>NW_021024609.1:829230-840841 GCF_004153795.1 Camellia sinensis | reverse complement strand
TTTTCTCTCTACTTTTTGCACATCTTTTCGTAATTAGCCAAAAAGTCATCCTAAACATACAAGTTTTTTTTACCTACCTTTTTAGCCAATAAAAGCCAAAAAGTTACTAAAAAAACTAAAACATATAATCCATACCAAAAAGTCAAAGATTCTCTTTTCTCTCTACTTTTTGCACATCTTTTCGTAATTAGCCAAAAAGTCATCCCAAACATATAAGTTTTTTTTACTTACCTTTTTAGCCAAATAGCCAAAAAGTTACTAAATTAACCTATTCCCAAACGAGGCCTTAGTAAAAAAGATGAAATCTTTTAAAAAATAATTTTTTTATATAAAATAGACTTAATCTCCTCACTATTTTCCTAATTTCATCCAAAATCTAACCAAACTAATCCTCTTATGTGAAGATATTCATAATCCTATAAGACTATTAATCTCCTCTTATTTTTATTAACCAAACATAAACTATATAGAATCCATAAGATTGGTAGTCCAATCTCCCACCTACAGCCAAACAAATATGACCTTAGCTTTGACGAATTAATTTTCATTTGGTGTCTGTCAATGTGTCAGTAGGTGACTTTATATCTTAGGTTGTGAGAGTTGTATCTTTTTTAGGCTAGGTGTTTAGTTTTGTCAGAGCCTTTAGCTTTGGTTGTCGCTTCCTTACAAGTCTTAAGGATCATTACAATATTTCTCTTTTTTTTTTTTTTTTCTTTTTAAGTATAAAACTAACGGCTTGCCCCTACTAAAAAAAAATCAGCCCAGCCCATTGCTATTAGTAAATTTCTTGAAAAGAAGTGCAGCTTATAAAGATTCTTTTCTTTTTTTTTATATATATTTTTTATTTTGTGCTATAGTACTTGTGCAGCTTTTTCTTATCACTCATAAGGAATAAATAATTTACATAAACTGAAAAAACTTGATTGTTAAGTAATAGAAGGATACATGATTTTAACTGTTAGTTTTTGATTATTTATTTTTAGCTTTGCTTGAAACTGAACCAAATTCGAAAGGTAAATTTTACAGTTGTATTTAGATTAAAAAAAATTAAAGAATTTATAGAAAAAGAAAAAAAAGAATTCCTTTATTTTTTTTTCCTTTCCTTTTGTCTTCCTCTCTACAAATTTCTCTCATTGTTCAACCAAAGACCTCTCATTGTTCAACCAAAGACAACATAACACAAATAACAAAGACGAAAAGGAGGAAAAACTACTTGGATTAGACTTCAAATTTATGTAATGTATCGCTTTCTTTTTTTCACGTGTACAAAAGAGAATCAATTGAGAGCGTAAACTAAACTAAAAGACAATCAATTGACGAATCAAATATATTTAAAATGGAACAGATGGCAACTTTTTTATTGGCCAAGAAATGTCTAATTAGTTGAACAACAATGCTACATCCCACTAAAAGTGGTGCTCTAAAACACCACTAATGAGTTGGCATCCACTTTTTTTTTTTTTTTAAAAAAAAAAAAAAACAAGGCACAAAAACATTGTGGCAGTGGGTCCCACCCACTGTCACATCATTAGTGGTAGCATTAATTAGTACTCCCACTCATTTTCCTTAGTTGAAGGGCTTGTAGGGGTTCAAAAGAAGGAAGGAACTTGATGTCCAGCTCCCCTGACCGCCACAAATATGAGTCCTTCGTACTCAATTGTTCACCCACCAACCTGTAAACTAGGGCTGGGCGTAGGGTTATCCGAACCGCGGACACCCCTACTGTAAACAAAAATTCCAATCCTTTATTTCTTTTTCTTTTTCTTTTAAAAAAATTTTGTGAAAATTTTAAGTACAATTTAAATTGGTATTCTCAAAAAATAGGATAAAATATCAATAAATTTCAAAATGTAATCTTGTGAACTGTTTAATCTTCTATTTATTTATTTTTAATGAACCTAAAGATCCTATTAAAGTGAAAATTATACAAAAAGATAATCACTTAAGCCCCGTTTGTTTTCAGATGTAGAATGGAGGGGATTCATAATTAGGGGATTAATAGTGAGGAGATTGTTAGTGAAGGGACGGTTAGTGGGGGGATTATGAAAAATGTGTTTGTTTGATAACCAGTGGACTAGTAATAGTTTATGTTTGTTTTGAGATATATGAATGGGATTAATCATGTAAAATTACAAAAATACCCTTGTTGTATTAGTATTAAATTTAAGCTTATACCAACTAATAAATGCATCACCCAATTAAAGTATTCAAAAATTATAATTAAAATCATATAATTAAAAATAATAAAAAAAATTCAACTATTATTCTGAGATGGGAGATTTGGACCGGACTGTACGGCCGAGCTACGGTAACACAGGTTGGTCAAATCTCACGGTGCCGAGCTGTGTTCTCAGTTGGCGCGGCCCCTGACCTGTCGTGTACATCCGAAGGGATTGGTCGACCAGACATGGATTCAGGCCTGACCGAGCTATGACTGGGAAGGCATTTGGCTGGACGCGCAGTGATTTAAGGTGATCGAGCTAAAGCAGCCCGGGATAGACTAAGGGTGAGACGAGAGTCGGCATGCCTCTAACCCGTCAGCCGAGATGGCCCAGCTTCATATAACCAAGAATGAAGGTAGAACGGGGAAAGGCCGGCATGCCTCGCGGCCGGTCAACTAGGACTGACTGGTCCTACGCAGCTCGGCCATGAGCATCGCACTCTTGCCCCTTGCCAAGGGATAGGTCGGCGATACATAGCTCGGTTGTGTTGTCCGTGGTGGCAATTCTCCACAAGGGATAGGTCAGTCGCAGTACTCCGGTTGAGTGTGCCACCTAGGCCAATGGCGTGAGGGAGAGGAAATCTGCTCCAAGCACGCATCAATACCGTTTGGCAGTTCTGCATGTCCTGGTTAGAGGATTAGGCCTTTACACACGTAAGGTGGTGAGAGGCGAGCACTGCCGCCTGTCTAGGGGAGGACAGCAGAAGTAGTGCGCGCACAATCCTGAGGCTGCATGGCCAGCCTAAAAATAGAAGTGGAAGGTGAACGTTAGAGGTAAGCAACTTGCGCCATCTGAAACACGCACTCTCTCTCTAACAGCCTTCTTCTTCCTCAAGTGATCTGACTTGATCGTCGGAGGGTCATTCTGGCACACCACCGCCGGGTAGCTCACCGTTCTCTGTGTTGCCAGGTTAGACGCCGTCACGTGAAGCTTGGAGTCCAAGGAATACGGAAAGCAGAGGATATTTCCCCCCGTACAATTGGTGCCGTCTGTGGGAAGCTCTTTGATACTCAAACCTTATTTTTCAAGCTTCTTCGACCATCTCCATGGCCAACAACGACGAAACTCCATTGTCCGTCGTCGATGGTGTCACACCAGAGTCTGTCCGACGGAGAGTAGGCTCCCCGAATGTCCCAGCCATGGCGGGCCTAGAAACTTCTTCGC
The DNA here is from genome assembly GCF_004153795.1 of Camellia sinensis. NCBI lineage: Eukaryota > Viridiplantae > Streptophyta > Magnoliopsida > Ericales > Theaceae > Camellia > Camellia sinensis. The sequence goes on along the minus strand of NW_021024609.1, from coordinate 837,455 downwards.
AAGGTGCGCGAGACAAATGCGGAAGGAGTGCTGATCGCTCGAAGAGTCCAGAGGGCCGTCGGCGGCGGGGGGAGTCCCGTGCGCAGCGCCTGGAGCACAAACTCAAAGACCAAGACGCCCTCATTCGCAAGATGGCGGCAGAGATGGAGATTCTAAAACGTCAGATTAAGGGGAAGGGTGTTGCTGGAGGGGGCAACCTCAGTCAGCGCACCCCGTCCCCCCGCTCTATTGGTCGCCGCCAGGAGAGGACTCACTCTCTCTCCATCACCAGGAACTATGGGATTGGAGATTCTGACCAAAGAGAGGGCAGATCCCTCACTCAAGACAGCACATACCGCCCCTCACGCCCATCGCCGACGTCGCGATACTCTTTCTCCACCCGTTCCAGAGACCTGAGGGATGTATTGGAGGAGAGGGCGCGCCGTCGAGAGGCTCAGAGAGTGCCGGCGTTGCAGAGATGGAGCGCCCCAGTTCACTGCAGCGAAGAAGTGGCGATGCCAGCGCCCAGAGTGATGGCCCATGCGCCAGTGGACAAAGAACTGGCGAGACTTACAGCCACGCCGTTGTCTCCGGAAATCGAGAGTACACCACTCTCTACTGGATTTCACCAGCCTAAGTTCACCTTGTACGATGGCAAGACGGATCCGTACATGCACGTGAGTCATTACCGGCAAGTAATGGCTGGCCACCGGTGCAATGACGCCTTGATGTGCCTCATATTCCCGGCAAGCTTGGGAGAACTGGGCTTGAAGTGGTTCGAAAGGCTCCCGGAGGGGAGTATCGAGGGGTGGCAGCAACTAGCGGAAGCCTTCCTTACCAGATTCAAAACCAACACTCGAACGCCGAAAGAGGTCGATCATCTTCTGGGCATCAAGATGGAGTCAAGAGGATCATTGAAGGCATACAACGCGAAGTACTGGGAAACTTACAACGAAATCCTCGACTGCCTTACCAATCTGGCGATCACTCAGTACAAGCGGGGTCTCCCAGTCGGACATAGGCTGCGAGATTCGCTCACAATGCACCAACCCATAACCATGGAGTCCTTGATGCAGCGGATCAATGAGCACATTCGTGTGGAGGATGATGCCGCCTCCGTGACTGAGAAGGTTAATCTGGTCGCAACGGACAAAAGGGTGGCAGGGAAAGTTCACTCGGTCGAGCAGGAGGATAACCGCCCAAGCGACCGGTCAAAAGATCAACGTAGTGGCCCAAACCGCGATGATAGAAAGAAAGGTCGTAGAAACGACCGAACTAACGCTCAACGTGATGCAGAGGAGGATGCCAAGAGAAAATTGAAGGCGCAGACTGGAATCACCACGGTCTTTAAAATCCCTATCTACCGCATTTTGAGCGAGATCCGAGGTGAGCCTTTTGTCCGCTGGCCGGCCAAGTTGGGAAGTGCACAGAGAGGCTTCAATTCAAAATATCGCTGCATCTTCCATAAAGAACGAGGGCACCGAACAGAGGACTGCTTGCCGCTCAAACAACATCTGGAGGAGCTGGTGGTGGCGAGGCATCTTGACCAATACATAGATGGGGGTATGAAAGCCGCCCCGTAGGGACAAACCCAACCAAACGGCCTAGCCGCCCTGGACACGGCGCCGCAAGGTGTAATTAATGTCATCCATGGCATCATTGAACCAGCGAGGGTCTGCGAGCTTAGAGGGATGATTAAGAAAGCCGAGCACATGAGGGAAGTGCTCTCCGTCCAGCCCGCTGTGAAAAAGGGAAAGACTGAGGAGAAAGACATCCTTAACTTCTCGAGCAAGGATTTGGAAAGGATCCAGATGCCCTACAATGATGCCCTAGTAGTAACTCTTTACGTCAAAGACTTTGACATCAAGAGAATCTTGATCGACCAGGGGAGTTCGGTCGAAATTATGTATTATGATGCGTTCAAACAAATGAAGTTGGAGGACAAGTACTTGGACCCTGCGACGTCCCCTTTGGTTGGCTTCAACTCTCAGCCAGAATGGCAGATCGGGAAGATCATTTTACCGGTCAAAGCGGGTTTGGTCGTAAAGCAAGTGGAATTCTGGATGCTCAAGGTTCCATCCACTTACAACTTAATTTTGGGCAGGGGCTGGTTACACGCCATGCGAGCAATTGCGTCGACCTTCCATCAAGTTATGCACTTTTCGGCGCCCACCGGGCAGATCGAAGAGGTTTGGGGAGACCAGGTGATGGCAAAACAATGCTTCGTTACGGTAAATGGCAGCCGAGCAGCCAAAGGGTTTGTCCAAATGATTGAGGGACCCGAGGGAAAGGAGGTCCTTGAAGATGTAGGAAGAAAGGCTGAGGAAAAATCGGTCGAGGATTTGGTGGAAGTGCACATTGACGAGAACGACCCAACTAAGTTCTTCCTCTTGGGATCATCTTTATCTAGCGCCGAGTGGTTAGATTATGTCAACTTCTTGGTTTCCAATTTAGAGGCTTTTGCGTGGACGCCTTACGACATGCCTGGCGTCGACCCCAGCTTTATTTTCCACCAGTTGAATGTCTTCCCAAATGCGCGGCCGGTCATTCAGAGGACTCGCCGCTCGACTCTGCACCATGCCGAGGTAGTGGCAGAGGAGGTCAAAAATTTGTTGGAAGCAGGAGCGATAGGAAAAGTGCAATACCCTCGATAGATATCCAACACGGTGGTGGTCCTGAAAAAGAATGGCAAGTGGCGAGTCTGCGTTGACTACAAGACGGTTAACCGTGCATGCCCAAAGGATAGCTTCCCCCTCCCTCGAATTGACCAGCTGGTGGACTTGACCGCTGGCCATCAGAGGTTTAGCTTCCTGGATGCATATCGCGGCTACCACCAGATAGCCATGTATGAACCGGACCGAGAGATCACGTCGTTCACTACTCCTAGAGGCCTGTATTGTTATAAAGTCATGTCGTTCGGACTGAAGAACGCCGGGGCAACTTTTCAGAGGATGATGACAAAGATGTTCGCTCCTCTTTTGGGCTGAACAATGGAGGCCTACATCGACGATATGGCGGTAAAGAGTAAGGAGAAGTCTCAACACCTCGCCGACCTAGCATAAATGTTTGCCATACTTAAGCACCACAAAGTTTGTTTGAATGCCTCCAAGTGCGCCTTCGGAGTCGGCACCGAGAAGTTTCTGGGGTTTCTGGTCACAAACCGAGGGATTGAAGCCGACCCATCACAGATCAAGGCTATATAAGAGCTGGGGCGCCCAAACTCCACGAAGGACGTGCAACATCTTGCCGGGATAGCAGCCGCGCTGAACAGATTTATCAGCCGGTCTTAAGATCGTTGCCGGCCCTTCTTTAAAACTTTGAAGGCCAAGTTCTTCTGGGATGACGAATGTGACCGTGCACTGGCAGACTTAAAAATATACCTTTCCTCAGCCCCTATCTTAGTCACACCTCGGCCGGGCGAAGAGTTGTATCTCTACTTGGCAGTCTCTCAACATGCTGTGAGCGTCGTCCTAGTCCGTGCTGAAGGCATCCGGCACTTGCCCATCTTCTATATAAGCAAGACTTTGCTCCCGGCCGAGACGAGATATCTTCTGCTGGAAAAATTAGCGCTGGCCCTGATGATGGCATCAAGAAAGCTGGCGCACTATTTTCATGCCCATACAATAGTTGTGTTAACCGAGTTTCCACTTAAGGTGCTTTTTGAAAAGACAGACTTCACCGGGAGAATATTGAAATGGGCCGTGGAATTGGGGCAGTACGATATCAAGTTCCGCCCGCGCACCGCAATCAAGGCTCAAGCTCTTGCAGACTTTATGGCGGAATTTGCCCCTGGAACGCATCCAGTTTGCCCAGCTGATTTGGCTGGTGCGGATTTAGCGCAGCCCATGGTTTTGGCAATAGAGACAAGTGTTGGCTCACAAGTGGGAGAAGGGCAAAGAGCAACCGAACTAGAGGTGTCGGGTGACTTCTTGGAAGACGGACTCAACCAAGACAAGGAAAGAGACCAAAATGAACCGATCAGAGACTTGGAATTGAGAAGCTCCCAGAACCCCTCTGATTGCTAGAAGCTGTTTATTGGCGAGAAGTGGAAGCTCTTCGTCGGTGGGGCATCCAACAGATATGGGGCCGGGCTGGGTATCGTACTGACTTCACCGGATGGGCTGATTATCGAGCAGGCAATTACGCTCGACTTCCCAGCATCCAACAACGAAGCGGAGTACGAAGCCCTCCTTGCCGGACTAAGAAGCGCATTGAGAATGAAAGCGTCAGCACTTTTGGTATTCAACGATTCCAAGCTGGTGGTCAATCAGGTCTCAGGGGAGTATGAGGCAAGGGACGAGAGAATGGCCAAGTATCAGGCGCTGGTACTCGCAGAGATCAAGAAGTTCGCCGTAATAAGGATGGAACAAATCAACCGCGAAGAAAACAACGCGGCTGATGAATTGGCCAGACTTGCTTCTACTCTGACAGCTTTTCCTAACCCCTTGATGATAGAATTTTTACCTCAGCCAAGCATTGAGGAACCAGAAGTGACCGAGGTACTCTGCACCAACTTGGGTCCTTCCTAGATGGACCCCATCATCGCCTTCCTAAAAGATAGAGTTCTACCAGAAGAGAAAAAGGCGGCCAACAAGATCTGGGCCAAGTCAGAGCGGTTTTGCTTTCCCCCTCCAGAGCCTTGTATAAGAAGTCTTTTACCGGGCTGTATCTGAAGTGTGTCCACCCCGCCAAGGTGGAAGCCTTCCTTTATGAGATCCATGAAGGCATCTGCGGCAGCCATACTGGGGGCAGGTCTTTGGCTTATCGAGCAATTTCCCAAGGTTAATGGTGGCCGTGCATGTAGGTAGACGCATAGAAATACGTTCGCCGATGTGAAAAGTGTCAGAAATTTGCTCACCAGATCCACCAGCCAGCGAGAAAATTGCTCTCCCTTACAAGTCCTTGGCCGTTTGTACTTTGGGAATTGGATATAGTGGGGCCACTCCCAGCAGCCCCGGGCAATCGCAAATTCTTCATCGCCGCCACTTACTACTTCACAAAGTGGGTTGAGGCCGAGCCATTGGCGACTAGAAAGGAAAATGATGTGAAGAAGTTTGTCTGGCAAAATGTTATCACTCGCTTCGGTATACCCAAGGCCCTCATCTCGAATAACGACACTCAATTCGATGGGAAACTCTTTCGCGGATTTTGCGAAGAGTTGAAGATCGAGTTCTACAATTCAACGCCAACCTATCCTCAGACAAATGGTCATACAGAGGCCTCAAACAAGACCATCCTGGACGGGCTAAAGAAGCGGCTTGAGAAGGCCAAGGGGAAGTGGGCCGAAGAACTCCCTAATGTACTCTGGGCGTACCGTACTACGCCAAGGCGTTCGACCGGAGAAACACCGTTCGCTTTGGCCTATGGCATGGAGGCCGTCATCCCGCTGGAAATTGGCATGCCAACCATCCAGTCTGAGAGTTTCCAGCCAGATCTGAACAACGAAGCTGTCGCATTGGAGCTAGACCTTGCCGAGGAAAGGAGGGAGCGGGCACTGATCCATATAGCGGCTTATCAGCAAGAACTCTCCAAGAAATACAACAAGGCGGTGCACCCCAGGTTATTCAAGATCGGGGACTGGGTCTTAAGAAAGGTGCTGGGCAACACGGTGGTCCCTGGCGAAGGAAAGCTCGGTGCAAATTGGGAAGAACCATACAAGGTGACTGGTCTCGCTGGCAAAGGGGCATACCATCTGGAAGATTTAGATGGCAAAGCTGTCCCCAGACCATGGAATGTAGCCAATCTTAAGATCTTCTACTTCTAAAATGTAATTGCTTTTATTAGTTAGCTTTCTAGACGTTTAGCTTTTTGGCATTGGATGTAAGAGATACCCCTGCTTTTTGTAATGAAAATTGGCCCTCTTGTTATTTTGTATTACATCTTTATGTACAATGACGCCACAAGGATACTGGGCCACTGTGGATGCCAGGGGCAAAGAGATCGACCCGAATGATACCGGACTGATTTTCTCTTGCCGGTGCAGGAACGGACCGCACAAACAGTTGGTATATTGTCCAGCGAAATGATAGGCGTATTGTCCAATTCACATAAGGCCCGAGCTGATTTTTGCTCTCCCAATTGGGATGTTGGCGTCATGACCAACTTTTTGCTCGGCTGAAATCAAACGTTGGTGGTTTGTCCAACTCCCCTCAGCGCCGAGCTAATTCTTACCCACCAAAATACAAGACTTGAAGTGATGTCAAAGCCAGAGCAGCCAAATTGATTCCTGCATGGCCGGAATAAATTGGTTGGGTGTTTTCAAAACCATAACGACCGAGCTGATTTATGCTCGCCCTGCTCCGAATGTTTGCGCTTAGCCTAATTTAGGGCCGAGCTGATTTTGCTCAGTCGGATGCAAATGTCTAGGTTCATCCGAACATTTAAGTCGAAGCAATTTTGATTTTAGCTCGGCGTATTGCGCAGCAAAGCCGACCTACCAGTTGTGATTCATTAAAGTTTGAATGAAGAAATTTTGCACGTATCAACCACACAGAAATAGAAGATAAACGAGCAAAAGTTCAAATTTCATTGATCAAGGAAATTGCATTACAAAATGTGGGACCTAGCCCGGTTACATTCAAAAAAGAAAGCAAAGAAACAAAAACAAAGCAAAGAAAATACACATCAATCTGGCTTAAGGTCAACCGTCTGCTCGGCTACCTCAACCGTTCCTCAGGCAACCCATCCACGGCCTCGTCGTCAGCGCCTTCCACCGCGACAACCTCCCGATCAGCCACTTGACCTTCGATATCTTGAGATGCTTCAGGAGAAGTTTGCTTGGTTTGTTGTGCGGAGGCGGCTTCTTCCTCGGCCGCTTTCTTTGCCTCTTCAATGAACCGGTTTTGAGCGGCATTAGCGTACACCTGCATGTAGACCGGGATATAGGCCGCAGAGGGATTCAGGAACATTTCAGCGTCTTGACCAAGGCCAACTTTTTCCACGGCAGCCTTCCAACCGCACTGGAAAAAGATGTCCTTGGTCGCCTGAACCTGCTGTTCATAGGTCCTCTCGCCCTGCTCGTATCCCCGGTCTTCGGCGTCCTCAACCGCCTTATCCTTCTCCTCCTTATGGGCGTTGCACAGTTTCCTCAGCTCGGCGAGATACCGGGCCTTCGTCGACTTCACGGCCCGTTGTTTGTCCGCTTCAGCTCGGTCCGCCTTTTGGCTTAGGGCATCTCGCTCGGCCTCAATCGCCTCCTACGCGGCCTTTAGCTTGGCTATCTCGACCGTTTTGGCTTTATTCTCAGCAATGGCATCGCGCAAACTCTGCCGCACGGCGATCATGCGATCATGGGTGAGATAGTTCTTTTGCGCGGCCTGTAAACAAGTGAAAGATTGTCAGCATTAAGGAAATCGAGCAAAAACTGAGCAAAAACTTGAAGAAACGAGTGGAGAACTTACCAACATGATCGACTTAGTTGCCGAGCGAAGCACCTTCAGGTCGGACAGCTCGTCATGCTTCTTCATGTCGGCAGGAAGGATTAGCCCCTTGGTCATGTTGAAACCAAGGGAATAATCCTTGTCCGCATACACTGAATCGGCAGCAGAGACTGCCCGACCCTTGTACTTGATCTCGGGCGCCCAGACCGGGGGGGAGGTTGGACTCTTGGATGGTTCGGTTGGTTGTTGCTCGGTCTGGTCCCCCAGCTCGGTGGAGACATGCTCAGTGGAGTCCTCATCAACGAGGTGCTGCCCTATCTGGTCTTTCCTCGGTCGCTTCTTCGACCGGCCAGCTGGTTGTTCGCTGGCAGGAGCTAGTACAACCCCTTCCTTTTGCCTGGCTGGAGTGGAAGATGTTCCCCCGGTTGCTTCCGGTGGTTGGGAGTCGCTTTCCTCACCGGTGATCAGGGACTTGATTGCTCGGATCTTCGCCATTTCTTGCTCGGCAGTGAGATGAACAAGTCTGATCAGCAGAAGATTTGGGTCAGGTTCTGGGGAAAGAGCACGGAGGAAGTCGGTAACCCGGCTTTTGCGTGGCGCTTTGTAGTTGTAGGTTGGTTCAAAGCCGAGTAGCTTTGCTGACTCTCTTTCTTCTTCTGGATGGCGCAGTAAGACTCTTATGGCCTCCTGGTTAGCTCGGTGGTAGTCTTCCGCTAAGTGCTTGTAATATGCAAATAAAAAGAGTGTTAGACCGGCACATAGAGAGACTCATGCAGAAAGAAAATAGTGCGGTTAGCCGAGCAACTCACCAGCACTGCCAAAATCTTTCCTAATTTCCCAGCCCGGTATGGGCGCCTCGGTGTCCTC
>NW_021024609.1:800281-825484 GCF_004153795.1 Camellia sinensis | reverse complement strand
AAGAAATATGGAGTTCGAAAAGCTACCACCTACAAAGGCAAGCCACATAATTCTCACGTCAGAATTGATAAGAGAAAGTATTTACAGAAGTCAAAACATTGTAAATGCTACTTATGTGGAGAGGAAGGACATTATGCCAGAGACTGTACAAAGGAGAAGAAGAATGTCAAAAGGGTAGCTGTGTTCGAAAATCATGCATGAATTCTCTAGAATCGTTCAAGATTTATTATCTTGACAAACAGACAGAAAGGAAAGTACAAGGAAGAGGAGATTCTAGAGCTTGAAAAAGAAGCTGAAGCCCATGTTCAATTCGAAGAAGGTCCCTCAGAAAACAATTCAGACCCGCCAATCAGTGAATTTCTTGGAGGAGCTTGAAGAAGAAGAGGATTTTACAGTGGATCATTACTATGAGCCTTCAACAGAATGGCTATTTCATTCTATTCAGTATCAGAAGGGATTGATGATACTGAACAAATTGGAGGAGGTTTGACAGAAACCATATACAGGTGGAGAAAGATGCTCGCAATCTCTGTGACATTCGGAATGACGAAAAACATGAAGCTCGCAATTGGAGAGGTATTGAAGGATTTGGGAGCACTGGAAAAGCTTCAAGTGTTTCAACCTGTTTTGACAATCTTAGACAAAGTTCAATTATGGTGTTATTTTGCCGAATCAGGGTTTTCACTCCTGATGGTATAGACAACTTGTCAGAGGAAGTTGTTAAGCCGATCCCTGGTGCTTCAGTTGCTTCAGATGCTTTGAGGGCTTCAAGGTACACCAGTTCGTTTTGACTCATTCAACAAGTGCTCGTTTGAGCTGTTGACCTGTGAACTGAACGAAATTGATAGTGAACTGTTTGACCTTGTCATACTGATGAGGACGTTTCACTATTAAACAGATGGATGGTCTATATTAATGCTAATCACATTGGGAAGAACGTGGTGGGCATAATAATCAAATTCTATGCTTATCTCTTGAGCATGGATCAGTCCAATAATAGTGTTAGTTGTCAGTCAGTAATAGTGTCGGTAGCATTATTATTCCCCTTTAATCAATACTCAGGCAACTGAGAAAAACTGTGTTTGGCATGAGATCTTTCATCCGGAGAGATAACTGGTTTCGAATCCCTTATACATACAGCTTCCCATTCAAGCTTGGAGGAAGAATTCAGATGATTATCGGGTGCAACTTCATTCGGGCAATGTATGGAGGAGTTCGTATTGAAGGGATTCTCCTTCGACTCAGGAATTCCCCTTGATGAAATGGCAGAGATCCAGGCCAGTCTTACCGCTGAAGAAGACAATGCCATCGGACAAGCAAGGCAATCCTACCATACATCCCATAAGGTATTTCCATAGCTAGGCCTGTAGAAATTAACATTCTACCGTAGGCCGGAACTTCATACCTAGCTATTGATGATATATCATATCCAACGGCTCCATCAATTGCTCGGCTTGGTCTGATTGCATGTGGTACCATTTTAATGAAGTGGACAGCATCAAATCCTTCATATTCACTCATAGGATAGCAAGTTTTAGTGGAAAACATGGGTGGCAGACAAAACCTATATTATTTACTTCAATGGTAAAATGCTTCCAACTTACCAAAAAAATAATGAAATGAATAAATAAATGAAGAAGCTCGATTAATATTAAATATTAAATACTTGTTATTCACAATGTTGTGTCTACTTTTCCTCACTCATGTTTGAGTGCCATTGTTCAGATGCCAATTGACTGCTGAGACTTTCTTCATTTACTATACTGCCTTAAATTTCATTACATGAATGGAAAATGACACAAACATAATTTTTATACATAAAACTCATCAAGATTGATATAACTGACACTGGCATTTTTACAATTATGATCTATAATGATGGGTGTTTTAACTTGAAATGAAAGGATTACAAAAGGTCACATCATTCTGTATGGAATTTCTGTACAAAAATTCTGTTTGTATGGCATGATTACCCCGTACATGAATAATGGTAATCACTTTTTGAATATGACAGACTGAGTTCAAAAGGATCATTTCACCCCTGAAGTATCAGACAAGGTGTGTTGCTGCATTTCCTGATCAGCAAGGCTTCTTGGTAAGTTCACGGTTCTATTGCGATCCTTTTATTCTCTATGTTTCTGTTCACTTGTGTCCCAATTTTTCTCCTAGTTTATCAGTGCATCTGGTTGATAAATAATTGCAATATCCTGGGCAAAAATTTTCATCTCCCATGAAAGATGAACTTAATTCTCATGATGAGTCTATGAGTGTGATAGTGTGCGCATTTTGGAGGGGTGTTAAACAGAAACTGCTGGGTAGGCCAGGAGGAGGGAATTGAAAGATTGGGCTTTTAACAATAGCTTTGACTGGGATTACGAACATCTTGGGTGCTAGAAATTTGAGAGCTTCAATTTTCTGATACTGACAGTATTTATGCACTTTGAATTTTAATGTACATATTTTGTTTGTTGCTTTCAATTTGAATGCACATGCATCTTCTTTAAGTTTCTGAGACCATTAATTTGTGTATGGGCGTTTTTTTTTTTTTTTTTTTTTTTTTTTCTTTCAACTCCAATTAACTTTTGCAATTCTGAGGCAAAATTTTACTTTCTAAGTACATCTAAACGGACTCAAAATTTATAAGTTTTCACTAAAATAAAAATAATAAGAAAAAGAAAAAAGCAACTCTATATGAGAATTATTTAAATAATGTTTACCATATAAATTGTAAAAAAAATTACAACAAATGACATGACACAAAACTTAAAAAAAAAAAAAAAAAAAGTTCATTTATTTTGCAACAAACATCTTCGTTTATTTTGTAAGATGGAAGCACAAGTTCTAAATACTTGCGACATTATGGAGGTAATTAGCATCTCATGAGAATGATGGATTTGGACCATGATATGGTTTGGATCAACAAAATGGGCCTTATAAAATGCACAACAATGGCGACTGCTCATAGCACACGACAGCCAGTCCAAACCCTCCAATTCCACATGCCTCATTGACACAACAAGTAGTAGGGGTGCACAAGAATTCGATACACCTGCTCTATTCATCCTATCCACTTGACCCAAACTGCACTATGAAAATTTAGGGGCATTCGGGCCCCTAAATTTCGAGCTACCAACCAAAACCGAAAAGCTAGTTCTAATCACATAACACAAGAATGCAGACTCAACCATGATTGACCAATTACAGAAAATGTTGTTTCAACAATCTTAGGATACTAACATTTTATTAATACACAAAAATTTTAGTGATACTTTATCTTAAATAAGTATACTTTTTGTCTTTTTAGACTAAAAAATTGAGAAAAAAAATATGAATGTTTGGGTTAACTTTTTTACTTTTTATGGAAAAATATGTATTAAAAAATTGTATAAATTAGTGTGTAGAGGAAAATTAGGATTGGGAGTTGTATAGATTTATAAATCTTTGATAGTTACTTATAAACAAATGGGTTAATTATATAGACTTCTTGAGATTTCTAATAATTATTGACATCTCTCCTATAATTCTTCAAATTACACTGACCTCCTCTATTAGAGTTATCAGGTCACAGACGTTACCTTTCAACTCTTTGCTTTTTCCTGTCCGTGTAACCAAACAATCTTAACCCAAAGCATCTCACTCCATAACCAATTTTTGCAACCAAACGTCACTATTTCTTTGCTGCAAAAAACTTAAGATGACTAACAAAGAAGACAATCACAGTTAGTTAATTTACATTTGTTAGAATATTAGTGTTTAGTGGACTTTTGTGAGGACATTTTCAACGGTTCGTTTTTTTATTTTTTATTAAATTTTAGTAAAAATTTCATTTGGTATCAAGTACTCCAACGGAGGAGTTTGACCTTTCATCAAAACACCGGTCGATCGAGCGGATATCCGACCGGTCGACCGGCCAATGTATTTTTTTCACAATTTTTTGCCTAGAAGTGGTTATCTGGGAGGACATCCGAAAAGACATCCGGAGGGACATCTAGTGGTGAAAATCCAACGGTTATAATAGTAATTTAATAAAAGTTCTAGGCGTCCTCAATTTGATGAAAGTTTTTGATATCCTTAATTTGATATTAATCTGATGAAACAATTGGTGCAAAGAAAAATGTTATTTTTTTATCAAATTTAAATTTGATGAAAAAATTGATAAATTATTAGAGATGGTCTTAGTAGGTAAAGATTTAATTAAAAATTAGTTTACTTTTTTAATTTTTTTTTAGTATTTTATTTGATCATAACATTGGCAAATACGAAAGAATAAAATGATGATAATTGGCTTAGTCAGGAAGTAGGAAATTGGCAAATGATAGCACCAGATACACAATTAAAGTGATTGAAGAAAAAGGACAGTTACACTTCTTCCACTAACTGTATTTCTTCTCTAGGAAGGAAGCCTTCTGTATTGACCAAAAGCTAACAAAAACACTGAAAAGAAATGAGAAATATTGCCAAAAAAGAAAAAGATTGAATTATAAGTATATCTCCTAATATTTATTTAAAATATGAATTATCTCATTTAATTTGAAAAAATATAAATATTTTTTTGTTAGAATTTTTTTTAATAGAATTAATTGGAAAAATGAAAATTTTAACTGTTCACCTAATACAATAATAAAATTATTTGAATTATTAATTGAAAAAAAATTTTAATATTATAAAAAATTGTTAATTAACTTAATAACTTATTAACGAAAGAATCTATTTGTTATAAAATTAGAAATTTTAAAAAGCATAATGTAACTTTTAAAATTATATAAAATAATTTGTAATTTAAATAAACTCAAAAGATATATTTATAATTTACCGAAAGAAAAGTAGCCAAAAAGCTAGGGAAAATGAATTGTGGCCCTAAAAACAGTGGCCCTAATGGCCCTAATTTCCTTTTCTGGATAAGTTTGTTTTTTTTTTCTTTTTTTTTTTGCCTTGTTTTTATTTTTGTTGCCTTATATGAAAAAGGAAAATGATTGAGAGCCCTAAAAAAGTTGCCCCTAATACCCCTAATTTCCAATTTTGGAAACTGTTTTTTTTTTTTCTTTCTTTTTTCTTTTTTTTTTTTCTTTCTTTTTACCCGAAATGGAATTTCGAGCCATTCGGGGCTCTCCATTTCGGGCCCTCAATCACCGCCCTATGAAAATTTAGGGGCATTCGGGCCCCTAAATTTCGAGCTACCAACCAAAACCGAAAAGCTAGTTCTAATCACATAACACAAGAATGCAGACTCAACCATGATTGACCAATTACAGAAAATGTTGTTTCAACAATCTTAGGATACTAACATTTTATTAATACACAAAAATTTTAGTGATACTTTATCTTAAATAAGTATACTTTTTGTCTTTTTAGACTAAAAAATTGAGAAAAAAAATATGAATGTTTGGGTTAACTTTTTTACTTTTTATGGAAAAATATGTATTAAAAAATTGTATAAATTAGTGTGTAGAGGAAAATTAGGATTGGGAGTTGTCCAATCGTAATTTTTAACTTTTGGTGAATAGCGATAATTTTTTAACTTTTTGAGTAACTTTTTAATTTTTTGACTTTTTTTAGGATTGTCAAACTTGGCCTTAGGTTTCATTTGACCGTATCACTTTTTAATTTAAAAGTTAAAATGTCAATAAAAAATTAAAAATTCAACAACTTATATAAAAGGGTCAAATATTTCTTTTTCTTTCTACTTTTTGTATATCTTTTCGTAAAAAATCGAAGGAAAATAAGTGAGAGCACTAATTAATATCACCACTAATGATGTGGCAGTAAGTCTCACCTATTGCCACAATGTTGTTGTGTCTGCTTTTTTTTTTTTTTTTAAAAAAAGTAGATGCCATATCATTAGTGATTGCTTTAGAACACCACTTTTAGTGGTCTCTATCATTGCCCAAAATCAAAAAAATCATCCCAAACATACTAATTTTTTTACATTATATTTTAGCCAAAAAAATCAAAAATTTACTAAAAAAGTCTATTAGTATGAGACCCATATCAATTTATTAGTATGCTACTTAAATGGTTGGTTTATTTTGAGAAATATGTTATAAAAAAAAATTTTGACTTTTTATTTTTAAAAAAATATATTCAAAAATATAGAAAAGTGATTTGATTAAAAAAAATTAAAACATTGACATTTAACCGTGTTGGTATCTCTTAACATTTCTCATGTTGTTTTAAAGCTTAGTTGGATGTTTAAGGGTTTCTTTTTGCGTGTGTGACCTTTTTATTATTATTTTTTTATTATTTTTTATTTTTTTCGGAATGAGTGGGTGATATTTTTGTTAGTCTATTTTCACCTTTAATAAAAAAAAATTAAAACAAAATTCAAAAAGTTTAGACTTCTAAATTTTACTCAATAAGATGAACCAAAATTAAAAAAAAAAATCTAAAAAAAATCAAAAAAGACAAAAATAGTACAGTATTTTGGATTTTCATTTTTGTTTGGATCTTTTAAAAAAAATTACATTTAGATTTTTCTACACAAGATGGACTGAAAAAATAAAAAATTAACATAATTTTGAAAAAATGTCACTAAAAACAAAAAAAACTTCAAAAAAGAAAAAAATACAACTTTAAGAAGTTCCCAAACAACCTCCTATTGTAGTTTGAAAGCAATAATCTATACGAAAAATCCAACCGTCCACCTCTAGATAATGGCCTTTTTAAAACTTATTTTTACTTGGTTTGGGATGTCGGTTGACTTTGACTATTTTAATTTGAAATTAAAAAATTTCGTTTGGCATGAATTTTTTTTACTTTTGTAAAAGAAAAAATAAAATAATTATAATTTAAATTTGACATTTTTTATTTTAATGCTAAAAAACTTATTTTATTTTTTTATGATTTTTTTAGCTTCAACCCACCCCCAACCCATCATGCCAAGCCAGTGCTTAAACATCCTAAAAATAAAATAAAATTTATTTAAATTATTTTTGCCTCCTGTTAGTTGTAAATAAAATTACAACAAATGGCTTGACAAAAATTTCAAAAAAAAAAAAAAGAAGTCAAAAAAGAAAGTCAATAAGCAGTTCATTTTGTTTGGAATGACTTAAATAAGTACACTTTTTGTCTTATTACGAAAAGATGTGTAGAAAAGTAAAGAGGTGATGTGATAGAAAAAAAATAAAAAAATAAAAAGATGAATTATTTTGTGTATGTCAGACTTGACCTATTATGTAACAAACATCTTCGTTTATTTTCTAAGATGGAAGCACGAGTTCTAATACTTGCGACATTATGGAGGTAATTAGCATCTCATGAGAATGATGGATTTGGACCATGATATGGTTTGGATCAACAAAATGGGCCTTATAAAATGCACAACAATGGCGACTGCTCATAGCACACGACAGCCAGTCCAAACCCTCCAATTCCACATGCCTCATTGACACAACAAGTAGTAGGGGTGCACAAGAATTCGATACACCTGCTCTATTCATCCTATCCACTTGACCCAAACTGCACACAGGCAGTTTCGATAATAGGCTAGGTCAGCTGCAAGTTGAGCATATATATTATTTCCATTTTCACTTCATATCAGATATGGTAACAAAAAATATGATATATTCAAAACCGAATTGAAAAATATTGCCAACACCTTAAGCTAAAAGCGCCACTAATGACCTCAAGCGGTTGGCAAAGTAATTTGAGGCATGGGGTTTAGGGATTTGCTTCCTCTAGATCTCAGGTTCAATTCCCTCAACCAATATAAAACCCTTGATGCTACAGACCGTAGGAAAACCTATTTTAGAATGCTTACTCAGGCTATAAGAACTTAGTTTGGTGCGTGAAAGTTTGCCTAGAATACTCTACATAACAAAAATAAATAAATAAATAAATAAAAATTCATTATCTTAATTGTTTGCTATTAATTGCATTTATTTATCTCTTGAAAAGGCGAAACTCTTCTTAGCTGTATCTCATAGAGCTGGGCATAGGGTTATCTGAACCGCACAACTCGCCTAATTTGAACTGATCCGCATACAAATGGGCGATTTCGCAGATACAATGTGAGCAGATGCAGTTTGAAATTGTCACGACCCAAACCCGCCCCTATAGGTTTAGTGTTGGGACCGGCCAGTAACCAATGGATTACCAAAGGCCTCTTAACATAATAACTTATAAGTAGGGGCTACGGAAGCAGCATAGAAACATACATAGTCCAATGAGCTGTGGAGACATATATGAGACAAAATTTAAAACTTTATACAAGTATGTGTGACGTTATAAAAGCATCAGTCTTACATCACTTAAGCTATTTATACAAAACTTCCAAACGCATGTTTAGTCCAGACATAAACATTTAAGAGGCACAAAAGTCCTTAAATACAAAAGCTTGGACAGTTCTCAAAAGGAACCTCCACGGGAGGCACAGTGGCTGGCTGACACCAAAACTCCAGGTGGCAGCTTAGGCCTGGTCACGCGCCTATTCACCTACATACATAATATAAATAGTGAACGAAAGCCCAGTGAATAATAACAGAGTAAAGAGTTTACTGAATGATGTCCATAAAGAAATAGAGTCTTGTATATGATCAAATGTCAAAGTAGAAACAAATTCATTTGCGTAATTATATTCAAATTCAAAGTTTGTACATTTCACATTATAGTGCGTGGCACATCCATTAGCATTAACAAATCCGATGACCCATGTAGAGACGGCCAAAAGGCACTCCGATGACCCATGAAAGGACAATCATAAACTTGTTCTGATAACCCATTTAGGAACAGCCGTAAGGCATTCCGATGACTCATGTGCAAAGAGACATTTTCGATGACCCATAAAAGGGACCTGATGACCCATATAGGGATGCATATCATATGGTGCTAAGGATGCCACGAATGCATTTCAGAATCTTAGACAATCATTCATTCATTTCAAACATAGCGTAGCATTTCAGAAACTAATAATTTCATATCATAATGTTCAGAAAATAATTAACATTGAACATAACTTTACAAAGTTATTACTCACAGATAACAGGTAGCTCCAAATAGACGGCAAAGTTGGCAATTCATCTAACTTGAGGCGCATGACCTACATAACATGGCAGATTCATACAGTGAAACACACGCTCGGATTGTACATAACTTATTTCATTTGTTTTTAGTGTGTTTCTAGCCTTTAACCTCAATATGGAGTCTTAAACATGGCCTAGGAGTGTCTAGGATGGAATGAGGATGCTAAAGTGCACTCGGAACACTTAACTAAAATTTGCTGAAACAGGGGTCTCGCTCGAGCGTAGCTTTCTTCGCTCGAGTGAACATACTAAATGTGAGTGGCCGCTCGAGCGCACACTCCTTCGTTCGAGCGGTCTGCAAAATGTAAAAAAGTTCTGGTTGCGTGCAATTCCCGCTCGACGGTCGCTCGAGCGTGAGACACAAGTCCTCGCTCGAGCGCAAGTCTTGTCGCTCGAGCGTGCTTCCAAACACGCAAACTTCTGGGAGCATGCAATTTACACTTGAGAAAACCTTTTGTTGCTCGAGCGGAAGTGTGATAATAAAGGTGGTCGTTCGAGCATGGAATCATTCGCTCGAGCGTGGAAGCAAAATTCTGGGTTTTCCAGATTTGCTCCCAAAGTTCAAAACATGAATTCAACACTCCAAAACTCATTATCTTAGGCCAAAATTCTAGAAAACATTTAGAAACTCACAAAACATCATGATTTAAAAGTCATTTCATGAAATCAAGACCCAAAAGCATGCCAATTGCACACAAATTTAACTTAAACTTTATGAATGTTTCAAGAATATAACATGCATGAATTCTCTTGAACTCCACCACTTCAAAACATGATCAAAGTTGGAAAATTGATAGAAAACATGATGAATTCCCAAAACATAGGTAGATGAACACATGCATGAAAGAATTCTTTGAAATCATGCTCAATTTGTGAAGAAATGGACATGCATGCATGGTGTGGCTCAATTCTCCTCAATTCTAGTGCAATTCCCCCATGAATTCACCTAATTCACTTGAAGTCTTGTAGAGTCTAACTCAATTACCCAATTAAAAGTTTGATTCCTTACCTAGTGACTTAAATTCACTAGAGTGGAAGTTGAAACTCTCAAATTTTCTTCAAATATTAACAATTCCTAGCAATTCCTTGGTTTGAGTTCAATTTTTCTTCCCTATCTCTCTCCCTTACGTTTGGTGCTTGAAGGTAGGAAGTAAGAGTGTCAAAAACATGTAATAAGGTGTAGAAGTGGTCTTGCATAAGCCCACTTAGTGGCATTTAAGTAATTGGCTTAACTTAAGTTAAGTAGTATTAATTATTCTAATTTACTCGTTCCAAATCAAATTTTAATTAAACTTACCATAAAATCCTATAAATCCTAATTAACATATAAATCAAGTCAATTTTTGAATTGGATGTTGATAAGGCCTTCAATTCGTAAATCGAAACTAAAACATGAACAGATCTTTCTACGTCAAACAGATATAAACACAAAATGATGCAATACACATATAATTAACTCAATATTTCTTCTTAGTTACTTATTTGGCATACTTAAACATGGATTAGTGTTAATCATGGGTCGGGGTTGTTACAGTCTTCCCCCCCTTAAAGAGTTTGGTCCTCCAAATTCGAATTACCTTCATTTTGAAAGAACACCAGATTCAAAGGGAACAACTCAAGATATCTTTTTATCATGTCTTCTTCTGTTTCGCAGGTTGCATAGGTTCCCCCCATGATTCTGCCAATCAACCTTCACTATGGGATTTCTTTGTTCCTTAGTCTTTTGATCCTTCGGTTGACAATTTGAATTGGCCGCTCTTCGTATGTATAATCATCTTTTAAAAGTACGTGAGTTGGCTCAATCACATATAGCGGATCTCTCAAATACTCCCGAAGCATAGAGACATGAAAAACGTTGTGCATATGCACCATTACCGGAGGTAAGGCCACCTAATACGTTACCGGGTTGATCTTCTCTAGAACTTCATATGGCTCAACATATCTCGGTGCTAATTTGCCCTTAACACCAAACCGCGTTTGTCCTTTCATGGAAGTCACTTTTATGAACACGTGGTCCCCAACTTCATATTCTTTATCCCTTCTTCGAACATCAACATAACTCTTTTGCTGGCTTTGAGCAGTTTTCAACCTTTGCCGAATCAATTTCACATTTTCAGTGGTTTCTTGCACAAGTTGCCGGTCCCAACAATGGTTTGTCGCCTAACTCGGCCCAATATATCGGAGATTGGCATTTTCTTCCATTCAAAGCTTCATAAGGAGCCATTCCAATGCTTGAATGGTAGCTGTTGTTATATACAAACTCAGCCAACGGCAAATAGGTCTCCCAATTTCCTTAGAAATCTAACACGCACATTCTGAGCATATCTTTCAAGGTTTGATTAGTCCGTTCCGTCTGACCATCTGTCTGTGGGTGATAAGCACTACTCAACCTCAGTTCTGTCCCCAAAGCCTGTTGTAAACTTTGCCAGAATCTTGATGTGAACTTCGAATCTCTGTCAGATACAATAGATACTGGTACACCATGTAATCTCACAATTTCATTCACATACACGTTAGCTAACTTGTCTACATTATAAATAGTTTTAACAGGCAGAAAATGGGCAGATTTATTCAAGTGATCAACTATGACCCAGATAGAATCCATACCTTGAGTATAGCGAGGCAATCCCATGATGAAGTCCTTGGTAATGTGCTCCCATTTCCATTCCGGTATTGGAAGCGGCTGTAGCAACCCAGCGGGTCGTTGATGTTTGGCCTTAACTTGTTGCCAGTGTAAACATCTAGCCACAAAATCTGCAATACCCTTTTTCATTCCTGGCCACCAGAAATTCTACTTCAAATCATGATACATTTTCGTATTTCCTAGATGCATAGCAAATTTGGAATTGTGGGCCACTGTCAGAATGCGTTTCTTCAAATCATTATAATCCGGCACACAAAGGCAACCCTAAAATTTCAACACATTGCTCTCAAGTACAAACTCGGGCCTTGGTTTTGAGTCAATTTCATCCATGATTTTTCTCAAGAACTCATCTTGCAGTTATTTCTCTTTGATTTCTTCAATAATTGCAGGTTGAGCGGAAATGGCAACTAAAATTCCACCTTGTTCTCGTAAAACGACTTCAATCTCATTTCTTTCCAAGTCATCTAGCAACTCTTTTTGAGCAGTAAGCAAACATGACAAATACCCAATCGACTTCCGGCTCAAGGCATCTGCCACAGTATTAGCTTTCCTTGGGTTATACAGAATTTGCAAATCATAGTCTTTGATCAACTCTAACCATCTCCTTTGTCTCATGTTCAGTTCTTTTTTAGTGAAGAAATATTTGAGGCTTTTATGATCAGTAAATACGTCACAAGTGGCACCATATAGATAATGTTGCCAGATTTTTAAAGCGAACACCACTGCTGCCGATTCAAGGTCATGCGTCGAGTAATTCTTTTCATGTAATCGAAGTTGTCGCGAAGTATAAGCAATTACCTTTCCATTTTGCATTAGTACATAACCCAAACCCTTGTAGGATGCATCACTGTAAATCTGAAACCCATCAATACCATTGGGCAAAGTCAAAATCGGTGCAGTTACTAATCTGGTCTTCAACTCTTGGAAGGTTGACTCCCGTTGTTCATTCCAATCAAATGATACATTTTTCTGAGTTAACTGGGTCAATGGCATAGCAAGTTTTGCAAAGTTTTTCACAAATCTTCTGTAGTAACCTGCAATTCCCAGAAAACTTCTAACCTCTGTCACATTCGTCGGTTTAGGCCAGTCCACAATAGCTTCAATTTTTTGTGGGTCAACAGAGATACCATCCATGTTGATTACATGCCCAAAAAATGCTACGTTATCAAGCCAGAATTCACATTTGGACAATTTCGCATACAACTTCTTTTCTCTTAGGATCTGCAAGGTAGTTCTCAGATGATTCTCATGTTCTTCCCTGCCTTTAGAGTAAATCAAAATATCATCAATAAACATAACGATAAATTCATCGAGATATTGTTTGAAAACTCTGTTTATTAGGTCCATGAAAGTTGCTGGTGCATTTGTTACCCCAAATGGCATTACCAAAAATTCATAGTGTCCATATCTAGTCCTGAATGCGGTTTTCTCTACGTCTTCTGTCTTGACCTTTAACTGGTGATACCCGGATCTAAGGTCAATTTTAGAGAACACTTGGGCTCCCTGGAGTTGATTAAACAAGTGTAGACACCCCATTTTTGACAGCCCATAAGACTTGGGCGTTACTGATGGTTTACTTGGTGATAAAAGGTGTGCAGGGCAAAGATTCAGTTTCTTCGGCAAGGAGAGAGACAAGTCTCAAATTCACACCCCGTTTTGGACCAAATCTATTTTGGATGGTTTTTAGACCTTAAAACCCTCTCTTTCAAAACTTTTTTGAAATAAAGTTTCTGCGATGTTCCGAGGCTCGCATTTTGTCAAACGTTGCGCTTTTCGGTAAACCGAGCAGGGACGAAGTGGAAATGAATGAAAGAGAGATGAAATCTTTGAAAAATATTTCAAAATACTTTGTTTAGGGGTTTGGAGTTGAAGAAGAGAGGAAAGGAGAGGAGAAAACTAGTTTAGGAGAAGTTCGGCATGAATCCGGGTAGAAGCGAGTCGAGCAGCCCTCGCTGAATCAGGCTTATCTATCTGTACACTTGGAGTTTAGCTATGGGGCCACCACCATTGGAAAGCTTACTTCCGGGGCTTCATTTTGCACTCAAGAATCTCTTAAAGCCAAGTCCGGGTGGGGGAGATATGATCAGCTGAAGTTGGGCACTATCCCAGTTGGATCGAATCTGCGCGGCTTCACCAAAATGGGCATAACTTTTTCCACAGGAGGAATTTTAATGCAAGGTTAGCGCCATTGGAAATCTAACTTCCGGGGCTTCAATCTAGATATCCACCGGCACTTTTTGACCTCATCGGCCACCCATCGGCACTCTCTTTATCCGACCGGCAATTTATTGTGCCGACCGGCCATTTATTTTAGCCGACCGACCATTTTTCCTGGCCGACGACCTTCCGGAGCATTCTACAGATTGAGTGGATGCCAGCTGTGCCAACTGGAGGGCACAGACTGGATCCTCCATACACGTGTATGGAGGATCTTTGCTCTTGGTTTGAAGCTTCTAAGAGAAGCTTTAGTCTCTTGGCTCTATAAAGGAAGCTCTCCTCTTCCTTATACTAGGTTAGAAAAACCAGCTGGAGCATTACATACAATCCTCCATATATCTATCTCATCCAAACCTTCAAACCCTAAAGTCCTTGCTCCATTTGCACTACACCCTATAGCACCACACTACCACTTCCATTCCAGCAGCTTGGAGGTCTTCTCAGAGGCTAGGAGGCAGCTTTTCTTGGTCCAAGAGGTAGCAAAGGATTGGTCTTCAATGGTGAGTTGATTTCTCCCTCTTTCTAGCTCATTTTTGCAAGTTTCTTAGCCCCTTTTGTTTGCTGTTTTGAGCGCCGACCATAACTGGAAATATCATTTTTTTGAGCTCATTTTTCTGTTTCATTAAGGGTCTTACCCTGTTTGGGACCCCATCTTGCACTTGCTTCATTACCCCTTTGTATGCCGTAATCTTGCATAGTATTTTTGGCCCATGTGTGATCTGTTTTGGAGCATGATGTAAACTGTAGATAGGCTTATTTTGAGCCCTTCTCACTGTTCGGGACCTCCATGTGCCACTTGTCATTATACCCCTCTTTGGTCCCCATTTTTGCATGATTTGTTAGCCTCGGATTCTTCTGTTTTTGGGCTCTTTTCAGAACTGAAAACAGTCTTATTTTGACCCCCTCTTCATGTTTCATTGAGGGTCTTTCACTGTTTGAGGCTGTTATAAACATTAAGTAGGCTTATTTTGAGCCCCTCTTCAACATTGAAGAAGGGCTCAACACTGTTTGAGACTTCCATGTTGTACTTCCCTTTATATCCTCTTTTTGGTCCCATTTTTGTATGCCTTGGCAGCCCCTGATGTTGCCGTTTTTGGACTTTTATCCGAACTAAAAATGGATTTATTTTGACCTCCTGAACATGTTTTATTAAGGGTCTTTTATTGTTTGGTGAATGTTTTGTATACCTCATGTTATAGCCACTTTTGAGCCTCATTTTTGCATTGCATTTCTAGCATAATTGTATACTGTTTTTGGGGCTGCCATAAACTGTAAATAGTTATATTTTGGGTCCCTCTTCAACATTGTTGAAGGACCCTCAGCTGTTTGGGGCCAGAAGCTGTGACTTGCTTCATTAGCTTGCTTTCGGGGCCATTTTCGCATGCTAGTTTTACCCCATTTGTGTTTGCTTTTTGGCCCTGCTTAAAACTGAAAACATGCTTTTTTTGGGGCTGCCTTGAATCTGTATTCATATGTCATGATCAAATAATGCATGCTTTGTATAGCTATAGGCCATTGCGTATGCCTAATTTCGCATTTCGAGTCGCATGTCATGCATCGGGTGCCATGTTTGCATGATTCGGGGCTGTTTCGGGTCATGTTTCGCTTCTGAAAATTGCATGATCATATGCCATATTCCATGTTTTGCCATGTCTTGTTAGAGTGGCATTCCGTGCCGTAGGTTCGGTCCTCGGTTTGCGTGCACGCGTGCACGCACTACAAATTGTCTCATTTTCATCTTATGGCCTCCTATGTGAGTGTGGCTGGGGCTCACTCATGTTGGTGTAAGTCCATTATGCATTGTGTATGCCATTTCATTCCATAGCATTTGGGTGTGGCTGAGGTCCACTCACATTGGTGTAAGTTCATTTTGCATTGTGTATGCCATGTTTCAATGCGTTGTGCATGTTATGTTGTTAGCGTTGTGTGTGCCATGTAGTTATATTGCATGTTTGTATGTTTGCTTGCATGCTTAGGTTGCATGTGCATTGTTGTGCATTGCCTCGCCTCTTGACCAACCATGATTGAGGTTGGGTCTCTTGTATGTTTTGTGTGCATTGCATTTTTACATTGAATTGCAAAACTTGGCCTCTTAGGCCATCATGCGTAATTGATGGCCCGAGGGTCGAGGGGCATACTCCCTTGAGTCCATTACATGATTGGGAGAATGGCCATGCATACACTTGCTTGAAATTCCATGCCATACACTGTCTGTTCTTGTTGCTGTCAATAACCAGATTCTGCAGGAACTTTCTGCCGACCGGCAGTATTCAGTGCCAACCGGCAATCCTTTCTGGGTCGGTAGCTTCATCAGCAGCCGATGGATATTTTCAATGGCCGGTGGACATTTCCTTCAGCCGATGGTGTTCCACAGTGTTCAGGGGACCTATCCCAGAACTTTGGCAATTTTCAGAGAAGCAGGGCAGTGTAAACCGAGGCGGCAGTGGTATGGTACGGACTTTCCGGGCAAGACAGGTTCGAGCATGCGTCATTCGCGCATCCCAAGGCGAGGGCTGTGGCCACCTTGCTTTTTGCATTCATTCTGTTAATTAATTAGAAATTCTGTAATAATTAATGTGTTTATTATTCGGACTTTAATATTTATTTGGTCCCTCTGAGTGAGGGCAATGATGTAATAAGTGTGCGTGAGTGTGTGTATGTCTTCCAACCCCACGTCTTTCTTCCCTTTTATTTACCTGCTTTGATGGTTAGTATTAGGGCATCTTTAAAATTAGCAAACCTTATGCTATGCATGAGTGCATTCATGCATTTGTATTGCATGCATTAGGCTCGGTACATCACGCTAACTGCATTTGTGCTTCAATTCCAAATTGAATACGTGCATCAAATTGATCGCATTTCACATGCCATGTTTAGGTTAGCCGAGCCTATTCTAAATACATCTTGTATGCGTTGCATTAGCCATTCTTAACATGAACTAGGACATGCATGTTTGCTAACTAATCTATCATTTTGGCACGGAGTACGATGTAAGTATTTTCGCTTTAGCATGTTGCATGCGTGCGAATGTTGCCATGATAGCATGCTTACCATGTGGCTAGATGCTTACGTGTGATAAACTGTTTGAATGCCTGTGGGTGAAGGTTGGGTTGTTTGAGTTGGGAAAACTCGTTGAAATCCATATTTTAGCCTACTTGCGAGTAGCAATAAAGCGCTTTTCAAAACAAACGGATATGCAATGCTTGTTTCCAAATTAGGCAATCTAGTCTATACTTGTTTGTTGTGTGCATAACATAGTAATTCTAGGCTAATAACCGGAATAAGAATACATAAGGTTTTCAAAACTAGATATCACGGTTAGTAGAGGCCGATCTTCGGATCGGGCGAGAGGGGGTGCTCATAGCTGACCTTCCCCAATCGTACCCTAGCTCCCGAGCCGAGACAACTCCGGTGATGGCGGACATGTGGCCTTCGGCACCGAGTCAGGGTTTCCTAAATTTCCCCATTAAAAAAAATATTTAGGTGGCGACTCTATATCTGACAAAGCAGTCCATGTTTGGCACTTCTTTTCTAAAAATCTGTTTTCTCAAAAGCGATTTGCCAGATTTGGACTCTTTGGTTCAGATTAAGAACCGTAACACAAATTGAGTCCGAACTGTGGCGAGGGCCCCACGCGGGCGCGTCTACAACAAGTCATCTATTCGGGGTAATGGATCTTTGTTCTTAATAGTTACTTTGTTCAATTCCCGATAATCAATACATAGCCTCAAAGAGCCGTCTTTCTTTTTGACGAATAGGAATGGAGCACCCCAAGATGAGGTACTCGGACGGATAAATTTCTTGTCCAAGAGTTCTTGAAGTTGGACCTTTAACTCCCTTAATTCAGTAGTTGACATCCTATAAGGAGTCTTGGAAATAGGTTGTGTTCCAGGTGTTACATCAATAGTAAATTCAATTTCCCTATCAATTAAGTCCCCAAGTAGATCATTAGAAAACTATAGACGTGCCCCCGAGGGCCTCATGCTACAGTTCGGACTCAAATTGTCACGGTTCTGAATCTAATCTCGCAAAGTGCCATGCGAGACCGATAAATCACCAAAGAGTCCAAATCCGGCAAATTGTTTTGGAAAATTGATTTTTAAGAAAGAAGTGCCAAACATGGATTGTTTTGCCAGATACAGAGTAGCCACCTAAATATTTTATTTTGGAAAAATCTAGGAAACCCTGACTCGTTGCCTAAGGCCACGTGGCCGTCATCACCAAAGTTGCCTCGGCTCAAGAACTTGGGTACGATTGGGGAAGGTCAGCAATGAGCACCCCCGCTCGCCCGATCAAAGATCGGTCACTACTAAACATGATATCTTATTTTTAAAAACACATATGTTCTTATTCCGGTTAATTAGCTAGAATTACTATGTGATGCGCACAACAAAACAAGTATAGACTAGATCGCCTAATTTGGAATAAAGCATCGCATATCCGTTTGTTTGGAAATGGTTTGGAATTTGCTACTCGTAAGTAGGCTAAAATGCGGATTTGATGAATTGTTCCAATTCAAGTAATCCAACCTTCACCCACAGGCATTCAGGCAGTTAAAACAATTAAGCAAATAGCCTCATGGCAACCATGTTGTCATGGCAAAACTCACACTCATGCAAAGATGCTAAAGCATAAACACTTACAGTGTACTCCGAGCCAAAATAGAAACTAGTTAGTAATCAATGCATGATCCTAGTTCATGTTAAGATGGCTAATGCAATACATGCAAAATGCAACTAGAAATAGGCTTGGCTATTTTAAGATGACATATGAGATGCGATAATTGATACATGTGTTCAACTTGGAATTGAAATACGATGCAGTTAGTATGATGCGCCGAGCCTGGTGAATGCAAGATAGATGAATGTATGCAAACATGCAAAGCATAAGGATGCTAGACAGATGGATGGATGCAAACATGCAAAGCATAAGTATGCTAATTAAAAAATCACCTAAAATTAACTAACAAAAGCAGGTAAGTAAAAGGGAGAAAGAAATGGAGGTTGGAAGACATGCACACACGCACGCACGCAAACTTATTACAGAATTCGCCCTCTCGACGGAGGGTCCGAATGAATAATACATACCAACTAATTAACTAACTAACAAGCTAATTAATTATTACATAACCGAATTGAATAACTAGCTACAGCTAATTATTACAAAACTTAATTAATTAATTATAAAATGAAAAGCAACAAACAAAGCTGCTCCAGCTTTGTTCACAAAAGCAGAAGGGTATGCATGCTCACATTCGGTTTCTCGCCTCGAAACGCTCTCTGGTTGCTCTTTAGAGGCTCTGTTTGCAGGGTGTCCTCAAGGAATTCTGCTAAACGTTACCAAAAACATGCTGGGGAGTACATCAGTGGCCTGCCGCCCATGGGAAGCCACTGTCGACCAAAAATGAAGGGGTGCCGGCCAACAATAAGGCACTGTCGGCCATCTGCAAGGCACTGTCGGCCACTGATGTGCTGGGACACCAAGCTGCAGTAGAGCACAAAACAGAGAAAATGGAGGGTCTCCCAAGGGTATGTACGCACTATGCCACCCTATATCATCTCAAAGCATCAAGGGAGAGGCATAGTCGGATCCACGACCATCAATCACGCATCCCGATGCATGATGGCCAAAGATCCAGCTTGTGCAAATCAATATGAAATGAATGCACAAATAAACACATAAATGCCTAGAACTCTATCATGGATAATCAAGAGCGTCGGCGACCGAGAATTGAGACACATTTCATCACTTGAAGTATGAAACGCCCCTCGTTCCTCGTGCTCGGATTAAGACTTAATCCAAACAACAATGCAACGCAAGCATGGCAAACATGCAACTCAAGCAAGCAAACATGCAATGCAATATGAACAACCTAACAAGGCTAATGGCATGCAATAACATGTGATATAACAAGCATGCAACAACATGCAAAGATGGAGCAAGCATACAACAATATGCAAGACAAGCATGCAACAACATGCAAGGATGGTCTTAAACCAATATGGGCAGACCTCAACTATGCCCAAATCAATGGCCAAAAGGTGCTGAATTGATGGTACAAAATGCTAGACAAGCATACATGCCAATGGGCCCAAGCATTAAGGCATAAAGATGCAACTCTTAAGCACACTTGAGGAGTGAAAAACATGGATATGTGGCAACAAGGTAAGCTCTGAAATCACATGTAATTGATGCCAAATCAACTAAACAATGCAAGCATAGCATGTTAGAAAGCTCAAAGCTCGAAACTAGCAAAGGGACTTAAGCCATGGCCATACAAGGCAAGCCCCAAAGGGCTAAGGGAACCTAAAACAGTCCCAAGGCAGGTCCAAACAAGACCAAAAACAAGCTCGAAGCTAGCCAACATAGGCTAGAACACAAGGCCAAATACATGGAGCATGCAAGGCTACAAAAGCGGCAATGCACTACACCTATTGAAAACAAACATGGCATGACTTAGACAGCATAAAATAGAGTTACATCATGGTATAACAAGACCAAAAATGCACTGATATGATGAGCCAAAGGCTTAGGCTTAATGGCATGCACAAAAGCTCATTCTTGAGGCATAAAGCACAAACTCTTCAAGGCATTCAAAGAATGTCAAATGCAAGTGTATGACTACATTTCATGGACTGAAATAACATTTAGAATGATGGCAAAGCATGCAAACATCACATGTATGGCATGGTAGGGGCCTCAAAACCCAAGGCGCCTAAGCATTTACACTATAGCTATACAAAACATGAGTGATATGGCCATGGAAGCCCAAAAGAGTCCAAGAACAGCCCAAAATAAGAACAAAATCATGCTGGAGCAAAGCCAAAATATGCTAGGATGATGAGTCAAAACATCATGCACATAAAGCTAGTAAGCAAGATTTGTTCTACAAGTATATGGAGCATGCAAAGGATGACCAAACCAGCTATGGACAGAGTCATGACATGGCAAAACATCACCAAAAATATGCTGAAATGGACTCAACATAAGCTAGGATAACATGCTAAAGTAAGAAGCATATAAAGTTAGTTTATGAGATTTACACTACAAGTGTATTTTACATGCATGGAGTGACAAAACCAACCTAAAATAGATCTAAGGCATGGTAAAACATCACCAAAAACCTACTGAAATGGACTCAACACAAGCTAGGCAAACATGCTACTTTGATGAGCTATAAATGGGATTACACTGCACATACAAGATGCATGCAAAAGGTGACCAAATCAGCCATGGACAGAGCCAAGGCAGGTCCTAAAAGTCACAAAAAAGGGGCCTGAACCAAGCCTCAAAAGTACAGAGAAGCATGCTCCTTTGGAAGGCCAAAAATGCAAGCAAACAAAAACCAAAAGAGAGGGGGTCACCCCCTCTGATTTGAGAGCTCAAAATTACATGCCTACCACTGAAAATCCACTGGACCACTGGATTTTAGTGGTTAGAAGGCCAAACCAAGGCTAGCTCGAAGGCCTTAAAGCATGGCTCAAAACAAGGCTAAACAAAGCATACAAGAGGGTTGTACACCCCTAACACCAAAAAGACCTTATACAAACTTCAAAAGCACTTAAAAACAAGACTTTTTTCAGTTGATAGCAAGGCCTAAAACAATATGCAAGTATGGCCAAAATGAGGTACAAAAAAGTGCTAAAAAGGAGAAAATACTCACCCTTGAAGATCAGCTTCGAAACCAGCAACTTCAGGAGGTAAAACCTCACTTTTAGAGTTCAAGAAACCCTCCCAAGAACCTCAATCCAATGGTGGTGGTGTATGTCTATGTGTTGTAGTGTGAAAGTGCAAGAAAAATGGACTAAACCACAACAATATAGAGAAAGAGTAAGAAATATAGAGAGAGAGAGCTATATCTCTTCTCAAATGGCTGAACCTCTTCTAAGGAGAGAGGGCCTCTCCTTATATAGAGGGAAAACAATGCAAAGCTTCTTCAAGAAGTTTGGCAAGAGGCTCATTCCTCCATACACGTGTATGGAGGGGAGATGAAAGGATTCCAGCTGGCTCAAAAGATCTGGAGTGAAACCAGCTAAGATAGGGATTCTGCCGGCCATCAGTGATGGCCGGCAGTGGCTCATTGATGGCCGGCAGGCTCAATTAATGGCCGGCAGCAACAAAGTGAAGGCCGACAGGCCCAAAAGGGGGCCGGCAGTGCACCAAGAAACATATTCTGAAAGGACCAAGTCATGGTCCAAGAATGGGGCAGAAAGGATACAAGGTTTGGAAAGCTCAAACCTATGACGTTCCGCCGTGAAAGTCGAATACCCGATGAGCAATCGAACTTGTGGCTGGATGTACCTGCAAGCACAACCGAGTCTTGAGAACGGTCAAAAATGGGGTTTCTACAGTTGGTTCTCTTTGAAAGAACTCGAAAGTCACAAGGTGACGGGAGTAAATGTCAAAGCCTAGAGATGACCCATTTTTAACAAGGCCAAAGACTCAGGCAGACATTCAATATGAGCATGCAGAGATGCTGTAGGCACCCCATTTTTGACCATCCTCAAGACTTGGTTATGCTTGTAGGTACACCCAACAACTAGTTCGATTGCTCGCTGAGTACTCGACTGTCGCGGCAGAACGTCACCGGTTCGAGCTTCCCGGACCTTGTATCCTTTCTGCCCCTTTCTTGGACCTTGGCTAGGTCCTCTCTTAGTGGACCTTTTGGTTCACTGCTAGCCATGGCATGGCACTGCCGGCCATTGGTGATGCCCTTCCGGCCATTAGTGAGCCATTGCCGGCCATTGATGATGGCCAGCACCCCCCCTGTCTCAGCTAGTTTTCCTCTAGATCTTTTGAGCCAGTTGGACTTTTGTTTGCTCCCCTCCATAAACGTGTATGGAGGGATGAAGCCCTTGCAAAGCTTCTTGAAGAAGCTTTGGCTTTGCATTCCTCTATATAAGCAAGAGGGGTCCCTCTATATCAGGGGTTCAGCCATTTTGAAGAAAAAAACCTCTCATTCTCTCTATATTGTTTGTATTTTGTGCTTAGAAATTGGATTTCCTTGCACTTTTACACTACAACACATAGAGATACACCACCACCATTGGACTAAGCTTCTTAGGAGGGATTCTTGAGCTCTGAAAACTGGTTTCCACTCCCTAAAGTTGCTGGTTTCGAAGAGGGTCTTCAAGGGTGAGTATTTTTCCCATTTTTGCACCTTCTTGTACCTCACTTTAGCCCTCCTTGCATATTGATTTGGGCTTTGCTTATAACTGAAAAAAGTCTTGTATTTAAGTGCTTTTGAAGTTTGCTTAAGGTCATTTTGTTGTTAAGGGTGTGTAGCCCCCTTGCATACTTTGTTTGGCTTTGTTTTAAGCCATTCCTTGAGGCCTCCGAGCTAGCCTTAGTTTGGCCTTCTTACCACTGAAATCCAGCGGATTTTCAATGGTAAAGGTGTGGTTCTGAGGTCCTTAATCAGAGGGGGTGGCCCCCTCTCTTTTGGTTCCTCTTTGCTTGTATTTTTGGCCTTCCAAAGGACCATCCCTCCATGCATTTTTGAGGCTTGGTTCAGGCCTATTTTTGTGACTTTTAGGACCTGCCTTGGCTCTGTCCATGGCTGGTTTGGTCATATTTTGCATGCATCTTGTATGTGTTGAGTAACTCCATTCATAGCTTATCAAAGTAGCATGTGTGCTTAGCTTGTATTGAGTCCATTTCAGTGGGTTTTTGGTGATGTTTTACCATGCCATGAATCAGTTTTGGGTTGGTTTTGTCACTCCATGCTTGCATGATGTACTTGTAATGTAAATCTCCTAAACTAGCTTCATATGCTCCATGCTTTGCCATGTCATGTTAGCTTGTTTGGTTTACATTTCAGCATGTATTTGGTCATCATTTGGCATGTCATGACCTTATCCATAGTTGGTTTGATCATCTTTTGCATGCTCCATATAGGTGTAGAACAAATCTTGTTTACTAGCCCTTTGTGCATGGTGTTTTGACTCATCATCCTAGCATATTTTGGCTTCGCTCTAACATGATTTTATGCTTATTTTGGGCTGCTTTAGGACTGTTTTGGGCTGCCATGGCCATATCACTCGTGCTTTGTATAGCTATAGTGTAAATGCTTAGGCTAGTCTTGGGTTTTGAGGCCCCTACCATGCCATACATGTGATGTTTGCATGCTTTGCCCTCATTCCATATGCTATTTCAGTCCATGAAATGTTTTCATACACTTGCATTTGACATGCCTTGAATGCTTTATAGAGCTTGTGCTTTATGCCTCAAGAATGAGCTTTTGTGCATGCCATTAAGCCTAAGCCTTTGGCTCATCATTTCAGTGCATTTTGGGTCTTATTACACCATGATGTAATTCTGTTTTATGTCGCCCAAGTCATGCCATGTTTGGTTTCAATAGGTGTAGTGCATTGCCTCTTTAAAGCCTTGCATGCTCCATGTTTTTTTTGGCTTTGTGTTCTAGTCTATGTTGGCTAGCTTTGAGCTTAGTTTTGGTCTTGTTTGGACCTGCCCTAGGACTGTTTTAGGTCCCCTCGGCCCCTTGGAGTTTGCCTTGTATGGCCTTGGCTTAAGTCCCCTTGCTTACTTTGAGCTTTGGGCATCATAACATGCTATGCTTGCATTGTTGATTTGATTTGGCATCACTTTACATGAAATTTCAGAGCTTACCTCATTACCATATACTCATGTTTGTTGCTCCTTAAGTGTGCTTAAGAGTTGTCCTCTTTGTGCCTTAATACTTGAGCTACTTGACATACATGTTTGCCTTGCCATTTCATGCTTTTCATGCCATCAATTCATCACTTTTGGCCACTGATTTGGGCTTAGTTGAGAGCTGCCCACATTAGTTTAAGCTCATCCCTTTGCATGTTGTTGCATGCCTGTCTTGCATATTGTTGTATGCTTGCTCCATCTTTGCATGTTGTCGCATGCTAGCCTCCTTACATGTTGTTGCATGTTCATGTTGCATTTTGTCATGTTGTCCAAGGTTGTTACCTCACATCATGCATATGTGCTTGTTGCATGTCATTAGCCTTGTCAGGTTGTTCATATTGCATGTTTGCCATGCTTACGTGTTGCATTGTTTGGATTAAGCATTAATCTGAGCACGAGGAACGAGGGGCATTTTATACTCCGAGTGATGGAACGTGTCTCAATTCTCGGTCGCCGAAGCTCTTGATGATTCATGATAGAGTTCTAGGCTTTACTTGCTTTATTTGTGCATTGATTTTCATATTGATTTGCACAAGTTAGATCTTGGCCATCATGCATCGGGATGCGTGATTGATGGTCGTGGATCCGACTAGGCCTCTCCCTTGATGCCTTGAGGTGATTTGGAGTGCCACGGTGCGTACATATCCTTGG
>NW_021024609.1:769442-799401 GCF_004153795.1 Camellia sinensis | reverse complement strand
ATATACCTGCCTGAATGCCTGTGGGTGAAGGTTAGATTATCTGAGTTGGAATAATGCATTGACTGTGAGTTTTAAGCCCACTTGAGAATGGCAAATCATCTTGTTTTCTAAGCCCACCCGAGGGTGGCAAATCCACGTCTTAGCCTACTTACGAGTAGCACCATCAAACCATTTTCAAATAAACAAACATGAGATGTTTTGTTCCAATTTAGGCGATCCAGTCTATACTTGTATGCTGATGCTCATCACATAGTAAATCTAGGCTAATAACCGGAATAAGAACGCATAATGTTTTCAAAACTCGATATCATGGTTAGTAGAGGCCGATCTTTGATCGGGCGAGCGGGGGTGCTCACGAAGTGACCTTCCCCAATCATACCCAAGTTCCCGAGCCGAGACAACTTTGGTGATGACGGACACGTGGCCTTAGGCACGAGTCAGGGTTTCCTAAATTCCCCCAAAATAAAATATTTACGTGGCGACTCTGTATCTGGCAAAGCAGTCCATATTTGGCACTTCTTTTTAAAAATCAGTTTTTCAAAATGGTTTGCCGGATTTGGACTCTTTGATGATTCATCGGTCTTGCATTGCACTCTGCGAGATTAGATATAGGATCGTGACATTGAGTCCTGAACTGTAGTGAGCCCAAATGAACAAAACGGGATTTCCCTCCCGGGACGTTCGAAGACGTCTACAGATGCGCCCGTAGGCTGGGGCAAAATGCAAATAACATGCAAGATGCGATAGCATAACTTATGATTATGCAAAGAGAAACTGTAATGAAGCAATTATATACAATAAATGCGACAGTTTTCAGCAAGTGAATAACAGTCCTACATATTCCAACAGAAAGGATATAAGAAAATTATGCAATCTTAGCGAACATGTGCGATAGATACCTAAAGCAAACGAAGTGTGATAGATACACTAAGTGGACAAGCATGTGTGATAGATACACAAAGTGAGAATAGTGTGATAGATACACAAGGTGAGCGTAGTGTAATAGATACACAAAGTGGGCATAGTGTGATAGATACACAAAGTAAACGTATGATAGATACACAAAATGAGCATAGTGTGATAGATACACAAAGCGAGCATAGTGTGATAGATACAAAGCGAGCGTATGATAGATACACTATATGAAGCAAAGTGTGATAGATACAGTAGGTGAGCGTGTGATAGATGCACTTAGTGAACAAAGTGCGATGGGTACACAAAAGGTGAACACAAAGTGTGATAGATGCACTTAGTGAACAAAGTGCTATTGGTACACAAAAGGTGAACACAAAGTGTGATAGATGCACTTAGTGAACAAAGTGTGATGGATACATAAAAGGTGAACACAAAGTGTTATAGATGCACTTAGTGAACAAAGTATGATAGATACACTAAAGGTGAACACGAAGTGTGATAGATGCACTTAGTGAACAAAGTATGATAGATACACTAAAGATGAACACAAAGTGTGATATATGCACTTAGTGAACAAAGTATGATAGATACACTAAAGTTGAACACGAAGTATGATAGATACACTAAGTGAACAAGTATGATAGATACACTAAAGGTGAACACAAAGTGTAATAGATGCACTAAGTGAACAAAGTGTGATGGATACACAAAAGGTGAACACAAAGTATGATAGATGCACTAAGTGAACAGAGTATGATAGATACACTAAAGGTGAACACAAAGTGTGATAGATGCACTTAGTGAACACAGTATGATAGATACACTAAAGGTGAACACGAAGTGTGATAGATGCACTTAGTGAACAAAGTATAATAGATACACTAAAGGTGAACACAAAGTGTGATAGATGCACTTAGTGAACAAAGTATGATAGATACACTAAAGGTGAACACAAAGTGTAATAGATGCACTAAGTGAACAAGTATGATAGATACACTAAAGGTGAACACAAAGTGTGATAGATGCACTAAGTGAACAAAGTGTCATGGATACACAAAAGGTGAACACAAAGTGTGATAGATGCACTAAGTGAACAGAGTATGATAGATACACTAAATGAGAATGTGTGTGATAGATACATAAAATGAGAATGTGTGTGATAGATACACAAAAGTGAATAAAGTGTGATTGATACACTAAGTGAAGACAGTGTGATTGATACACTAAGTGAGTGAAGTGTGATTGATACACTAAATGAATGGAGTGTGATTGATACACTAAGTGAAGACAGTGTGATTGATACACTAAGTGAATGAAGTGTGATTGATACACTAAGTGAAGAGAGTGTGATTGATACACTAAGTGAATGAAGTGTGATTGATACACTAAGTGAGAATAGTGTGATAGATACACAAGGTGAGCGTAGTGTGATAGATACAAAAAGCGAGCGTGTGATAGATACACAAAGTGGGCATAGTGTGATAGATACACAAAGTAAACGTATGGTAGATACACAAAGCGAGCATAGTATGATAGATACACAAAGCGAGCATAGTGTGATAGATACAAAGCGAGCGTGTGATAGATACACTATATGAAGCAAAGTGTGATAGATACAGTAGGTGAGCGTGTGATAGATGCACTTAGTGAACAAAGTGCGATGGATACAAAAAAGGTAAACACAAAGTGTGATAGATGCACTTAGTGAACAAAGTGTGATGGATACACAAAAGCTGAACACAAAGTGTGATAGATGCACTTAGTGAACAAAGTATGATAGATACACTAAAGGTGAACACGAAGTGTGATAGATGCACTTAGTGAACAAGTATGATAGATACACTAAAGGTGAACACAAAGTGTGATAGATGCACTAAATGAACAAAGTGTGATGGATACACAAAAGGTGAACACAAAGTGTGATAGATGCACTAAGTGAACAAGTATGATAAATACACTAAAGGTGAACACAAAGTGTGATAGATGCACTAAGTGAACAAAGTGTTATGGATACACAAAAGGTAAACACAAAGTGTGATAGATGCACTAAGTGAACAAAGTATGATAGATACGCTAAAGGTGAACACAAAGTGTGATAGATGCACTTAGTGAACATAGTATGATAGATACACTAAAGGTGAACACGAAGTGTGATAGATGCACTTAGTGAACAAAGTATGATAGATACACTAAAGGTGAACACAAAGTGTGATAGATGTACTTAGTGAACAAAGTATGATAGATACACTAAAGGTGAACACAAAGTGTGATAGATGCACTAAGTGAAACAGTATGATAGATATACTAAAGGTGAACGCAAAGTTTGATAGATGCACTAAGTGAACAAAGTGTGATGGATACACAAAAGGTGAACACAAAGTATGATAGATGCACTAAGTGAACAGAGTATGATAGATGCACTAAATGAGAATGTGTGTGATAGATACATAAAATGAGAATGTGTGTGATAGATACACAAAAGTGAATAAAGTGTGATTGATACACTAAGTGAAGAGAGTCTGATTGATACACTAAGTGAGTAAAGTGTGATTGATACACTAAATGAATGAAGTGTGATTGATACACTAAGTGAAGAGAGTGTGATTGAAACACTAAGTGAATGAAGTGTGATTGATACACTAAGTGAAGAGAGTGTGATTGATACACTAAGTGAATGAAATGTGATTGATACACTAAGTGAGTGAAGTGTGATTGATACACTAAGTGAATGAAGTGTGATTGATACACTAAGTGAAGAGAGTGTGATTGATACACTAAGTGAATGAAGAGTGATTGATACACTAAGTGAAGAGAGTGTGATTGATACACTAAGTGAATGAAGTGTGATTGATACACTAAGTGAGTGAAGTGTGATTGATACACTAAGTGAATGAAGTGTGATTGATACACTAAATGAATGAAGTGTGATTGATACACTAAGTAAATGATCTTAAACGGAACTTCTTTGAATGAACCGTACATACAATATCATGCATGAATGAGAAAGAAACTTGACAGATACAAGATAGTAGAAACGCATGTAGGTAGAATGTGCATAACAATGCAAGTGAAACGTGCGTGACAACGCGAATAACGTAGCGTATAACAATGCAAGTAACATGCGTGACAACGCAAGATAGATGTGCATAACAATGCTAGTAAAGCATGTGTGACAGCGCAAGTAAAACATACGTGACAGCGTAAGTAAAGCATGCGTAACAACGCTAGTTAAAGAAGTGCGTAACAGCACAAGTAAAAAAGTGCGTAACAGCGCAAGTAAAACATGCGTAACAGCGCAGGTTAAAGATATGAAAAACAATGCAAGTAACATGCGTAACAACACAAGATATGAGAAGTGCGAAACAATGCAAGTAAAACATGCGTAACAGCGTACATTAAAGAAGAGGTGCATAACAATGCAAGTAACGTGTAGATAATAATGCTCGTAAGACATGCACAGCAAGGCAAGTGCAAGAAATGTATGCTCCATGCAACATTAGGATGCACATTTCATGCCAGGGTGACAAATGCACATTCTATGCAAGCAAGGTTAAAACGTGCTCCATGCAATGTACACACTCTATGCTAAAGGATCAATGACGTACATCTAATGTAACATGTATATTCCATGCGACAACAAGAATACGTATAGTGCAAGATGAATTTATGCAATATGTGTGATGACATGATACACGTTACAAGCAATGTAGATCATGATGTCTAAGGAATGCAATAAGAAAACAAAGCAGCGCTTTAGAAAGCGCCTCATAGGGTGAGTGGCGATGAACCACTCTACTCTGATGGGGATCTCCTTTTGTGTTCTTCAAACTCTTACCTTTAACTAACAGTACAAAGGTCTTGAAATGCTGACAAAGGGTAACTTCTGCATGTAGAAACCACAAATGTCGTTTTCCTTCCTGATCATATTCACAACTTTCCTTATTCTTCAACGCAAGTGACAGACTAGGTTGGTTCAGTATCCAGAATTGAGGTGCATACATGTTATCTCAATCTATGGGGCTTCCATACAGATTTCAAGCCAGGGATACACCCCTGGGTATTTAAACCAGACTTTAGTCTCGAAAATCCCGAACCTTTGCGTTCTAGGCAACAGCCATTCGAACTCTAGTTTCGACCGTCGCAATTGATCTCCTAGGAACTCATTGCAAACATAGCCAAGATGCCCTTGGCAGGGAATGATACTCAGGGAGAGCACTTTTGATCGCCATTCTGGCTTGAAGCAGGCTTGAGCTTGGAGTAGAGGCACACTCATACTTCGGAGCATTAATAAGGCCTGAAGAGGTACATCCGGAGTACAATGACGGAATTTGCAGAAGTTGAAACAAACTCAAATGCTCCAAATTTTTCCTCTTTTCTTTTGCTTTGCAGTCTGGAACCTATATGGCTTCAGATAGGTCCTAGTTTTACTGTTCTCACATGACTTGGGTTGAACCCTGTGGTTTTATGAAAGAACTAATCTTGTTTTGCACATGTGTGGAGAACGGAAAAGCACTCTGAGCACAAAACAATTTTTTTTTTGAAATTGAGAAATGAATTCTTAACCGGGTATTGAGCCTACAACTGACCACAGCCAAAACGACTCAATAACGGAAAACAAAAGGTAAACGACCTAAACACATCTATTGACGCATGAAACGACTCAAGACAAGAATTGAGACAGACAAAACACAACAAAACACAAGACTCAAATGTGCACAGGGAGCCTGTTTCTCCGGGTATGTTTCCTACCCTTCCTTATTTGTGATTCTCACATCACTCGGCTCTCAGGCTCTGTTTTTCCGAAAAAAAAAGCCTTTTTCCTCACTTTTTTTCTCAGCGCACATCTCTCTATTCTTTAATCTCTCATTCTTATCCCTCCCTTGGGTGGTTGATGGATAAACAGGAGGTTGTGGGCTCATGCCCCTAGCATTCTGCTAGATTCTCATTCTTCTGCGGACAGCTAGTGAGTTTCTCCCACAGAGGGGTTGCACTACATTTGGGTATGTAGCAAATCTGCAGCTGACAACGATGGACGATGTTCTGCTGGGGAGTTTGGACGTGATCAGATGTGTCCAGACGAGGGAGTGGAATATCTAGATCCATTC
This sequence comes from Camellia sinensis, assembly GCF_004153795.1. Lineage (NCBI taxonomy): Eukaryota > Viridiplantae > Streptophyta > Magnoliopsida > Ericales > Theaceae > Camellia > Camellia sinensis. The sequence goes on along the minus strand of NW_021024609.1, from coordinate 793,381 downwards.
CAGTTCGTGCTTCGCACTTGGCTTGATACCTCATTACTCGGAGGATGAGATAGCTTTCGGCATTTTGCTGTTAGCTTCAGTTGTGCCCTTTTCTGGCAGATACGGTGCCCTTTCTGGCAAGTATGTTGACAATGGGGAAAAGACAGAACACCTGACTTAACTGTGCCCGTAGTTCATTATCTTGACCATTTTTTGTTTTTGACGTTCTTCTAAAACAATTTAGACCAACATGAGAGTTAGATTAACATGCTTGTTCGATTTTCTGATTTAAAATCATGCAAGTTAGGTTATGAGCACTGAAAATTTTCCTTTTTGGGTCCAAAAAAATGGTCCAGTTTTGGAAAAATAGAATAATTTTCAAGAGAATTAGTCAACCTCAGTAAAAATTCTCAAAAACTATTTTTGCAAACGGCCACTGCTTGACCAACGGGGAATTGACTCTTGAGATGCATAACCTTAGATCCAAAAACAATGAAAAATTGCCCCTTGTCTGAAGGACACTACACGGCAACAGAAAGTTGCCCCTTGTTTGAATAGCGCCGCAGCATACTATATGGCAACGGAAAGTTTCCCCTTGTTTGAATATTACCGCAGCGCAATGTAACCAGTTCTCATGGTGAAGGTCACAACCGAACTCTTGGATACAGAAATGAAAAAGATGACCCGTTCAATCTCATAGACAGGACAGTAGAATTTGAAGTGTTTTACAGCTGGACCTCAGAATGAAGTTGCCTACGTATCCCAAACATGGGAATCAAGCCTTACGTAGTTCGAGGTTTAAGGTACACTCGGGTATTAACCTCTCCTTTTACGCTCTAACTTTTGCCAAGGCCGCTTTTCTAGGTTTTCAACCTTGCGAGCTTTGTTCTTCTTTTCTTTTCAATTCTTTTTATCTTTTCTTTGTTCAGAATTTTTCATTTTCTTCATCTTTTCTTTTCTCATTCTTTGCATTTTTTTTCTTTTTTTTTTTGTTCTTTTTGTTCTTTTTCTTGCTCTAACTTTTGCCTGGGTCGCCCTTCCGGGTTTTCGGCCCAGTGAGCCTCTGAATGGTAAAAGCGTAGCTTTGTCCATGTCAAATGGTTTTAAGATCTCGAAGCCATCTGAATCCAGGAGAGTGGCTGTTGTTCGCTGATGATGTAGAGGTCCATCCAATAGGGGGCTGAATTTGCCCCTAGTGTTGTGGATAGGAATTTGGTTGTTCTTCAACAAAACTTTCTTCTTTCCTCCCTTCTGGGATTTGGCATTCTTGCCAGTCTTCCCTGGTTTGCAGAAAAGACTCATCTTTGACTCTTTGAGCGCATCTAACATTTTTGTGCCCCTAGTTTGAGGGGTGCTTCAAATCTGACCACACAGGCCTCATATTGTAATTGACCGTTGAACATTCTGAATCCAAGTTCAAGGTTTGAAAGCAAAGGGGTTAAGTCTAGAGGCTGAGAGCGATCCTAAGCTGCACAATCTCAAGAGAGATTCCACACAGGTCTTCGCAGGACGGCGCAAAACATTTTTTTGAAATCTTTTAAGAAAACGACTAGTCGCTCGCACCGAGAACAATGTAGAACCAATCTGGATCAAGCCAGGAACCTTCTCAGTACTCACATTAACAAACATGATCTCAATCATTAAGGGCTTAGCATGCCTCTCTTTCTCTCAATTGATCAAATTTTTACAAATCCCGAGGAATTCCTTCCCCTTTGTTTTCCTCACAATGTTTAAAAAGTTTTGAAAAACTTAGGTCAATGCGATGATTTAAAGGCGCAGAAAAGCAGGTGAAAAGCATTGCTATTTCATTCAAACTTCTGGCACAACTAGCGCAAGGCAGAAGCAAACACAAAAGTGTGAAAATCACTGCTGTTTTATTCAAATGTGTTGGCACAACAGGCTCCAAGGCTGAAACAGACTCAAAAGAAAGCAAAAAGGCGAACACAAAACAAGCAAGTGATGTCCGAGGTAACACTCTCGGAATCACCCGACTCCTATATAACAGGACTGACTCGATATAATGAGATAGACCCCAAACAAAAAGACTGACTCAAAACAAAGAGACAGACTCCAAACAACACAACAGAACTGACTCAATACCCAAGCCAGAACGTAAAATAATTCGCAAATGCTCAAAACAGTGTGTGCCATACGCTATATCTGGAGTAAATTGAACGCCGCCCGCGGGTGGTCCATCCCCCGATCACATACTCGTACTATCCCCCAAGTTCACTGATCTAGTAACGATAGACTTTGCTGAGTTGGTGCAGCGATGACCTTGTTGTCAATCAAATCTTGTATTTTGTGGCGAAGACGGTAACAATTATCAGTGCCATGGCCGACTTGTTGATGGAAGGCACAGTACTTGGCTAGATCATGGAAGAGAGGAAGTTTATTCGGCAATGGCCGCGGCTCTTGGGGCTTCAGATGCCCTTGTCCTATAAGGATTTGGAAAGATTTGGACAAAGGCATATAGAGGGCATGGAAGACTCTCTGGCCTCGGGGTGGGTACTTCGAGGTTTGTGGATTTTTACTGGATGCACCAACAAAGGGATTGATAGACGCCGACTGGGTTTGCTGATCTCCTCTGAGTGCAGGATTGGAGCTGAAAGGGGTGTTTTTGGTACGACATCCCTTGTCTCGGCTTGCTCCTTGATTCAGATTGCCCCCAACTTGATTGGCGAAAGTGTCATCCACAGTCTTTGCAACAACTGTGAGCACTTGCTGTTTGTTCAGCCCTTCAGCCTTCAAAGCCTTAACAACCCACAGAAGGTGTTCATAGGGACCAATGTCTGCCCCTATCTTGTTCTTACCACTGGCCTCCACTTTTCCAAGGGATTTGGTCGCTATATCATAGCGGAGCCTAGTTGTCGTCGACATGTCATTGCCCAAACTTGGGATGGTTTCAGGTTGGCCCTTTTCAGTTGCAGCTTGCCCCAAGATCGAGGATCCTTTTGGATTGAAACTTCTAGCCCGTGATGTAGTCGACAATGGAGTCAAAATCCCAAAGGCTAAATCCGCCACAGTTCTTTGAAGATCTTCGATCATTCTCATCAGCTCAGAAGTAGTGGGTTCACGGGTTTGGGATGATTGGGGTTCAAGTGCACCCATCATTCATAAGTCCATGCTTTCCGGGATAAACACCTCAGGCTTGGGTAGATGGGCCGGGGTGATATATATGCTGGGGTTGTAACCGGATGGCATTGTATGGATTAAATTGAGATATGGGGGTAACAGGTTTATAGTGGCCTAAGGTCTCTTTGGTGGAGCTATGATCTCTTCGTCAATAAGATCTTGAATCTTATGACGAAAGCGGATGCAACGGTTCGTATCATGACCGTGTTGTTGATGGTAGACACAGTGTTTAGCTGGGTCATATCTTGGTGGAAGAGGGTTTGAAAGGGGTTGAGGTTCTAGGAGTTCTAGGTGCCCTTTTTCCTGCAACATTTGCAAAGCTTGAGAAAGACTCATGTAAAGAGGATGGAAATTTTGGGCTTGGTGCCGAGTTGAAGTGGTTAGTCTTTGGCTATTAAGGGAAATAGTGATAGTGTCTATTTCTGAGCATTTCACAGCTGTGCTACCATCAGTAGTAGCATTGGAACTGTGAACAACATCCTTCTTCAAAGGTTCATTATCTTCCACAAAGGTTCCTTGTCGGATGGCCTCTTTGATTTGAACCCCAATGTCATGGAGGTCCTTAAAGTTGAATATCATATTCTGCAATGTTTCGGCATGCCTAACCATATCTTGTTGCAGTAAATCTACTGATTGCTGGAAATGGATCAGCAAATCCTCTAAATTTGCCGGAGGCTGGGCCATGATAGAGGTAAATGCTCACGCTCTGACCAAGGTGATGTAACTGGTGACTGACGGATCAGTTGAACTAATGAGTTCTGAATGGCCTTTCTTTGCCTTACCGCTGGCGAAGGAAACACTGGCTGCTCTAAACTGAATCTCTGACTTGACAAAGTCTATCAGTATAAGTCCAATGTACCCGGGAGATATCGAAGCCTTCTGAAGCTACGGTTCCAAGACTACCTTGCAAAAGAGAAAACTGGCAGCATCTCAGCCCAATTTCACCAATACAGACATGAAGATAGCTGAATGACTGTACTCATTACTGAATTCTGCCCGAAATTTTGCCTGTAAACTGATACCCTCAGGTAAAACTGATTCCCCCTAAAATATTGATGCCCTCAGGCCTGATACCCAGACTTGAAAACTGATACGCGCATTCCTGTAGAGGCCAACTCTAGAAGCACACAGCAAGCAAATGAGAGCCAAAACACCCCTATGTTGAGGTAGGGTTTCCCTGTCCTATCTTGTCGGGAGCTAGGGTTTCACTACGCGCACAGCGGTTTCAAACAACCTATAATCGGGTAAGCAACTTATTCTAGTTTGGAATAGTCACTATGGATTCCGATATACATTAGGTCGAATGGTCAAAAAGGGTGCTCCGGTAAAAATTGGGGTTTGTGTTCCCGTCGTGGCAGAGCCTGCAACCAGTCAGCCTTATGGCACGCTTCTCAAAGCGAGTCTCCGGCAAACTGTTCAGGAATAGCATACGGCAAACACGGTATCCTAGGCGCACCAATGTAAATGCAATGCGAAGAAACACATAAGTGTGAACAAAACAAGATATCATGAGTTCGAGTTAAGTTCTCTAACTCCCCAGCAGAGTCGCCAGAAACTGTAGACGCGCCCCCGAGGGCCTCATGCTACAGTTCGGACTCAAATTGTCACGGTTCTGAATCTAATCCCGCAAAGTGCCATGCGAGACCGATAAATCACCAAAGAGTCCAAATCCGGCAAATCGTTTTGAAAATTGAATTTTAAGAAAGAAGTGCCAAACATGGACTGCCTTGCCAGATATAGAGTCGCCACCTAAATATTTATTTTGGGGAAATCTAGGAAACCCTGACTCGTTGCCTAAGGCCATGTGTCCGTCATCACCAAAGTTGCCTCGACTCGGGAATTTGGGTACGATTGGGGAAGGTCAGCTATGAGTACCCACACTTGCCCGATCAAAGATCAGTCACTACTAAACATGATATCTTATTTTTGAAAACACATGTGTTCTTATTCCGGTTAATTAGCTAGAATTACTATGTGATGCGCACAGTAAAACAAGTATAGATTAGATCGCCTAATTTGGAACAAAGTATCGCATATCCGTTTGTTTGGAAATGGTTTGGAGTTTGCTACTTGTAAGTAGGCTAAAATGCGAATTTGATGAATTGTTCCAATTCAAGTAATCCAGCCTTCACCCACAGGCATTTAGGCAGTTAAAACAATTAAGCAAATAGTCTCATGGCAAGCATGCTGTCATGGCAAAACTCACACTCATGCAAGGATGCTAAAGCATAAATACTTACAGTGTACTCCAAGCCAAAACAGAAACTAGTTAGTAATCAATGCATGATCCTAGTTCATGTTAAGATGGCTAATGCAATACATGCAAAATGCAACTAGAAATAGGCTCGGCTATTCTAAGATGACATATGAGATGCAATAATTGATACATGTATTCAACTTGAAATCGAAATACAATGCAGTTAGTATGATTCGCCGAGCCCGGTGCATGCAAGATAGATGAATGCATGCAAACATGCAAAGCATAAGGATGCTAGACAGATGGATGGATGCAAACATGCAAAGCATAAGTATGCTAATTGAAAAATGGCCTAAAACTAACCAACAAAAGCAGGTAAGTAAAAGGGAGAAAGAAATGGAGGTTGGAAGACATGCACACACGCACGCACCCTTATTAAAAAATTCGCCCTCTCGACGGAGGGTCCGAATGAATAATACATACCAACTAATTAACTAACTAACAAGCTAATTAATTATTACATAACCGAATTGAATAACTAGCTACAACTAATTATTACAAAACTTAATTAATTAATTACAAAATGAAAAGAAACAAACAAAGCTGCTCCAGCTCTGTTCACAGAAGCAGAAGAGTATGCATGCTCGCATTCGGTTTCTCGCCTCAAAACGCTCTCTGATTGCTCTTCAGAGGCTCTGTCTGCAGGGTGTCCTCAAGGAATTCCTGTTGAACCTTACCAATAACATGCTGGGGAGTGCATCAGTGGCCTGCCGGCCATAGGGAGCAACTGCCGACCAAAAATGAAGGAGTGTCGGCCAACAACAAGGCACTGTCGGCCATCTGCAAGGCACTGTCGGCCACTGATGTGCTGGGACACCAAGCTGTAGTAGAACACAAAACAGAGAAAATAGAAGGTCTCCCAAGGGTATGTACGCAATATGCCACCCCATATCACCTCAAAACATCAAGGGAGAGGCATAGTCGGATCCACGACCATCAATCACGCATCCCGATGCGTGATGGCCAAAGATCCAACTTGTGCAAATCAATATGAAATGAATGCACAAATAAACACATAAATGCCTAGAACTCTATCATGGATAATCAAGAGCCGAGCGTCGGCGACCGAGAATTGAGACACGGTTCATCACTTGAAGTATGAAACGCCTCTCGTTCCTCGTGCTCGGATTAACACTTAATCCAAACAATAATGAAACACAAGCATGGCTAACATACGACTCAAGCAAGCAAACATGCAATGCAATATGAACAACCTAACAAGGCTAATGGCATGCAATAACATGTGATATAACAAGCATGTAACAACATGCAAAGATGGAGCAAGCATACAACAATATGCAAGACAAACATGCAACAACATGCAAGGATGGTCTTAAACCAATATGGGCAGACCTCAACTATGCCCAAATCAATGGCCAAAAGGTGCTGAATTGATGGTACAAAATGCTAGACAAGCATGCATGCCAATGGGCCCAAGAATTAAGGCATAAAGATGCAACTCTTAAGCACACTTGAGGAGTGAAAAGCATGGATATGTGACAACAAGGTAAGCTATAAAATCTCATGTAATTGATGCCAAATCAACTAAACAATGCAAGCATAGCATGTTAGAAAGCTCAAAGCTCGAAACTAGCAAAGGGACTTAAGCCATGGCCATACAAGGCAAGCCCCAAAGGGCTAAGGGAACCTAAAACAGTCCCAAGGCAGGTCCAAACAAGATAAAAAACAAGCTCGAAGCTAGCCAACATAGGCTAGAACACAAGGCCAAATACATGGAGCATGCAAGGCTACAAAAGCGGCAATGCACTACACCTATTGAAACCAAACATGGCATGACTTGGACAACATAAAACAGAGTTACATCATGGTATAACAAGACCAAAAATGCACTGATATGATGAGCCAAAGGCTTAGGCTTAATGGCATGCACAAAAGTTCATTCTTGAGGCATAAAGCACAAACTCTTCAAGGCATTCAAAGCATGTCAAATGCAAGTGTATGACTACATTTCATGGACTGAAATAACATTTAGAATGATGGCAAAGCATGCAAACATCACATGTATGGCATGGTAGGGGCCTCAAAACCCAAGGCGCCTAAGCATTTACACTATAGCTATACAAAACATGAGTGATATGGCCATGGCAGCCCAAAATAAGAACAAAATCATGCTGGAGCAAAGCCAAAATATGCTAGGATGATGAGTCAAAACATCATGCACATAAAGCTAGTAAGCAAGATTTGTTCTACAAGTATATGGAGCGTGCAAAGGATGACCAAACCAGCTATGGACAGAGTCATGACATGGCAAAACATCACCAAAAATATGCTGAAATGGACTCAACATAAGCTAGGATAACATGCTAAAGCAAGAAGCATATAAGCTAGTTTATGGGATTTACACTACAAGTGTATTGTACATGCATGGAGTGACAAAACCAACCTAAAACAGATCTAAGGCATGGTAAAACATCCCCAAAAACCTACTGAAATGGACTCAACACAAGCTAGGCAAACATGCTACTTTGATGAGCTATAAATGGGATTACACTACACATACAAGATGCATGCAAAAGGTGACCAAACCAGCCATGGACAGAGCCAAGGCAGGTCCTAAAAGTCACAAAAAAAGGCCTGAACCAAGCCTCAAAAGTACAGAGAAGCATGCTCCTTTGGAAGGCCAAAAATGCAAGCAAACAAAAATCAAAAGAGAGGGGGTCACCCTCTCTGATTTGAGACCTCAAAACCACATGCCTACCACTGAAAATCCACTGGATTTCAGTGGTTAGAAGGCCAAAACCAAGGCTAGCTCAAAGGCCTTAAAGCATGGCTCAAAACAAGGTTAAACAAAGCATACAAGAGGGTTGTACACCCCTAACACCAAAAAGACCTTATACAAACTTCAAAATCACTTAAAAACAAGAATTTTTTCAGTTGAAAGCAAGGCCTTAAACAATATGAAAGTATGGCCAAAATGAGGTACAAAAAAGTGCTAAAAAAGGGAAAATACTCACCCTTGAAGATCAGCTTCGAAACCAGCAACTTCAGGGGGTAAAACCTCACTTTCAGAGTTCAAGAAACCCTCCCAAGAACCTCAGTCCAATGGTGGTGGTGTATCTCTATGTGTTGTAGTGTGAAAGTGCAAGAAAAATGGACTAAACCACAACAATATAGAGAGAGAGAGCTATGTCTCTTCTCAAATGGCTGAACCTCTTCTAAGGAGAGAGGGACTCTCCTTATATAGAGGGAAAACAATGCAAAACTTCTTCAAGAAGCTTGGCAAGAGCTTCATCCCTCCATACACGTGTATAGAGGGGAGATGAAAGGATTCCAGCTGGCTCAAAAGATCTGGAGTGAAACCAGCTGAGACAGGGGTTCTGTCGGCCATCAGTGATGGCCGGCAATGGCTCATTGATTGCCGACAGGCTCAATCAATGGCCGGTAGCAACAAAGTAAAGGCCGGCAGGCCAAAAGGGGGCCGACAGTGCACCAAGAAACACATTCTGAAAGGACCAAGTCATGGTCCAAGAATGGGGCAGAAAGGATACAGGGTTTGGAAAACTCAAACCTGTGACGTTCCACCGCGAAAGTCGAATACCCGATGAGCAATTGAACTTGTGGCTGGATATACCTGCAAGCACAACCGAGTCTTGAGGACGGTCAAAAATAGAGTGTCTACAGGAAACACATCAGGAAAATCACAAACCACAGGAATAGTTTCTACACTGGCACTATTCGGAGACACAATCAATACACAACATAAGTAGCCCCGACACCCTTTTCTTAACAGTTTTTTGGCTTTCATAAATGAAATCAAGTATAGTGGGGGAACCACCCCATTTCCGGGAAAAATAAACTCAGGTATACCAGACGGTTTAAACACAGCAGATTTACTTGCACAGTCAATGGTGGTACAGTATTTAGTCAACTAATCCATACCCAGAATACAATCAAAATGATCGATGATCAAGGGCAGCAAATCAACATATAATGTCATACCACCAATCAAAATATCACATGCCGGATAAACATAAGCATATATCATAGAACCCCCAGATGGTGTAGATACAGATAGTAAATAGTTCATAGGTTCTAATGGTCTAGTTAATTTCCGAGAGAAAGCATATGATACAAATGAATGCATGGAACCAGAATCAATCAGTACATAGGCATTCCGGGCATAGATAGAAATTATACCTGACACTACAGATTCAGTGTTCTGCACATCACCAGGCACAAGTGCGAATACTCGACCCTGCCTCAAGGTTTCTTTCTTGGTGTTAGCTTTCGTACTCATTTTGGATGCAGAAGCAGATCCGGTTGAACTTGCCATTGGACGGTTGATATTTTTGAGCCTGATAGGGCAATCTTTCATCATATGGCCAGTTTTTCCACATCTGAAACAGGCACCCGTTGCTCGATAACAAACCCCCTTGTGTTTCCTACCACACTCTGGGCAAGTCGGTGCAGATCCACTACTTTGGCTTGAGCCACTGTAAGACCCCGTATTTTGCTTCTTTGAAAATGACCGTCCCTTTTTAAAATGCGATCCCGATCTTTTGCCTTTCCATTCATTTGTTGGAACGTTAGCCTGTCTTCTTGCTGCTAAACTGGCTTTAGCCATGAAGGCTCTGTCAAGGACTTCCACGTATGTTGGCAATTTCAATACACCAACCCGATCAAATATGTCTAGATCCAAACCACCTTCAAATTTCCGTGCCTTTTTATAATTAGTATCCACTATATGTGGAGCAAACCGAGCCAACTCCGTGAATTTGGCCTCATACTCGGCCACAGACATCCTTCCCTGTTTAAGTTCTTGAAATTCTGACACTTTTCGGTCCCTGAAGCATTGACGAAAATACTTGTCATAGAAAATATCATTAAAACGAGCCCATGTCAAATTCCCATTACCATTTCGAACTAATAACCACCATCTCCGAGCTTCATTTTTCAGAGTATAAGTGGCCAAAAGGACTTTCTAGATTTCGAAACAAGAAAAGACTTCAAATAATTTCTCCATTTCTAGCAACCATGATTCAGCCTTTAGCAGTTCAATGCCACCTAAGAAGGTCGGCGGTTTCATCTTCATGAATTTCTGAGTTAAATTGATTATGTTGTTGTTGTCCGGTTCAGCTTGTACCGGTGGAGGCGGAGGAGGTAAGGGTTGTTGCCTCTGTTGTTGCGCTATTACCTCAGTCAAAGCTATAAGCATCTGCTCTATTCTATTCATTCGGGCCTCTGAAAACCCTGCTGTATTGTCACTTCTTTCATTTTCCATTGCTATAGGGACACAGAAGGGCAATAAACATAGGCAAATAGTCCTTTTCATAATGCTCAAAACATAATGTCATGTGTTCATGGTCAATCTCAGTTTTCATTTTTAATGAACCCACTCACATACATGCAAATGAGATGCCTCTATTTCTTACTAGAACATCCTATAGCTCATGTGGACTTGTGTGTGCGGTATAACTCGTGCTCTGATACCACTCTGTCACGACCAAAACCCGCCCCTATAGGTTTAGTGTCGCAATCGGCCAGTAACCCATGGATTACCAAAGGCCTCTTAACAGAATAACTTATAAGTAGGGGCTGCGGAAGCAGCATAGAAACATACATAGTCCAATGAGCTGTAGAGACATATATGGGACAAAATTTAAAACTTTATACACGTATGTGTGACGATATAAAAGCATTAGTCTTACATCACTTAAGCTATTTATACCAAACTTCCAAACACATATTCAGTCCAGACATAAACATTTAGGAGGAACAAAAGTCCTAAAACGCAAAAGGTTGGACAGTACTCAAAAAGAACCTTCACGGGAGGCACAGTGGCTAGCTGACACCAAAACTCCAGGCAGCAACTTAGGCCTGGTCACACGCCTGTTCACCTACATACATAATATAAATAGTGAGCGAAAGTCCAGTGAATAATAACAGAGTAAAGATTTTACTGAATAATGTCCATAAAGAAACAGAGTCTTGTATATGATCAAATCTCAAAGCAGAAACAAATTCATTTGCGTAATCATATTCAAATTCAAAGTTCGTACATTTCACATTATAGTGCGTGGCACATCCATTAGCGTTAACAAATCCGATGACCCATGAAGGGACGGCCAAAAGGCACTCCGATGACCCATGAAGGGACAATCATAAACTTATTCTGATGTCTACAAACTTATTTTGATGATCCATTTAGGGACAACCATAAACTTGTTTTGATGACCCATTTAGGGACAGCCATAAGGCATTCCGCTGACTCATGTGCACAGAGACGTTTCCGATGACCCATAAAAGGGACCTGATGACCCATATAGGGACGCGTATCATATGGTGCTAAGGATGCCACGAATACATTTCTGAATATTGGACAATCATTCATTCATTTCAAACATAGCGTAGCATTTCAGAAACTAATCATTTCATATCATAATGTTCAGAAAATAATTAACATTGAACATAACTTTACAAAGTTATTACTCACAGATAAAGGGTAACTCCAAATAGACAGCAAAGTTGGCAATTCACCTAACCTGAGGCGCATGACCTACATAACATGGCAGATTCATATGGTGAAACACACGCTCGGATTGTACATAACTTATTTCATTTGTTCTTAGTGTGTTTCTAGCCTTTAACCTCATTATGGAGTCTTATACATGGCCTAGGAGTACCTAGGATAGAATGAGGATGCTAAAGTGTACTTGGAACACTTAACTAAAATTTGTTGAAACAGGGGTCTCACTCGAGCGTAGCTTTCTTCGCTCAAGCGAACATACCAAATATGAGTGGCCGCTCGAGTGCACACTCCTTCACCCGAGCGGTCTGCAAAATGTAAAAAAGTTCTAGTTGCGTGCAATTTCCGCTCGACGGTCGCTCGAGCGTGAGACACAAGTCCTCGCTCAAGCGCAAGTCTTGTCGCTCGAGCGTGCTTCCAAATATGTAAACTTCTGGGAGCATGCAATTTACGCTCGAGCCAACCTTTTGTCGCTCGAGCGGAAGTGTGATAATAAAGGTGGTCGCTCGAGCGTGGAAGCAAAATTCTGGGTTTTCCAGATTTGCTCCCAAAGTTCAAAACATGAATTCAACACTCCAAAACTCATCATCTTGGGCCAAAATTCTGCAAAACATTTAGAAACTCACAAAACATCATGATTTAAAGATCATTTCACGAAATCAAGACCCAAAAGCATGCCAATTGTACACAAATTCAACTTAAACTTTATGAATGTTTCAAGAATATAACATGCATGAATTCTCTTGAACTCCACCACTTCAAAACATGATCAAACTTGGAAAATTGATAGAAAACATGATGAATTCCTAAAACATAGGTGAGATGAACACATGCATGAAAGAATTCTTTGAAATCATGCTCAATTTGTGAAGAAATGGACATGCATGCATGGTATGGCTCAATTCTCCTCAATTCTAGTGCAATTCCCTCATGAATTCACCTAATTCACTTGAAGTCTTGTAGATTCTAACTCAATTACACAATTAAAAGTTTGATTCCTTAGAGACTTGAATTCACAAGAGTTGAAGTTAAAACTCTCAAATTTTCTTCAAATATCAACAATTCCTAGCAATTCCTTGGTTTAAGTTCAATTTTTCTTCCTTCTCTCTCTCCCTCATGTTTGGTGCTTGAAGGTAGGAAGTAAGAGTGTCAAAAACATGTAATAAGGTGTAGAAGTGGTCTTGCATAAGCCCACTTAGTGGCATTTAAGTAATTGGCTTAACCTAAGTTAAGTAGCATTAATTATTCTAATTTACTTGTTCCAAATCAAATTTTAATTAAACTTACCATAAAATCCTATAAATCCTAATTAACATATAAATTAAGTCAATTTCTGAATCGGATGCCGATAAGGCCTTCAATTCGCAAATCGAAACTAAAACATGAACAGATCTTTCTACGTCAAGCAGATATAAACACAAAATGATGCAATGCACATATAATTAACTCAGAATTTCTTTTTAGTTACGTAGTTGGCATACTTAAGCATGGATTAGCGTTAATCATGGGTTGGGGTTGTTACAGAAATATGATATTATTGCGGGTTGCAGGTTTTACCCGCTCCTACAAGAATCTGCTTGCACTTTTTTTATTTTTTATTTTCTTTTATTTTTATAATGACATGAACCATTGATTTCATTCATCCTATCCTAGATATTTTTAAATGATTTTACTTTAATTGTATTATTAGATAGTAAATGTTTTTGATGATTTAATTTAGAATTTTGAAAGATGTACTTGTGTTAGTTTATGATTTTAAAAGTTTAGGATTTTGAAAAATGAAATTGTGTTAGGTTATGATTTTATTTAAAAGTTTAAGATTTTGAATGATTTGTTTGTTTTAGAAATTGATTTTGTTGTGTTTTTAATTGTATAAGTTTTAATTCTTTAATTATTAATGTTGAGAATTTTAGAAAATAGGGAGAAAAGAGTTCAAAATAAATATTTACAAAACGGGAAAAAAGATTCAAAAATAAATTTTTAAAGAAAAAAGTCCAATCCTCAAACCGCCCACACATCCGCAAACCCTATCCGCACAAACCGCAACCCTTAGACGATTGCGAGTTCAATTTTCCCACACTACACATATGTGAATGGGTCCAAACCACAAACCGAATCATTCAAAACTGAACCATGACCACCCTAGTATCTCATTTACTTTGAGAAGAAATTCAGAAGGTACACCCATCTCTCTCGTACTTATTTACCATTTTACAATTTTTATATTGATCGCATTTATCTAATAAAAAATTGAAACCATCTGAGAAATTTCAAAGAGGCACAACCATCACTCTCTCTCTCTCTCTCTCTCTCTCTCTCTCTCTCTCTCTCATTCATTTATGATTTACCTCTCTATATGGGGGACATAATTTTTGAATGACAACACGTGGCCGAGGTGTCACCGAAGTGCCAGCCGAAGTGCCACCACTACAACAAAAAAGGTCTATGGTGACAAAAACGCGTGACGAAAAAATAGTTCGTCTCCAAATATACATGTTTTAGTGATGAAAATAAGATTTCGCCTCCAATTGTACTATTTTTAGAGACAAAAACCAAATTTTGTCACCAAATGCTTAAAATCAAATAAAACAATAGGTGACGAAAATTTTATTCGTCTCTAAATTATATTTTTCGTCACAAAACAATTTCCCGCCCTTGGAAAATTTGGTGGAAGATTTGGCGCCATTTTGGAGATGAAATTTGTCGTCACCATTGTAAAAAAATTTAGAGAGGAAATAATTTCGTCTCCAAATGTATTATTTTTAGAGAGAAAAACCAAATTTCATCACCAAATGCTTAAAATTAATAAAAAAATACAAGAAATCTAGGCTATTGTGACAAAATTTGGTTACGAATTTTTTTTTGTCTTAAAATTTAAGCCAAAGATGGCGAAATATTAATTTTGTCGTTTGTTTTAATTTTTCTCAAAAGTATGGGAGACGAAAACAAAATTTTGTGTGCAAAAATGAGGCGCCAATTTCATTTGCATTGGCGCGAATTATTTTAGCTCATTGGAGACGAATATTTTTGTCACAAAATATAATTTTTTTTTGTGACGAGCATAATTCGTCGCCAATAAATTTCATACCTATTAAACGATGTCGTTGCATATTTCCATTTATTAGGCGACAAATATATTTTTGTCTGGGAATGATAAGTTATGGAAGACGAAAATATTTCGTTACCAATAAACACTCCATCATCCAGACAATGTCATTTCATCTTTGTATTAAATAGGCGACAAATATATTTTTGTCTGGGAAAGATAAGTTATGGAAGACGAAAATATTTCATCACCAATAAACACTCCATCATCCAGACAATGTCATTTCATCTTTGTATTAAATAGGCGACAAATATATTTTTGTCTCGGAAGGATATGTTTTGGGAGACGAAAATATTTCGTCACCAATAAACACTCCATCATGCAAACAATATCATTTCATCTTTCTATTAAATAGGCGACAAATATATTTTTGTTTCAGAAGAATAAGTTGTGGGAGACGAAAATATTTCGTCACTAATAAATTCTAATTGATTGCGTGACGAATATATTTTTCATCTCATAAAGTTAAGTTGTGGAAGACAAAAATATTTCATCACTAATAATAAATTCTTTGTTCTGGTATTTAAGGATACAAAAATATTTTATCACTAATCATTTCTCTTTTATTAAAATGTCGTGGTTTTGTGTTTCAAAGCATTGGAACTGTGACCCCAAGAGATACACTTTGACGCTTATCACTCATTTTTATGTACACGGACCTTGAAGTCGTGACCCAAGAAGACACTTTCTACAAACCCTCATTTCTCTCTCGCACTTGAGTCTACTCCTCTCTCACAAGTATTGAAGTCGTGACTCAAGAAGACACTCTATAAACCATTTCTTCTATTTCGTGCAAAAGCCCCTCTCTTCTGTCTCACACTTAAACCCTTCGTGCATGCCAGCATTGAAGCTATTATCCAATAAGGCACCCTATGTACGCAAGCATTTTTTCTCATTGTCTGAACCAACTCTGCCCTTTCCGTCTAGAACACCCATTTCAGAAAAATCAAAGGTACAGAGAAACAAATAATAAAAAATTTGTAATTTTCAAAATTAATAGAAAACATTATCTTGTTTAGTATGGAGTTTTCAATAATTAATTTTTAAAATTTGGTGATAAAATTTATTTTCGTTTTAGAATGTAACCCAAACATGACCAAATATTACTTTTGTCGTTTCTTTTAATTCTTCTCAAAACTGTAGGAGACGAAAAAATAAATTCATCAGAAAAAAAAAAAGAGGCTCCAATTTTTTTTCTTGTTGGCGCCAATTATTTTAGCTCATTGGAGACGAACATTTTTGTCACAAATTTTAAAGTTTTTTGCGACAAAAGGAATTCGTCACCAATAAATTCGAAACTTATTAGACGATGTCGTTTCATTTTCTTATTTATTTGGTGACAAATATATTTTTTGGCTGGGAAGGATAAGCTATGGGAGACAAAAATATTTCGTCACCAATAAACTTTTCATGCTCATTTTATCTTTCTGTTAATTGGGCGACAAATATATTTTTGTCTCGGAACGATATGTTTTGGGAGACGAAAATATTTCGTCGTTAATAAATTCTCCATGTGTCGTGTTGCATTTTGAGTGATTGTGCGACGAATATATTTTCGTCTCATAAGGCTAAGTTGAAGGAGACGAAAATATTTCATCACCAATAAATTCTCCATCCCCACACAACGTTGTTTTTGTATTTTTATTGATTAGGAAACGAACATATGAGTTTGAGACGAAAATATTTTATCACTAATTATTTCTCTTTATTAAAATGTCGTCAGAAACTAAGAGATCACTCTCACCTTAATCACTTACTTTCACACACACACAAATACTAAAGTCGTGACCCGAAAAGACACCCTCTACAAACCCTCATTTCTATCTCGCACTTGAGTCTCCTCTCTCACAAGTATTGAAGCCGTGACTCAAGAAAATAATCTCTGTAAACCATCTCTTCTATTTTGCACTAAAGCTCCTCTATTCTCGCCGTTTGTGCATGCAAACATTATTATCCAAGAAGACATTTTGTACAAAGCTATTATTCTTTCTCATAGTAAACCCCTCACCACAATATGAAAAAAATAATAATAATAATTAAACAAGGAAACAAAATACAAGAAATCTAGGCTATTGTGACAAAATTTGGTGACGAAATTTTTTTGTCTTAAAATTTAACCCAAAGATGATAAAATATTAATTTTGTCGTTTGTTTTATTTTTTCTCAAACATATAGGAGACGAAAAAAAATTTCATCTGCAAAATTTAGGCGCCAATTTCATTTGCTTTGGCGCGAATTATTTTAGCTCATTGGAGACGAACATTTTTGTCACAAAATATATATATTTTTTGCGACGAATGTAATTCGTCACCAATAAATTCCCTACCTATTAAACGATGTCGTTGCATATTTCCATTTATTAGGCGACAAATATATTTCTGTCTAGGAATGAGAAGTTATGGAAGACGAATATATTTCGTCACCAATAAACACTCCATCATGCAAATGATGCCGTTTCATCTTTCTATTAAATGAGCGACAAATATATTTTTGTCTAGGAATGAGAAGTTATGGAAGACGAATATATTTCGTCACCAATAAACACTCCATCATGCAAATGATGCCGTTTCATCTTTCTATTAAATGAGCGACAAATATATTTTTGTCTAGGAATGAGAAGTTATGGAAGACGAATATATTTCGTCACCAATAAACACTCCATCATGCAAATGATGCCGTTTCATCTTTCTATTAAATGAGCGACAAATATATTTTTGTCTAGGAATGAGAAGTTATGGAAGACGAATATATTTCGTCACCAATAAACACTCCATCATGCAAATGATGCCGTTTCATCTTTCTATTAAATGAGCGACAAATATATTTTTGTCTAGGAATGAGAAGTTATGGAAGACGAATATATTTCGTCACCAATAAACACTCCATCATGCAAATGATGCCGTTTCATCTTTCTATTAAATGAGCGACAAATATATTTTTGTCTAGGAATGAGAAGTTATGGAAGACGAATATATTTCGTCACCAATAAACACTCCATCATGCAAATGATGCCGTTTCATCTTTCTATTAAATGAGCGACAAATATATTTTTGTCTAGGAATGAGAAGTTATGGAAGACGAATATATTTCGTCACCAATAAACACTCCATCATGCAAATGATGCCGTTTCATCTTTCTATTAAATGAGCGACAAATATATTTTTGTCTAGGAATGAGAAGTTATGGAAGACGAATATATTTCGTCACCAATAAACACTCCATCATGCAAATGATGCCGTTTCATCTTTCTATTAAATGAGCGACAAATATATTTTTGTCTAGGAATGAGAAGTTATGGAAGACGAATATATTTAAAGTTTATCTATACTATATATTAAGCAAAATGGGGTTTTTAATCCCAAGCCTTATGGGAGCTTCAATCTCCCAATCTAAATTTCCTGGTTTTTTGATTTTTTTTTAAAAAAATCTTAGTATTTATTAACTTCTCCCAACTCACAAGTCTTACTATCATAATAACACTTTAATGCATTAAGAACAAGCATAAAAAAATTTTTTTGAAAAGTCCAACACATATAAATTCCTTGAAAAGTCCCAACACAGATGATTATTATCCCTCATAATAACACTTTAATGCATTAAGAACAAATATAAAAAAAATTTCGTGAAAAGTCCAACACATGTGATTATTATCAAAATATTAAATTTTAATATAATATAAAAAGGAAAAAAAGAAGACATTTAAAAAATAATTAAAAATCACAATTCACATATATAGATAATTGTAAACACAATCCGTGCATAGCACGGGTAATATACTAGTTATTATATAAAGAAAAGGGGGTTTCTAACCCACAAGTTTTGAGGGAGCTTCAATATCCCAATCCTAATTTTCTAATTTTTTGATTTAAAAAAATAAATAAGCTTAGCATTTTTTGATAACTATATTTGGGTAACTATATCATTCATAAGACTTATTGAAATATAAGAAAATAATGTAACTAAATGAAACACAAGTAGCTGAAAAGAGATTTATAAAAAAGTGCCCTCACTTCACTTCATATTTAATAATAAATTGTATATTTGTCTTAATTTTTTGATTTAAAAAAATAAAAAAAAAAACTCAAAACATAGTAATTTCTTCCAAGTCTTTTTGACTTCTTCCATAGATATCCTTTTCAACTTCTCTCATACCTATTTAATTATTTTAAAAATAATAATTATCCCCCCTTTTCAACTTCTCTCATACCTATTTAATTAGGGGTTTTTTTTTTAGGGTCCCTGATATTAAAATTTTATAGTATAAAGGATATTTAATATTTTCATAATGTCTAAGGTCCCTCAACATTGAACCAGAGAAATTTCAGTCCAGAGAAATTCCAGCCCAGAGAAATTTCAGCCCAGAGAAAATTCGGTCCAGAGAATTTCTCTCCAGAGAAAATTTGATCCAGAGAAATTCTCTAGATTCCAGTCTAGAGATTTTCTCTGGATTTTCAGAGAATTTCTCTGGTTTTTGCAAGAATTTCTCTGGATTTAAAAAAAGAAAAAAGGCCTGAGATTGTGTGCTTGAGAGTCAAACAAAGTGGGTTGTTGGTGGTGGAAGAGAGGTGGTGGTGGTTGTGGAGGAGGCGGTTGTGGGTGGTTGGAGATGGAGCTAAAACGGTGGTTCAAGAAAGAAAAGATTGACTCGGTCCATGAATCATAATCTTCATCTCCACCACTTGAAGATTGCATATTCACACTGTTTCCAGAATCCATTTGTTACCAAAAAAGTGATATAAAAGATGATATATTAAATAAATAAATAAAGGGGCCAAACATGCTGAGAGATGGTTGTAATTCCAAAAAAAGAAGAGAATCTGAGAGAAAGCACAGAGAAAATTCACACAGTGATCACAACCAGAGAAATTTCATACAACCAGAGAAAATTCATACAACTAGAGAAATTTCATACAGCCAGAGAAAATTCACAAAGTGATCATAGGCAAAGAAAATTTATACAGACAGAGAAAATTCACAAAATTACAAACAATGATCACAACTAGAGAAAATTCACAAAGTGATCATAGGCGAAGAAAATTTATACAGCCAGAGAAAATTCACAAAATTACAAACAATGATCTCAACTAGAGAACATTCACACAGTTCCCACATTCAGAAAAAATTCACACAATCCAGAGAAAATTTAATTTGATTTGCTCAGTATATCTATATTTGTATATATGAACATATTTCAATCTCTCATCCATTTTGTTTTCAATTCCACATTTTCTTTTCTTCTAGAAAATTTCCCTACAAAGATGTGTGGTTTGATTGATCTCAATGCTGTCGATGATGACGACGACTCTCTTCCTCTTCTTCCTCCGCTGCCACATCCAAAGAAAATTCACAAAATTACATGTAGAGAATTTCTCTGGGTTCAAACCAGAGAAAATTGAAATTTCTCTGAGTTTGAAGACAATCACCAGAATCATAAATTGAATCATAGTATATAGTGAAAAGAATTAATTGGCATATCCACTATGGGAAAGTTATATGATTCTGTTATAGCATATGTAGCTAGGCTTTCATGGATTGTATGAAATGGAGCTAATGCTTTTCTTGAACTGAAGAAGGTCCAATGATGGGTTTTCAAGAACAACTATAAATAAATAAAAAATTTATTAACTAGAAACAATGATAGATTATCAAAATTGACTGTCAAGTCTACACAAATCTAGTCCTATTTAGTAACAATTAATCTAATTTGCTTTAAATTCAAACCTCACCAGATTTATTTATTTTTAAAATTAAACTTGATTCATGCATCCTACAGGGAAGTTAAAGAGTAGAAGATGAATATGCATATTTCTATACACGTTTCAAGTTACATTTCTAGAACAATTATAGAGTTCTCCATTCATGTATGAATTAAATATCTAGTATTGGAGATATGTAAGCATTATAAAATCAGACACAAATTTTTTTGAGAGAGCACATAGAAATCCAGAGAAAATTAAAATTTCTCTGGTTTTGGACTAAGGATACAACAAGTTTGTAAATATAGTAGTTGGACAGTAAATGAACTTGTGTTTGAATGCATAGTTGAGTTCTGCCATGTGGCCAAACCAAACAAACCAGGTAAAGAAAATAGTGAAAAAATGATATAGTAGTAGGACAGTAAATGAACTTGTGTTTAAATGCATAGTTGAGTACTGCCATGTGGCCAGACCAAACAAACCAGGTGAAGAAAATAGTGAAAAAATGAACTAAAATAATATATATTGCTGAAATTTCTTGGAGAGTAATGCATATTTATGTTTAACAACTTGGGCAAGATGACCCAAATTCGCAGTCGGCGCATTCACAACAAGGCATCCAAGCTCAGTAGCAGCCTAGAGATCGACATTGTCGATCCCAACACCAGCCCTTCCCACCACCTTCAATCGGCCATTCACAGCCTCAAAAACCTCCCTCGTCACTTTCGTCCCACTCCTCACGATCAACGCATCGAACTGCGAGATCTTCGCGCACAAATCTTCGGGAGAGAGATCATTGAGACACTCAACGTTGCCGAAGCTTCGAAGGAGCTTGAGACCGGCCTCTTCGAAGAGATCAGATGTTCCATGCTTTTCAATCCAGCTCCACCGCCATTGAAGCTATATATATATATATATATATATATTTTTGTGTATGTATTCTAGAGAGAGAGAGAGAGAGGAGAGGAAGTGCTGCTCTGCAGTAGAGGAGGAGAGACAAAGAGTCAAATTTCTCTGATATATGTTTAGGGACCTTAGACATCAAAAAATAATTTTATGGATCTCTTTCATTACGAAAAGTGGGAGAGGGGCCCTAGACTAATTTTTCCATTTAATTATTCTGTAAATAATAATTATCCCTTAATATATGGATTTCAAATAGAAAGATAACAAAAATATTTCATAATCTCTCCATTGTAATTTCTCTCATCGAATTCTAAAAGAAAATTAAAATTTGCTTTCCATTAAATTTTTTTTTTCCATTATTATATTCATATTGTATTTTTAGTTATGGAATTAAAACCAAAAGAAATGTAACTTAAATTATTGGATTAATAACAGAAATATCATATCAATTATTGTTAAATATCACTTCACTTCATATTTAATAATAAATTGTATATTTGTCTTAATTATAACTTTTAAATTGGTATATTTTCATAACAAGAAGAGGTATATCATAACTAATGTAACCTCATTTAATTAGGTTTATTTCTTTTTTTATTACAAATTATCAAAATTGCACTAAATAGATTTATATATATATATTAAATTTTTTTAAACTAATAATTTAAAAAGTTATAAACATAAAAATTAATTTATAAATTTCATGTATATCACAAGATAAAATATTAAATTAGTTCAATATATTTATAATAATTTTTTTTAATTTATAAAATCTCGTACATAGCACGGGTTACCACTAGTATCTATATATTAAGGAAAAGGGGGTTTCTAACCCCCAAGCCTTGTGGAAGCTCCAATATCCCAATCTAAATTTTTTGATTTTTTGATTTAAAACTCAGCATTTATTAACTTCTCCCAACCCACTTTTTGACTTCTCCTATATCTACTCCTACGCCCTTTTTAACTTCTCCCATACACTATGGCTAGTGATGAGATTGTTAAATTATTTTTATAAAAAAATCTTTAAAAAAATATTTGTATATTAAAAAAATATCTGAAACAACATAAATTTATTAAATCTATCTATCTATCTATCTATCTATATCTATATATTAAGGAAAAGGGGTTTCTAACCCCAAGCCTTGTAGGAGCTCCAATATCCCAATCTAAATTCCTGAATATTTGATTAAAAAAAAAAAAAAAAACTCAGCATTTATTGACTTCTCCCAACCCACTTTTGACTTCTCCTACTATCCTTACGCCCTTTTTAACTTCTCCATACACTATGGCTAGTGATGAGATTGTTATTATTATATAAAAAATCTTAATAAATTAAAAAAATATCTAAAACAGACATAATTTTTATTAAATCTATCTATCTATCTATCTATCTATCTATCTATATCTTCTATATATTAAGGAAAATGGGTTTCTAACCCAAGCCTTGTGGAGCTCCAATATCTCAATCTAAATTTCCTGATATTTTGATTTTTAAAAAAAAAAACTCAGCATTTATTGACTTCTCCAACCCACTTTCACTACAAAAATTGCACTTTTGGCGACTACTTTTGGCGACGACGTCAATTTTCATAGGCAAAACTATTTTTTGGCGACGCAGTGATCAATTTCGTTGGTAAAAGTAGACCTATACCGACACAATTACAATCGTCGCTAAAAATTATAACATTCACTAGCGCCAAAATATTGGTTGCGCCAAAATTTCAAAAATTTTAGCTACGAAGCTTATTTTTTAACAACACCAATAAGCGTCGCTATTAGTGTGCTTACTTTGGCGACGACTAGTTGCGTGGCAAAGAGTTAAACATTTAGCGACGATGACACTATTCGTGGTAAAAACTTGCTAGTGAAATCAGGTGATTTAGTGATTTGTGTTTTATTATGACTTTCAAAGAGTTTAAATATTCTAGTTTAAATTGAAAATTAAAGTGATCATCGAAGTAGATCACAAAATGAACCCATCAAGCCCAAACACACTCTTAAGTTGAGATGGCTAATTGAGATAATCTAAACTTTCAAAGAATGTTAGATTATTAATTTTAATATATTAGTTTTATTTCAGAAACTTGTTTCTGATTTTTTTCCCTGAAAAACTTTAAGAAATTTTGGTGAAAAAATAAAAAAATACTTATTATTTTTATATAATTTATCTTTAGAAGGTCATAAATAATTTAAAAATATATTCTAATTTTTATAGTTCTCAATTAGTTTTAATTTTTTTAAAGAATTAAAAATTTTTATTTTATTTTTTCTATTTTTGGTGATCTGTCTTTAAATTGAGGAGGTGAAAAGTTACCTCTCAAAATTTTCTCTTTTTTCTAGGAGGTAAACCCCTCGTTACTCTCAAATTTCCAG
>NW_021024609.1:731558-762469 GCF_004153795.1 Camellia sinensis | reverse complement strand
TGACCATATCTCTTGCCAATTCCTCCAAGCTTGGAGGGCAATGATTTGTTTTATCATCGACCCCATCATAGTCCGGAAACACTATCTTACAAAATAATTCCCAACTTTCTTCCTGTTGTAGAAATGAAAGCTCATCTAGATGTACTTAAAAATAAAATATTTGCAAAAAAAATATTTTAAAAAAATCAATAAATATACAAGAAGGCCTTCGCCATTTTTGTCAGTTCAATCAAACACTACTGGGGAAGTGTCTATGGAGATATATGTAGAGGAGTCTTTGTTGCTTATCATAAAATAAATAAATAAAATATAATAATAATATTAAGTTAAGGAGGAGCACCAATTATGGGAAAAGCCAGAAGGGTGATTGATTGCAAGTTTGGAGTGGACCAAGGAGGATGGACATCTAAGGTACATTGAGAGCCATATGAGGTGGGTGTGGAGGCCTTGTTGACTTTTTTGAGCTTTCTGAGCTCCTTTATGAGATCTGATGTTCCATCAAACATAGTGGATAGATAGGAAGAGGCGGAAGCATGGAAATTGGATTTTCTTGTTCAAATCCTATGATTCCTTGATTATTGGTGGGACGAGGAACTGTTTCCCATTGAAGATCTTTTGGAAGTCGAGAATTATAACAAAAGTAACATTTTATTATTATTTTTTAGAAATCCAGTTTGGACTCCATTCTTACTATTGATAATTTGGTGAAAAGAGGTTTCATACATAACCTAATAGGTGTTAATGTGTGATTAAAAAATATATAAATAATCACACTTTAATTAGAATGTGTGATTAAAAAATATATATCTAATCACACTTATTTAAAAAGTGTGATTAAAAAGTAGTAGTGTATATATAATCACACTTTAATTAAATTGTGTGATTAAAAAAATATATATATAATCACACTTAATTGAAAAGTGACATAAAAAATGAATATTATCACACTCAATCAAATTAAGTGTGATTAAAATATCAATCTAATTTTTTTATCACACTTCCAATAAAAGTGAGATATTTTTTTTGTTAAAGTGTGATCTTTAACTATTTTTGTAGTAGTGTATTAATGTGACACTCCAACGATGTGACACTCCAAAAAACTAATACTTTTTCCAAATGTAACAATGTGGCGAGTATGATGTAACACTCCAAGACTTTTATTCCAAAAAAAAACTCTGTAGTATATTTTTTTTTCAAATGTGACAACGTGGCGGGTATGTTACAAAAACTCTTTAGTATACTTTTCTTAAATGTGACAATGTGACAGATATGGTGTGACACTCTAAAAAAAAAAACTCATTAGTGTATTTTTTCAAATGTGACAACGTGGCGGGTATTATGTGACACTCCAAAAAAATAAAAATTCTTTAGTATACTTTTTCCAAATGTGACATGTGACACTCCAACGTGACGAGTTTGATGTGACATCTAAAAAAATTAAAAACTTTTTAATGTACTTTTTTCAAATGTGACACTCTAACGTGTCGGATATGATATAACACTAAACAACTCTTTAATGTACTTTTCCTAAATATAACACTTTAATGTAGCAAACAAATTAATCATTACACATCCAAAAGGACTAAATGGATTACAAGAAAAAATATGAAAATATATAGATTACAAGTCTAAAATATGAGATTTATTGGTCAATCTCCCTAGACTATAAACTTATTTATACTTCCTTTTATTCCAATTTATTTATACATGCCATTTATTATAAATTCAGAATTTAAAATTTATAAATATATATATATATATAATTATATGTCATATTTTATACAATAACAGAATATTGATAAAGGATTAATTATGTATAATTTGCTGCTTTTTCATTAAAAATCATGAGGTGATTTGTTATTATTATCGAGGTGATTTGTTATTACTATTTTGGCACGTAATATCTCACATGCTCAATATTCATGTCAGGTAGGCTGCCAAAGCCTTAAAACAATGATCTGGTGGAATTTGAGAAAACCCACAGGAGTCTAGAGTTTTATTTAATATTTTTGTATAAAAATAAAATAAAAAAGGGCAAAAAAGAAATCCTCTATTTTTTAGTAGTTTACATGAGTAAACCATCCATCCATGTCTATCTTGTTCCTCTAGTTAGGAGTAGCAAGTAATACTATGTTATAACAGAAATGTAAAGAATTCAACCACATTGTAACTTCAAAAATATGAATTGAACCTAATATATATGCATATTTACATCTATATATTTGTTGTAAAAAGTAACAAGTTAAGAACATGTGTCATAGCTTGCATAGCAGCACTAATTTGTACATGGCCAGGAGCAAATCCTATATTCACAAGTTAAAAAAAAAAACCATAGTGAGAATAGAACATTGGTGGCAACAAAAGAGATAGAAACACCTCCTTTGATAATTCACTAGTGTAACTTCTTTGCCAAAGAAAAACAAAGGTCAATCTAGAGGATCCATTCTACACCTCCCACTCTCCTCTCTGCTTGTTGTAGAAAAAGAAGCCCTGTAAATGCAACACTGTCATACCAAACACAATGAGATATGTAGACATCTATACTATATTGTAAAAGAAACAGCCCAAAAGTAAAGCTGAGCAATGTTTTTTTTTTCCTTTTCCAAGATTGTCCATAAAGTGATTTTTATATGGCATTTAAATTTATTCTTCCATATTTTTTAAAGGGTAATGGTGTGAAATTGCTCACAATTTTCAAATTCAAAGGTGATTTCTAAAAATTTCATCTCTTTTTTTAGAGTAGCACACATTATTACTTGCACACCTATTTGCGTGTGTCAAGAGGCTAGTGACTTATAATTTAAGAATAAATTAATTTTTTCAGCCCTTTAATTTGACTAAAATTTTACTTTTGATTTTTAGTATTTTAATTTAAAATTTCATACTTGTACTTAAACTCCAGTTTCAATTTTGTTCCTCCATGTAAATTCCTGTTAATTTTGTGCATGTATACGTCTCAAGAGGCTGACGAATGTCAAAAAATCGTTAATTTTAATATCTAATTTGAACGAAATGACCAGATTACAATTATACTTAAAAGTATAGTGATTAAATTATTCAATTTGAAACAATAGTCGGTCAAACTGGAAGAGTTAAAAGTGTCAAATATACTTTGTATTGCAAAAATGACAAGAAAACAACTTGAAATAGAAGAATGGAAAAGAAGAAGATCATACCATTGACATTACTACTTTGATTCAAGACAGCTCACTTGCTCCCCCAAGTCCTTCACATTAGAAGCCCAATCTGGTGGCTTGGCTATC
Organism: Camellia sinensis; assembly: GCF_004153795.1. Lineage (NCBI taxonomy): Eukaryota > Viridiplantae > Streptophyta > Magnoliopsida > Ericales > Theaceae > Camellia > Camellia sinensis. The sequence goes on along the minus strand of NW_021024609.1, from coordinate 759,206 downwards.
AAATTCTCCAATTGAAGAACAATCTTGGATTGGTGTTGAACCAACTCTGCTTCAACTTGAGCTGATCCATTCTCACAAATCAATCCATCCTCCAATAGTTTCTCCCACAAGATATAATTATCAGAGCTCAAATCCGGACTCAGCGGTCCAGGAGCCGCATTAATCTTTTGGTCCTGACTCGGACTACTTTCATCGTCCAACAAAGCGGAGAATAGTCTTTCCACTTCCGAATGTTTTGTTGTCAACTCCTCCTGATTCTTATTTGTTACTTGGTCCTCATTGCTTTGTGAGGCGGCTGCCAATCTCTGTTTCTTCGCAATTTGATCATTGCATAGTTCTTTTTTCGGCCTCATAAGATGGATGAATTGATGGAAAAAGGCCGGGTTCGAGAATGCTTTGGCCATGAATATCAGTACATCTTGTTGCTTACACTCGGTGTATCCTATTCGCTCCTTAACGGCAGCAAAGTAACTCTCTGTGTTCTCTTGTTGTTGTTTCAGTTTCATGATTTCCATTTTCATTTTCATCCTGTCATTCCTTAGTTTTTCAAGCTCAGTCTCGATTCCGAAATTGGCTGAATTGAGACAGGATCTCATGACTCCTGGTTGCTGCACATTTTGGGGGTTATGTTTTCTCCTCTCTATGTTTTTCAACAAATGTTTTTTCCCTCCTTGAAACGCTTCATTGGCAAATTCCCATCTGTCTGAATCAATCTTCTTAAAACCCTTTATACCAAAAATTTTTTTTTTAAAAAAATACACATAATTAGCAAATAGCAGGAAATTCCACAAACAATAAATTGCACGTATAAGTGAATTGGTACTTTAGTCCTGTAATTTTGTAATTTCAATTTCAATTTGCACTGTCAATTTTAATATTTTATTAAAGTATGATCCTCCGTCACTTACCGTTATAATTCCCTCCGTCACTTTTACCATTAAAATAGAAAAAGACCATGCGATAAAATTAGAACACCAAACTGAAATTTAAAATAAACTATATAGTTTTGAACAATTTTTTTTTCAAAATGTTACCAACACTGGGACTACGTTGCAAAAGTGTAAGGAAAACAAATTTCTTTGAGGAACACTGGTGTAATTTACCCTTCAATAAATACACAAATTCAATAAATAAAATTTGAATAAAAAAACAAAAAGGTTCAATTAGCCATGAACCAAACAGAGACTTTCCCCCTTTAGAAATAGCTATAGCAACAAAACCCACAAAGAATAAACCACAAATTTAGAAGATAAACACTCAAATTTCTTAAGTAGATCATAAATTTAATAGCAGAGAAGAGAAGTAGTTTTTTTTTTTTTTGAACGAGAAGAGATTGGATTGGAAGAATATAGAGTACTTACATAAGTGTTAAGTTGGCGAATAAAGCTTGAGAAATTGTTGTGCTTGAAGTATTTGGGCAAGAGATTGGTAGAGAACTGTTGATGATCCCAGACTACAAAGCTTTTTTGAGAAGCAGTCCATGAAATGATGATGTCAGTATCAGGATCTTCCACCATGTGAAAGGTCTTCTTCAGAAATGGAGATGGTCCTGTTTCATGCAATCCCTCCATGGGTTTTGGGGCTGATGAGTTTGGTGGTGAACATGGCATGGAATCACCACCACCACCACCTCCTCCTCCTCCTACTAGCACTACTCCTTCACCACTTACACAATCATCATCAACCAATACCACTGCTTCTTCTTTGACTTCCACTACTTTCACTGTCTTCTCCTCCTCCTCCTCAATTAAACCTCCACCACCACCACCAGGTATGTCATCATCAATCGCTACAATGTTCTCCTGCTTGATTTTTAGTGTTTCCATGAGAGACACAGAGAGTTTTGGATTAGTTTCCAAAGGAGTTGATTGTTTCTAATGCAGTGACTCTGAGAAACGAAAGGGGGAGTTTTAATACATGGAGAGAGAGAGAGAGTGAGGGTGTGTTGTCTGAACTGAGAATGGCCAAATGTTAAAAATGTGTTGCCATTTGTAGCTCCAACTTACATACAAATCCAGGCCCCTTTACTTCTGGAAACTGCTCTTTGACCCCCACACCCTTACTTTTTCTAAAACCCAAAAACAAAAATATTTGCTAGAAACCCCCCAACCTGGGCCCTTTCGTGCAGAAATTATTCCGTAAGTCCGGTACACCACTTCTTCAACCAATGAAATTTTAAAATAGTAGTTCTTTTTTGAATTAATCACACATCTCTATTGTGACATTTTTTCTTCTATGTATCATTCCAATTAATCGGACACGTTGCCGATGTAATGGCCCTGTTTTGTGTAAATTATTCATAATTAAAAAGTAAAAATTAAAAATACTTCTTCTCTAATTTTTAAATAATTAACTTATTTAAATTATTTTTACTTAATAAGCTATAAGCAGGCATTCTAAATAAATAATAAATAAATAAAAACTAGAATCATAACCTACATCAAATAACCTGACATAAATTCTAAAATCAAAATAAGTTATAATTATCTCTATTATTTTATCTGTATCAAAATATTAGCTTCTTTTGTGAAATTCAATTGTTTTAGGCAATGCAATTATCACACTTGAAAAATATATTAACTTTCTAAAACTATCTTTTGACTTTTTTTAGAAAAATTAATTGTCATAATTATACTTTTTATGCATAAATTTAAAAGAATGACAAAATAAGAAATTTTATTTATTTTACACCTTAATTTTTAAAAGAAACTAATATTTGAGACAATAAAAAAATTAAATAAGAGATTAGTTTTTGAAACAGAAGAAGTGATAAATTGTAACTACCCCCAATATGCCAAATCCATTGAATAACTTTTCCTTTTTGTGAGATAAGTTTCTTTTCTGGATCCACACCGTTTATTCTACCTCCCACATGCTCTTATTAGTGAAAATTTGGAGTCTGGAAAGGCATCCTTCAACCACGTCCTAGTGCCACGAATGCAACACACTTTGTCCTTTTTCGAATACACTAGTAACGTATGTGTATATATATAGAAAAATGATTACGAGTTCTAATAAAAGAGTTTTAATGGAGAGTCAGATTCTACTGTTACGTAATGTTTTGATTTTATTTTTTTATTTTTTTTATTCATTGTCACATCATTAAAGCCCAATTAGAATTTTAAAATTAGACAGATATATCATTATTCATATATATATATAGTAGTTTAAAAAGACCTGGGCAAGGTATAGGTAATTATTATAATATGTTTAAGTTTATATTTAGATAATTTTTTAAAAATTAGAATATTATTTTATAAAAATATATAGGATAAATCGTTAAATATATGATAAAATTATGTAGTATATCATTTTTTGATTTTGTTATATATTTAACGATATAGACTCTAATTCTGTTACCATATCATTTTAGGTGAATTTATGAGTCTTTAATAGTTCTTTCAAATTTATAAAAAAGAAATTATGGTGCGTACCTTTTCTCAACAGATAAATATAAAACAAATATTAAGATAATTCTCTCATCTAAAAAAAATTATTACGATAATTCACTGAGCTAATAAAGAAATAAAAGAAAATACATACAAATGACTAATTTTATTAATACATAAATCATACTCGCATAACAAATGATCAATTTTATTAATAAGTAAACCATTAAATAATTAACAATTTATAATGATATGAAAAATATTTTTCAGTTAACCATTTTGTTATATAAATAAATTATTAAGTCAATTAATAGTTTTTAATGATATGAGAAATATTTTTCAAAAAATAATTTTGATAATTTATTATTGCATGGAAGAATAGTTTTTTTTTTCCCTGAGTATTGTATTAAATTAAAATTTATAACAAACGATAGTTGTAATTTCTAATATTATAGAACCGATTCATATTTTCAACAAACTTTGTGGGTGTATTTGTAATTTGTTAAAAAAAATTATCTTTCATAATTGACCAAGAATATTTTTGTAATTACGAAAAAACCTGTTTCATAATTAACCAAAAATGTTTGGGTAATTACGGAAAAACCTATTGCATAATTGACCAAAAATGTTTGCGTAATTATGAGAAAAAAAAAATTCACTCAACATATAAACCACCATTAGTAAATTATTCAAAATAAAATGGCGAAATCAAAAAGAAAAGACAAACCTCAGCACCTAGTTTGAAAAGGCCTGTGCAAGACACGAGCTATTATTACAGTATATTTAAACTTTATATTTTGATTATTTTTTTTTAAATTGGAATATTGTTTTATGAAATTGAATAGAATAAATCATTAAATATATGATACAATTATGTGATATGATATGTATTGTTTTTTTATTTATTATACACCTAATGATATATTCCTTTGGAATTTGTAAAATAAAAAATTATGATGTTTAGTTTTTGTCAACAGATAAATATAAAAGAAATACTAAGATAATTCTCTCATATAAAAAAAACTACTATGATAATTCACTAAACTAACAATGAATCAGAAGAATATATATATACAAATGACTAATTTTATTAATACATAAATTATACTGGCATAAAAATGACCAATTTTATTAATAAGTAAATTATTAAGTAAATTAACAATTTTTAATGATATGAAAAGTATTTTCCAATTAACCATTTTGTTAATAAATAAATAATTAACTCAAAACGGTTTTTTTTTTATATGAGAAATATTTTTCAATAAATAATTTTGATAATTTATTATTGCATAAGAGAATAATTTTTTTTCTCTTAAGTATTGTGTTAATTTAAAATTTATAACAAACGATAGTTGTAATTTCTATTATTATAGGAACGATTCACATTTTAAACGAATCTTAAGGGTGTATTTGTAATTTGTTAAAAAATAAAATATTTATGTTTCATAAGTGACTATGAATGTTTGCATAATTACGAAAAAGCTTGTTGCATAATTGCCAAAAATATTTGCATAATTACGAAAAAAAATTCACTCAACATATAGATCATTATTAGTAAATTATTTAAAATGAAAGGGTAAAATTGGAAAGAAAATACGAACCTCAAGCAGCCTTTATAACAAACGGTGGTTGAAATTTCTAGTATTATATGACCGATTCATATTTTAAACAAACCTTATGAGTGTATTTGTAATTTGTTAAAAAATAAAAAAAATTATGTTTCATAATTAAACTTTGCGTAAGAATGTTTATGCTTCATAATAAACGATTTATGTTTCATAATTATGAAAAAACATATTTCATAATTGACCAAGAATATTTGCGTAGTTATAAAAAAATCTGTATCATAATTGACCAATAATGTTTGCATCATTACAAAAAAATCTTCACTCAATATATAGCCCACCATTAATAATTATTCAAAATGAAAGAGGAAAATAAAAAAATAAGAAAATGAACTTCAAGTAGCTAAGCGGTTATATATATATATATATATACTAGTTGAAAAAGGCATGTGAAAGGCACGGACTATTATTACAATATGTTTAAGTTTTGTATTTTGATAATTTTTTAAAAATTAAAATATTATTATATGAAATTGAATAGAATAAGTCATTAGATATATGACAGAATTATGTCGTACGATAAGTATCATTTTTTGATTTGTTATACACCCAATAATGTAGACTCCAATTCTATTACCATATCATTTAGGATGAATTTATGAGTCTTTAACATTTCTCTCGGAATATATTTTTAAAAAATTACGATATGTAGCTTTTCTCATAAGATAAATATAAAACAAATACGAAGATAATTCTCTCATCTAAAAAAAATTACTAAGATAATTCACTGAACTAATAAAGAAACAGAGTAAAATACATATATATATACACAAATGATTAATTTTATTAATATATAAATCATACATGCATAGCAAATAATCAATTTTATTATTAAGTAAATCATTAAGTCGCCGTTTGGCATTAGCTTTTTTAGTTGACTTTTTTAAGTTGAAACTTTTTTAGCTTGAGATTAAAAAGTTCGTTTGGTTTGACTTTTTTAACTTTTGTGAGAGAAAAAATGAAATAATTATAGTTTGGATGTAATATTTTGTCTTATTAGCTTATTTAGCATATTTTGTCTTTTACGTTTTTTTAACCCAACTAAGTTAGCCAAATAAAGGCTAAGTAAATTAACAATTTTTAATGAGATGAAAAATATTTTTCAGTTAACCATTTTGTTAATAAGTAAATCATTAAATCAATTAACAATTTTTAATGATATAAGAAATATTTTTCAATAAACAATTTTGATAATTTATTATTGCATAGGAGAATAAATTTTTTTTTCTATGAGTATTTTGTTAAATTAAAATTTATAACAAACGATAGTTGTAATTTCTAGTATTATAGGACCGATTCATATTTTAAACAAATCTTATGGATATATGTAACGCCCTGAAATAAGGCCTCATTTGGCGAGTGACTATTTTAGCCAAAAAGTCAAAAAGTTACTAAAAGTGGTCACATCACCTCTTTACTTTTCTGCACATCTTTTCATAAAAAGTCAAAAAGTTACTAAAATAGTATGTTCCCAAACGAGGCCTAAATGCAATAAACCATTCATTACAGTAAGTAAATAACAATGCAAATCAGAGTATAATGTCCTTTCATTGCATAAGACTCAATTGTACAAAATGGTGACATATGCGAGTATACATTCATAAATCCTAACCCTGAATCTACAACATGAGTCAATAATGAATATGTGAAATAGAAATTAAACAAATAATTGAAATGTCCTGAAGGCTACAACTTTCCAAAACTATACTTGGTTACATCTAAATGAATTTAAATCGAATATATATAAAGCTCTAGGCTTGTACAAAATAATAACATGTAAACAAAATCAAGCCTTTGCTCTAATTCTCCAAACCTACTACCTTGGCGAAGGTGTAACGCCCCTAAATAGCTGTCACAAATCCATCCAAGACCATATGTAAATAACAATATGAATCAGAGTATAATGTTCTTTCATTTTATGAGAGTTAATAGTACAAAAGAGTTTAACTAAATAAATGTCCTACATGCTTACATCTTTCAAAAACTATACTTGGTTACAATAAAAGTGGATATAAATCCAATACATGTTAAACCCTTGGCTTGAATCAAAATATTAACATAATACACAAAAAAGAAACCTTCAGCCCCAATTCCTCCCAAGCTATTGCCTTGGTGAAGGGATATCACCAACACCAGAAAACGTTTTTTTCCAAATAGAGTGAGAAAAAGCCCAGTAAAAACAATCTAACACAATGTATGAATCTTAACAAAGATATAAGTATGATAAACATATCCAATGCCCACGATAAAATCATTAATAATTTTTTTACAAAACCATGTCATACCGAGCTTTATATCTCAATTCATGTTGTTTTCATTTCATAAGTCATTCACCATTCCATGCCGACAACCAAACTGAGGATATAACTTAGTGGGTTTCTAACCAACACAACCATTATACAAATACTTCCATTTTGCCATTTTTCGGATATTTCGTCTGCGGGAATTGGCACCCATGTATACGTGCGATTTTTGAGACTTTCACCTTGGATACACATACCAACTTAATTTAATGGAGTCTATCCTATTTTCTTCCCCCAAACGTGGAGTACATTCACTTTCTTCTCCCAGACATCATACATTTATAATATATAAAACACATAGTCATATTCAATGACAACGGATAAGAGATTAGTTTCAATTCACCTAATCCTTATGTAATTTCTACAACAATCATAGCTATCCTCCACCGATAGCCCAAAACAGATATTTCTAAACAGATATACAATCTCCAAGACAGATAAATTATCCAAATTCTCATAGGTGAGAAGTAATACATATCCAACTCCACCATTTATATAAACATCCATTCAATTTCATATTTTCAATACCAATTTCATTTATTTATACTGTAATAACCCACATTCATGTCTTAGTCATGTTCATGTACATTTGCATGATTTTGTCTTGTTAAGCTTACATTTTGCAGACTCTGACTTGTTTTGCCTAAGTAAAGGTCCCTGTCTTGTTTGGTGCTTATGTGATTTGCCTAAGTGTTGTATGCATGTCTTGTTCCTTCCTTGCTGTCTCAAGCCTAGGTCATGCCAAGCCTAGGTCATGTTAAGCCTAGGTCATGCCAAACCTAGGTCATGCCAAGCCTAGGTCATGTCAAGCCTAGGTCACACCTTTGAACCTCTTACCCCTAGGACCATCTTGGAACCACTATGGTTGACCTCCACCGTCACCTAGGCATATTGGCTGAGATGTCATCATCTAGGCCGAGGTGTGCATCACCTAGGCCGAGATGTGCATCATTTAGGCCGAGATGTTATCATCTAGGCATCCTAGATCCCTGATCCTTGCACCTAGTGATCTTGTTCCGGAACTGGAATGACCTAGACCGAGGTGTGGCACATCAAGGCCGAGGTGTGGCACAGCTAGGTCAAGTGTTATCCTTCCTAGCCGAGGTCATTGGAACCTTACTTGCCGAAGCCTGTGTCCTAAGCCGAGATCATTACCTGCCAGAGTGCCCATGCCACCTTGCTTGTCACACACACTTTGTCATACACTTGTCTTGTCTTTCAATCACCTTTTTGAGGAGAACCAATCTGGTAGTGCCACGTGTCCCTGCAGAGGGTTAAATCAGCCGGCAGAGAGAGAAAAACATATCATTTTCTATATCCTTGTCTTAGAAGAGAGAGAAGCTCTAGGAAGAGGAAGAGGAATTCTAGAGAGAGGTAGATTTTCAAGCTTGATCTTCACACCTTGAACCGTTAGATCCGTGTTTTGAGGTTAGATTCTTGGTCTACTCTTGTTGTTCTTATTGTTCATCTAGCTGCATTGCATGATCCAGCATGTTTCATGAGCCATGCATTGCTTTGAAGTTCGGTTTTAGAAAAAGAAAGTGATATTCATGTGTTCTTGAGGAAAAGCCATGTTTTGATCCAAAAGTTTGTATCAAGATCCATGTGTTTCGTGTTTTTTTTCATATGATCTTCAAGTATGAGTACCAAGGTCCATGTTTTCGAACTCATAGCATGAAATCCCAGATCTTGTAATAACAAGTTATGATTTTAGCATTCATGTTCTTCATGCTCATGTTCTTTAAGGAGGAGACCCAGATTTCCAGCCTTCATTTCCCTAGGTGTGATCACCGAGACCACTCTTGCCTAGATCACACACCTAGGCCAAGCATTATATCTCACCTTGGCCTACCTTGCATGATCACTTGCGCGTTAGTTTATCTTGCATGCACACCTAGGCCAACCTCTGCACACCTAGGCTAACCACTGCACACCTAGGCCGACCATGGTACACCCTTGCCGGCACCTTGTAACACCTCGGCAGGCAGCTGCACACTGAAGCCTAGGTAACCACACCCCGGCCAAGACCTCCCGGGTTCACCCAGCTAAGTCATTTTAGCCTAGATCATCTCTGTGCATCCATTCCAAGACCTGGTTGGTACCCAGCATGTTTTCCCTATATGAAAAATAGTGTTTTAACTTCCAGCATATTTTCCTTAGATGAAAAACAGTGTTTTAACTTTCAGCATGTTTTCCCTAAATCATTTGCATTCATGTAAAGCTTGTTTTTAAGAGTGCATTCAATAGGCTTTGCCATGTATTTGTAGGTCTTGGATCCTTGCTTTAACCCCGATGTCCGAAGAGCTATGTCAGTGGTATTTTTAATAAGCTATGTTATAAAATTTTGATAAAACTTTGCTTTGTTTTGAAAAGTATTTGATCAAGCATGAATGATTATCCCTAGTTTTTGTATCAAGTATTATCTTGTTTTGATGACATTCTTGGAAAGTCATCCCATGCTAGGGGACTCTAAGCCCATGTAGCATCATGTTTGAGAGATCTCTGCCATCGACGGTCTGTGAATGGATGGCCCCGCCGACGGTCTGGTGTACGGGTGGATTTGTCTAATCGATTTCGGGTCGATTATTCACTTGTTTTGTCTAGAATGTCATCCCCCATGTTGTATGTAGATGTTATTAAACATCCTAAGAAGATTTGAAAGACCATGATTGATGAACTTGATTCATCCCACGTTTTGTTACAAGCTATGATATGTATTGTTTTGATAAAGATCTCGGATATCATTCATTTAAACCTTTATTACTAATATCATTCACTGAGTATCCAAGCTCACCCTCTCTTTATATATATGTAGGTGGCAAGCAAGAAGGCGGTGACGCCTAGATGTGTTGTTTTGCAAGATGTTTTTGGATTCATGTTATGTCGGCATCTTGAAGATTATGCTTTTTGACTTTATATTTCATGTATTTTGTATATGTCAGCTTGAGAAGCCTTTTGATCAAGATATAACATGTACTTTATTTTATTTATATTCAAGTTGTAAAACCATGCTAAGATGTATGTCATTTCATTTGATCTATACACAGCTCTTATGGACTACTTAGATTTAAATATATTGGTTCCGCACATGTAAGCCCCATATATAATACGCTGATTGTGTGTGAATCTTTGTAAGTTGGCCTTTGGTAATCTCGGATTACTGGCCATCACGGCACCATTCTACTAGGGGCGGAATGGGGTCGTGACATATACAAAATAACTATTGGAGACATTTGAGGGCAAAACTCCATTTTCTTCCAAAATCCATCTCAAGTATCAAAATCAATAAATTTATTACAACACAACCTCACGTCTACTCCCATAACCATTTTCAATACATACATTTGAAAACCCCTCTTTTGATTTTAAATCAAAATCCTAAGTTTGTTTAAAATCATCCCAAATTCCAATATTCTTTACACATCAACAAATAATTAAGTTAAAACTCATAAAAGAGTGTAGAAAGTCCCTACCTCGAACCTAGAGATCAAGAAAGCAATGGTGGAGCTTCAAAGACGCTGAAACCAAGCTTTATTCAAATCAAAATTTAGCCATTGAGGTGCTCTATCTTTTTAACAAAGGCATATGGATAGAGAAACCACCAAATCTAGGTAAGAATATATAGAGAGAGAGTGCATTTTAGAGAGAAAGGCTCTAGATCTAGGGATTTGAGAGAAAAAGATGTGAAAAAATAATGTAGAAAGGTACTGCTGCGAACTGATATATGCATAGTCTGCTCGAGTGCATGAAATGACGCTTGAGCATCAAACACAATAAGTTGCTTCGCTCGAGCGCAAGAAATCTCGCTTGAGCACAGAATACACATTTTCAATAGTTTTGTAAACAATAAACCAATGCTCAAACGCAAGAAAGGGCGATCGAGCTGAGACCGCTCGAGCTCCTCGAGCGCAAGAAAGCACCGCTCGTGTGTAGAATACACTCTCCTAGTAGTATTGTAGACCTACAAAAGTACTAAGAGTTCACAAAGCCTGCTCGAGTACAAGAAGTGCCGCTTGAGCAGAGGAGTAAAATTCTAAGTAACAAAAGTTTGAAAACCAAGCAACCAATTTGTTCCAAACATAACCATTACAATCTAATAGCCAAACTCAAGGGAGGATGAGGGGAAAAAGACATGAACAACACTATGAAACCATGAAACCCAAGTCGAAGATACAAAAGGGTCGGGTTAAAACCGAAATTGCTATAGGAGGCATCTCACCAGCACCTGAAAATGGTTTTTCTATATAAGGTAAGCCAAAACCCAGTAGAAATAATCCAACACAATATATCAATCTTAATAAAGATATTAAGTTTTTATCCACATGCAATGTCCATATCAAAACGTTTTACATTTTCTTTCTAACAACAATGCCATGCTCAGTCTATATCACAGTTCTTAAGTCATGCTCTTTATAGTAGAAAATAAGAGGGAAATCTCAAACCAATACAACCTTTCACGGATATTTCGTCCACTAGAAACCGTCGAACGACACCCATATAAACGTTGTCTATACAAGCACTACTATTACCATTTTACTGATATTTCATCCGCGGAAATCGGCACCCATGTATATGTACGTTTTTGGGGACTTTTAACTTGGATACACAGACCAATTTAATTTGGTGATACACACATATTTCCAATATTCACCCATTTTTCTCAAATTCATATACATTTGCAATGTATTAAATAAGCAACAATGTTCAATGCACATGGATGAGAAATTAGTTTTAATTCACCTAATCCTCCTGTAATTTTCACAACGATCATAGCTATCCTCCACTAATAGCCCAAAACAGATATTCTAAACAGATGTAAAATCTCTAATACAGATAAACTTTTCAAAATTTAAGATGTGAGCGATAATATATATCCAACTCTTTCATCCATATCAACATCCACCTAATTTTACATTTTCAACATCAATTTCATTTATTTATACAAAATAAATATTATAGACATTTAAGGCAAAACCCATTTTTCTTCCAAAATCCAATTCAAGTACCAAATCAACAATTTTGTCATAATTCTACCTCATTTCCCATCCCACACAACCATTTTCAATACATCCATTTGAAAACTCATCTTTTAATTTTAAACCAAAACCTTAGGTTTGTTCAAAATCCTCCAAAATCACAAGATTGTCTCACAAAAACATGTAACTAAGTTAAAAATCATAAAAGAGCGTAGAAAATCCCTACTTCAAAACTAGAAGACATAGGAGAGAATGGAGAAACCTCAAGGAAGTTAAAATCTAACTTTGTTCGGATGAAAATGAAGCTCTAGGTGAGCTTTACATTTTTAACAAAGAAAGTAGGGTAGAGAAATGGGTAGATCATGGTGTATTTGTAGAGAGAGAGTAAGTTCTAGGGAGAGAAGCTCTAGATTTAGGTTTAGAAATGTTTAGAGAAAGAGAGAGACGAAAAAGTGATGTAAAAAGTGATTTTTACGAACTGATATATGTACAATCCGCTCAAGCGCAAGATGTGTCGCTCGAGCAGCCAGACATAATAAGTATTTTTGCAGACAATAGACCAACATTCGAGCGCAAGAAGGGGCGCTCAAGCCAAGATTGCTCGAGCGCAAGAAACACCGCTCGAGCGTAGAATACACTCTTCTAGTAGTTTTGCAGACCTGCAAAAGTATTGAGAGTTTGCAAAGATCGCTCTACACTCGAGCGTTGAAGTCAAAATCTGGACAATTAAAGTTTTGAAAAATAAGCTACCAAACTGTTGCAAACACAACCAATACATCCCAATAGGCAAACTCAAGGAGGGAAAAAAAGAATAACATCAGAACAACAGTACAAAACCAAGAAACCTAAATCCAGAATACCAAATGGGTTGAGTCTAAACCAGAGTCGCTATAGTATATTTGTAATTTGTTAAAAAATAAAAGATTTATTTTCATAATTGACTAAGAATGTTTACGTAATTACCAAAAAACTTGTTTTATAGTTAACCAAGAATGTTTATATAATTACGAAAAAACTTGTTGCATAATTAACCAAGATTGTTTACGTAATTACGAAAAAAAATTCACCTAACACATAGGCCACTGTTGGTAAATTATTCAAAATGAAAGGATAAAATCAGAGAGAGAGAGAGAGAAAAAAAATGAATTTCAAATAATTAAGCAGTTCTTATATATATACACTAGCGGTTCACACAGGATACATGAAAAATTGAAATAAAAATAAAATAATTAATAAAAAATTTACCCTCATATATATGTATTGTTTAACAGGTAATATTTTTTTTTTAATTTTTCTTAAACTCAAAGTCTCGTGTACTTCGTTTATAAAACCCTTTTTTTTGTTATGATAAATAGAAGAGAAATTCTTGAAACTAATTCTATTTTTTTTTGTTTTTTAAATAGAAAAGAAAGTCCTGAAACTAAGTCTAGTGTAATTTTCATTTGAACTTTATATTTTTAATTGGGGAAATTATAAAATAAAATAAAAAACCTATAATTTGACCTATGTAACAAAATAAATCATAAGTTTTTTATTTTATCAATTTAAACTTTAAAATTTTAATTTATTTTTTATCTAAACCATTAATTGGTTTGGCATGCTTAAAAAAAGACAAAAAGTCACTATCCTTTTTAAGGGGTTGTTTGGGGTGTCCTAAATAAGTACATTTTTTGACTTTTTAGACTAAAAAGTTGAGAAAAAAAAGATAGTTGTTTGGAATAACTTTTTGACTTTTTATGAAAAATGTGTATTAAAAAATTGTATAAATTAGTGTATAGGAGAAGATTGGGATAAAATAGGCGGTACGGTGAAATATTTCAGGACAGCGTGTTCAGAGTGTAGCCTAGGATATGATTCCCTACTTTTCAGGCATTGAATTGGAGGTAATGTTTGGCCTGTGGGAGCCTACCATGGGTCCCTTTTTGCTAATCAAAACCGTTCAATATGTAAAACTCGTCGAGTAATATATACTTGTAAAAAATCACGTTGATTGGATATCGATAACCATTTGATCGAATTATCTTTTCTTCAACTGTTAACTATACCATCATCCATTTTGTAAATTTTAACTGTTTTGATCATATACTTACTGATATCTGATCAATGTGATTTTTTACAGCTATATAATACTCAACGTGTTCTGCATATTGAACGGTTCAGATTACTGAAACGGAACCCATGATGGGCCTCTACGGGCCGAACAACACCGTATTATTTGTGCACCTAAAACCGTGCAATTTTTCCAAAAATCATCTCCGCTTGTTGGACCGCAGAGTTGTCTGAAATGTAATTATGTGTTAAATTAATTTTTTAATATTTTTTTTGGTGAATAGTGATAATTGTTTAACTTTTTTAAGTAACTTTTTGATTTTTTGTCTTTTCTAAGACATGCCAAACCAGGCCTAAGTCACATCACCTCTCTAATACATCACTTCAAACCCAACCCAAACCCAACTCATATTTTATAAAAAGTCAAAAAGTACATTTATTTAGATCATCCCAAACAATCCCATTGACCAAAAAAGTAATATTTAGTCATTAAATTTAATGTAAGTGAGCATAAAATATTTAAAATATTTTTTTCGTTAAGTTTAATGACTAAAATATTTTTTTCCTGTCATTTAACGAAAATAGATAAATGGTTTGAATTGATCAAATTAAAAATTCATGATTTATTTTGTTACAATGGTCAAACCTTTGAATTTTTCTTATAATTTTTCATTTTTAATTTTGTTGTAATATTATCTCTTCAAAATACATCGTTAATATTTTATACTAAAAAATTCACACACAAATTTAAAGGGGATTGAAAAAAATAGTATCAACTCAAAATAATTGCAATGTCATAGAAGTATAAGCAATTCATGCATTTTTTTTCTTTTTTTTCTTTTTGACAAAGATAGCATTAATATATTAATATAATTAGATTACAACTAAAAGGATTCGTCGCTGCTCTATTAGCTCGAACCATTGACATCCCCCTCACCACATCTTAAGGTGTAACTATTAGACCATTAGATTGTGTAATTAAATCTTATTCTTTTACATATTTGCAATTATTTTGAGTTTATATCATTTTATTACAATTGCTCAAATTAAAATGACTAAAGTAATATTTAAATAAAAATATAAAGACAACTAGTAGAATGTATTTATTATACCAGTAGTCCTATGATTTCTTTTTATATTCATTTTAATCCCTTTATTTCATATATGACTTTTTCATTTAAAATTTTAACAGCAAATGATTAAAAAAACATTCACGTTACAATAAAATTAGAAGCACAAAATTCAAATCATTGATATCCTACTTGGTAAGGAAGTATGCTCCTCTCCTTACAGAACAGGATTCGAATCCTCTACTATAAAGTCGAAATTCGATGGTTTAGATGGATCGGCTACCTTCCTCCAGTTTGGCTTGTAAAAATAGATCCTAGGAGCCTTGGGAGTGTTCTGGGTATCAAAAAAAAAAAAAAAAAAAAAACTACGGCCTGTAGGAACGAAATGAGTCTTTTGACAACAAGCTAAAAAAGTAAATTTTTTAACTTTTAAATTTTTTTAACCAAAACAAATAATTTTTTTAGTCAAAAAAGCCAATTTTTTTGTCAAAAAAAACACCAAAAAAGTTAAAAAGCCAAAAAAATAATTTTTTTTATCAATTTCTCAAAACACCTCTCAGTTTTGTTGACACAATTGCTAGAAATTTTTGGGCGCGGATAGGTACCACGTTGGCTGCCATAGGTGGTACCTTTTTCACCAGTAAGAGATGGACAAAATACAAACAACAATGATTCATCCCATTAATTTGGGAGCACTAATGTGGTGGAAAAAAAAAAACAAAGGCCAAAAAATCACATCAATGAGTGGGACCTACCCCCTAGAGCTCCTTTAGAGCTCCCAAACATTTTTCAAATACAAAACACAAGAAGTCAGATTATGTCAACAAGTTACCACATCGAAAAAAAAAACTCCCAAAAATTAACGGAAAATTCACGAACGGTTTGAAATTATCCCTCCTCTCACTTGCTTTTAATAACATATTTTCTCTCTCCCAATTAATTTTACTTTTTTTTTACTAGTGTTCAGTATATCTTCAATCAATTATTTTATGTTTTCTTTTATTCGAAATTTAAAAATAATATACGGTAAAATTTATAACTACATTAAGGAAAAAATTATTCCTAACGACATATTTTTACTTCTATATAAATACGTAAAAAAATAAACTTGAAAAAGGTAGTCAATATAATATTATACATTAAGTAAAAAAAATGTAGTTAGACCATCTCCAACGATTCAACAAACCTGGCATCAAATTTGAAATTTGGTGAAAAATGCACTTTTTGGAGCTCCAACGGTTTCACCAAATTGGTATCAAAATGAGAATTGAATAAAAAAATCATCAAACTGAGAACAGAATACAGGTTTCACCAAATTACTGTGCGTGACCGTTAGAGGAGACCAACCGGTCGACCAACCGATCGACTGGTTCCCTTTCAAATAGGTAGGTTCAAACCGGTCAAAAAAGGTTCAAAAAGGTAAAAAAAAAAATTACTCATGTTTTGTCATGCTTAAGCTCTATTTTAAGTGGTTTTGGTCATGCATGCCTTGCTTTGTATAGCCATAGTGCAATCTTGCTCACTAGCTTTGAGTTTCATAGTCCCTAGCATGGCTTACTTGAGTTGTTTGCATGCTTTGGCCTCATTTCTCACATGATTTCAATGAATGAAGTGGGTCATACTCTCCCCTGCTTCCCTCTTTCAATGCTTTTGGAGGGTTATGCTTTATGCCTTAACCATGAGCCAATGTGTATGCAAGCATGCCTAAGCTTTTGGGCTACCATCTCAGTGTGTTTTTGGTCTTACTCTTCCATCATACAACTCTGTTTTTGGTTGGTTAGAGCATCCCTCATTTGCTTCTTACACTTGTAGTGTAATCATGCTCATTGGCCTTGCATGCGTCATGTTTTATGCCTCTCATTCTAGCATATGTTGGCTATGTTCAAGCATGCTTCTAGCATTGTTTTGACCTACCTTGGGACTATTTTGAGTCATCTTGGCCCTTTGGGGCTTGCTTGATATGGCTGTGGTACAAGTGCCTTTGTTAGCCTTAAGCTTTAAGCCTCTTAGCATGTTTCATTTGTGATATGTGCATGTTTTGGCATCATTTGGCATGTTATTTCAGAGCATATAGCGTTGCCACACTTCCATGTTTTTCACTTTTTAGGTGGTCTTGAGAGTTGCACCTTTCTGCCTTGTTTGTGAGCCAATGCATGAGCATCATTCTCTTGCCATTCATGCTATCATTTCAGATCATATTGGCCACTGTTTTGGCATGCATGAGGTCTGTTTGGTGTTGGTTTAGACCATTGAGCATTGTGTTGCATGGTCCTAGTGATGTATCCTTCACTAGTGTTTAATGCTTAAGTGTTCTAGTATGTTGTGCATAAGTTTTTACATGGAGTCTTGTGCATACCACCTTAACATGTCAAGATTAGCATGTTGTTTGCATAGCACGTTGTTTGCATGTGTGTTGCATTGTATTGTGTTTGGATCGAATGTTGATCCAAACACGAGAAACGAGGGGCGTTTTATACTTGAAGTGATGAAACGCGCCTCATTTCTTTGTCGCCATCCCCTTTGATTGTGCATGATAGGGTGGAGGCCTCTCGAGTCCTGCGTGTTATTTATGCATTCATCAACATTGTGCAAGCTTTACTCTTTGGCCATCATGCATTGAAATGCGTGATTGGTGGGTCGAGAGCAGAGTACTACACTCCTTTGAGCTTGAGACATGATAAGGAGTGTAGTTGCACACACATTTCCTTGCAAATACACTACCATGCCTCTGTTTGTGCCCTGTTGCAGCAAAAGGAGAAATTGTAGGAAGCAGTGGCCAACCGGCCATCAAATCTGCCGACCGGCCACCAAGGCTGTCGATCGGCTATCAGAATTGGCCGATGGCCATCAACTCTGGCTGATGGCCATCCCTCTTGGTTGACCATCCCTCAGCATGTTCCTAAGGTGGGTCAGAAGCATTCTAGAAGTTGGCATAATTTTCAGAAGTACAGAAGTGTGCAAACAGAGGCATCTTGAGGCAAGGCAGTGGATTTACGAGAAAAGCCAATCGAGCATGCATGCCTCCCCCGCCCGCGAGGCCATTTTACCGCTTTACTAGCTAGTTGTAGTTGATTACATGTTTTGTAATTAATTAGTTTAATCTGTGTTGTAATATTTAATTAGCTTAGATTAGCTAGTTATTCAATTCATTTTGGTTTGTAATAATTAATTAGCTAAATTGGTTAATTAGTTAACTTAATTAGCGTAGTTAGTTAGCTTTCATTTCATTCGGACCCTCCATCGAGAGGGCACAATGCTGTAATAAGTGTGCGTGAGTGTGTGAATGTCTTTCAACCCCACGTCTTTCTCCCTTTTACTTATCCGATTTCGGTGGTTAGATTAGGACATATTTCAATTAGCATCCTTATGCTTGCATGCGTACATCATTCATTCGTATTGCATGCACCGGGCTCGGCACATCATTCAAACCACATTGTATTTCAATTCCTATTTGAATACATTTTATCAAATCGTCGCATTCATATGCCATCTTAGATAGTCGAGCCTACTTAGTCGCATTATTGCATGTGTTCCATTACGCATTGTTGACATAGCTAGGATCATGCATTGATTACTAACTAGCTTTTGTTTTGGCTCAGAGTACACTGTGAGTGTTTATGCTTTAGCATCCTTGTATGTGTATAAGTGACTGCCATGATAGCATGCTTACCATGAGGCTAACTGCTTAAGTGTTTAACTGCATGAATGCTTGTGGATGAAGGCTTCATTGCTTGAATTGGGACAATTCATCAAAATGTGCGTTTTAAGCCCACTTGAAGTGGCAAATCATCATGTTTTAAGCCCACTTGAGAGTGACAAATCCGCATTTTAGCCTACTTGCGAGTAGCACTTCCAAACTATTTTTGAAAAACAAACATGAGATGTTTTGTTCCAATTCTTGTGATTGAGTCTATACTTGTGTCTTGTGCGCATCACATAGTAAGTTAGATAATAACAGGAATAAGAATACATGTGTTTATAAAAACAACATATCATGTTAGTAGAGGCCGATCTTTGATAGGGCGAGCGGGGGTGCTCATTTCAGGACCTTCCTCTCTTGTACCCAAGTTCCCGAGCTGAGGCAACTTTGGTGATGATGGACATGTGACCTTAGGCACGAGTCAGGGTTTCCTAAATTTTTCAAAATAAAATATTTAGGTGGCGACTCTGAAATCTGGCAAAGCAGTCCATGTTTGGCGCTTTTGATTAATATCGATTTTCCAAAACAATTTGTCGGATTTGGGCTCTTTGGTTATTTATCAGTCTTACATTGCACTTTGTGAGATTAGATTCAGAACCGTGACAGGATTCCGAACTGTAGTAGCTAAAACTACAATTCGCGCCCTCTCTAAAAGGGAGGCGCGCAGAACGAGTTCTGGCGGTCTACACAAACCCACTGGCCTCTGATGCTCAACCTTCACTTGTGGACAAGTAGGGCACCTTGACACAAACACAGCCACATCCTTCTTTATTCCCCTCCACCAAAACTTGTGGCTAACATCGTGATACATCTTCGTGCCTCCTGGATACATCGCAAGGCGTGAGTGGTGAAACTCTTGGAGTACTTCCTCTCGGCAAGATTCTGATAGAAAAAGGCAGTCAAGATATCTAACACTCGAGTCAGAGTATACATTCAAACCTCTTTCTACCTTCCCATTGGAGATTTTATCCCAGAGGGATTCTACCTTAAGGTCACCTTTCTGTGCTTCTAACACTTGGTTCACAAGTGTAGGTTGTACAACTACCGAAAACAAGGCTGCAGATTCAACAGACTCGCCAAGATGCAAGTCAAACTCCCCAATGGCACCCAACATTTCCCATTCCCGGATGGCAACACTAACCACACTACCAATGGATTTCCTACTCAAGGCATCGGGCACTACATTGACTTTTCTCGGATGATAATGTAGCTCGAAATCATAATTCTCTATAAACTCCATCCACCTCCTCTGTCTCAGATTTAAGTCTTTCTATGTAAACAGATATTTCAGACTCTTGTGATC
This sequence comes from Camellia sinensis, assembly GCF_004153795.1. Lineage (NCBI taxonomy): Eukaryota > Viridiplantae > Streptophyta > Magnoliopsida > Ericales > Theaceae > Camellia > Camellia sinensis. The sequence goes on along the minus strand of NW_021024609.1, from coordinate 738,791 downwards.
AAAAAACACCTCAAACCTCTCACATATAGGTAATGCATCCAAATCTTCAAGGCAAAAGATCACCACCGCTAATTCTAGGTCACGAGTAGGGTAGTTCCTCTCATGTGTTTTTAACTGTTGTAAGCCATAAGCTACTACCTTCTCCTCTTGCATCAATACATAGCCTAAACCTTCCCGTGAGGCATCACAATACACTGAATAGCCCAAACCTCTCTCTGGAATAATCAAAACTAGAGTAATGATAAGTCTAACCTTAAGCTCTTGAAATGACTTCGCACAAGACTCATTCCACACAAACTTGATTCCCTTCCTCGTCAATTTAGTCAATGGTGAGGCTAGCTTAGAAAAATCCTTCACAAATCTAAGATAGTACCCAGCCAACCCCAAGAAACTACGAATCTCGAAAGCATTCTTAGGTGGTTCCCAATCTTGAATTGCCTCTACCTTGGATAAATCTACAGTCACCCCTTCCTCGGATACCACATGGCGTAGGAACTTAACATTTCTTAGCCAGAACTCACATTTCCCAAACTTAGCATACAGCTTGTGGGCTCTAAGCAGTTCAAGTACTACTCACAAGTGTTTCTCATGTTCCTCCTCAGAGGGTGAGTAAATCAAGATGTCGTCCACAAAGACGACCGCAAAACGGTTTAGGAACTCACGGAAGATTCGGTTCATTAAATCCATAAACACAGTCGGCGCATTGGTTAGCCCAAAGGGCATTACTAGAAACTCATAGTGGCCATACCACGTACGGAATGCCATCTTTGGGATATCCTCCTTCCTCACTCTCAACTGGTGATAACCCGATCTCAGGTCTATCTTAAAAAAGCAACAAGACCCTTTCAACTAATCAAATAAATCATCTATACGAGGCATTGAGTACTTGTTCTTAACAGTTACCCGGTTCAACTTCTGGTAATCAATAAAAGTCGTAAAGCGCCATCCTTCTTTTTAAAAAAGAGAGTCGGTGCTCCACAAAGTGAAGTACTAGGGCAGATAAAATCCTTATTTAACAATTCTTGGAGTTGAATCTTCAACTCACCTAACTCGGTGGGAGCAAATCTATACGAAGCCATAGAAATCAGTGCCGTGCTAGACACTAAGTCAATAGAGAACTCAATCTCACGGTGAAGTGGCAAACTAGTGAGATCCTCAGGAAAGACGTCCAGGTATTCACAAATTACCCCCGACAACTCAATTAGGACCATGTCACTCTCAACATCCAAGAAGGTAGCAAGTAGGATACTAAGCTCACCCTGACCATGCGGATCACACACTAGCAACAAGTCTTTATTAACTCTGTCCCCCAAGAAATAAAAACAATCACCACTCGAGGTACATACAATAACCCTTTGAATGTAACAGTCTATGACAGCCCGATAGGATGACAACCAATCTATACCCAATATAATATCAAAGCTCAGCATATCTATCAACACAAATGCAAAAGGAAGTCGGCGACCGACAACCTCTATTTCACAACCCCGACACCCCTGCTCAAACATAACCTCTCCACCAACTGGTGACTCTACCCAGAATGAAGATGCTAACTGAGTCACTTCTAACCCCAATGCCGATCCAAATGCAAACGAGATAAAAGAATGGGATGCACCTGTATCAATCAATACATTGGCAATAGAATTACACAAGAAGAAGTTACCTCTCATTACCGAAGGTGATGGCACTAAATCTGGTGTGGTAACAGCATACACACGCCCTGTAGGTCTCTGGTCAACCTGCTCACCCCTCAGAACATAAGCCTAGTGCACGAATTAAGCTGAAGAGGTTTCCTGGTTGGCTCTTAAGGCATGTATTGACGGTGCTGGCTGATGGCTTTGTGTCTACCTCGAACCAGATGCACCAAGTGTGCCACCCAACTGAGGATAAATCCTTTTCAAGTGCCCCAGCTACCCTTACTGATAACAGGTATGTAGCTGCCCTCTTCCCTGACTTTGGCTCTGAGGACAAGTCAAAGACAATGCAGACTGTTGCCCTCTTCCTCTCCGGGGGCAAGCTGGAGATTTGTGACCCAATTGGCCACACTTAAAACAAGTGAAACCTCCCTGATTACCTTTCCTTAAACCCAAACTTGGCACAGGAAAGGCGGATCTAAACTATGCTACTTGGGACTGTTGTGGGGTAGAACCCCATTGCCTTTTACTATCCCGTGTCTCCCCCTGAACCTCATGACTACTCCTGGAGCCCGTCATCCACTCCTCCGTCTAGACCACAGTCTTAAGATGAGCTGCCATCTCTACAAGGCTCCTATAGTCCCTAATCATTGACCAGGCCACTTTGAACAAGAGCCCGATCCTCAACCTCTTCTCAAACTTGATACAACGGCGTTCCTCCGTCGCCACCAGCTCCAGTGTAAACCTAGAGAGGCTAGTAAAAGCTGCCTCAAACACGGCTATTGGTAAACTAAGCTACTTGAGCTTCATAAACTGCTCCCTCAACTTCTCCCTAGTAGTGGGAGGCAAAAACTTGTCTTGGAAGGCATTGACAAAGGCCTCCCACGTCACTCTAATGCACCCACGTGCATACATCCACCACCGACCCCTATCTTGTAGACACCCCATTTTTGACCACCCGCAAGACTTGGGCACTTTATTCTGAGCACTTGATGATGAAAGTTACATTGTCAATTGTTCGAATTCTGAACGAAGGAATCCAGTTTTTAACTCTAAAAAATCTCAACCTTCCATACCCAAGCTGTTTCTATCCTCTATACCACAAAGATCCATCTTTTAGCATTGTGCCAACCTACATTGAGCTTGAAACACTGGAACAGGGGAACTACATTTGGGGCCGGCCGTAGCCATTTGGGGCCGATCGTGCCTTTTGGGCGAGAAATACTGTTCTGGGTGGGAATCCACCAGCCGTCTACTTTTGAAGATATTTGTGACCTATTTGGCTCAAATTCTATAAATACAAGCTGATATCTCAGTTTTGAGGGTTAGAAAAATTTCCAAGAGTGTAAAAGATCTTTGAGAGCTCCTTCTTCCTTTGTAAGCTAACTTTGTGCTATTGTATCATCTTTGAGCTATATCTCTACATCATATACACCTTTAGAGCTAAACCTTGGAGCCTTGGTTGAGCCTTGAGAACCATAATTCAACCTTGAGAGTGCTCTAGGATCAAGTTTGGTTTACAACCAAAGCTTGCTCTCTTTAAGAGATATAAGCTTGCCACCTTTTTCCTTGCTTTCATTTCCATCTTTTTCTTGAGTTTTATACTGTGTTGGATCCATTCCAAGTGTTGAAACTTGGGGTTAAAGAGCTACCAAAGGTAGAGAGGTTTAACACCTTTTCTTGCACTTTATAGCATAGCTCATACCTCTTGTTTTCCCACTTTTTTCTTTAGTTTATATGCTGATTTTCAGAGTTTAAAAGGGTTGGAAAACATAAAAACCATTTTTGAGAGCCTCTCTCTCTAGAAGCTCCCTTCTCTCTAGGGTTTAATCTAGTTAGAGTGTCCTCCTTCTCTACGGCCTTTGTAAAAGTTGTGTTGATCGTCGAGGGCGTCGTTTTGATCTGAAAATCTTGGTTTTTGGAGCACTTTAGTTTTGGTCTCTTCTCCATCTGAGCTCTAATTTCGAGGTAGGGATAACCTACTCCTTACTATGGACTTTGTCTTTAAATTTTAGTATTTTGAGATGTTGGAGTTGGTTTGGTAATTTTGTGATAGTTGGGGGCTTTTGTGTAAATTTACAAAAGTTGGGGTTTTAGCTATATAAAACCTAGATGCATGTTTGGCATGGAAAAGTGAAATTAATGTTAAAACATTAATGAAAACGGAACCTAAAGGGTTGTAATGTTAATTATGAAAAATTCCCTAATTACATTGGTTAATTAATTCGCATGCTTAATTATGAGAAATGAGGAATTGATTTGGAAAGGTATGGGATTAAAGGGTGTAGTTGGATTACTTATCGCTCACCTAGTTGAAATGTTGATTACATATCCATTGTTGCATTTATTTTCTGTATAGAAATAACTGCTTTGGGCTATCGGTGGAGGATAGTCGTGATTGTTGTAGACAATGCATGATGATTAGGCAAACTGAAACCAATCATTGGAATGTGTCATTGAGTATGACGGTTGAAAGAATACATTAAATTTATGTGTTGTGTGTTGATGTGTATAATTATTGTTTATATGCATTGTGTTGTGTTGGAGGAGATAGAGGATGTACTCCACGGTTTAGGGGAAGATAGGTGATGAACCTCTAAACCGGATGTTGTTGGAGGAGATAGGGGATGGACTCCGTAGATAGAGCTCATATGCTTATCTAGTAATGTGTTGACAGAGCTCATATGCTTGTCATTGGAAGTGTGATAGTGCTCATATGCATATCTGTGGAAGTGATGATATAGCTTGTATGCTTATCTGTTGGTGTGTGATATAGCTAGTATGCTTATCTATTATGAAATGAAAAAGTGCTTAATATGAGTTACTGTCTCATATGAGTTGTTGGGCCAGGTTCTGAGCCATGGTTATAAATTGAGAATTTGAAAGGAATTGGAAAATGAATGGTAATATGGACTTGTATGTCATAAAACTGTAAAGTGTGATAAGGGAAAGTATCAGTGTTGGCCATTTATCAACTGCTAATCTTTTAGTCATTGTTCATATTTGGTTTAGTGTATTTCTACTGGGCTGTGGCTCACCCTATATGGGAATATCATTTTCAGGTACAGGTAGCATGCCACCTCCAAGGACATAGCTTGGGAGGCTAGAGGTTTTGTTGTCTTATTTTTGATGTATTGCATGTATATTCAAGCCAAGGGCTTAATGTGTAAATGAGTTAGCACTCTTTTGTTGTAACCAAGTGTTAACTTGGAAAGCTGTAAGCCTCTAGGGCATTTGCTTTTATTGTTAACATGTAATACTTTTGATTATGGAACTCTGATGAATAAAAGAATGTGGAACTTTTGTATATCAATGCATGTCTATATTGATGGGTTTAATGTTATTATTTTGAGGGCGTTACAGCTATTTTAGAGGTTTTTTGGCTATTTTAGTAGGCTATTTTAGTTTTTGTGTTTGGGAAGATGGGATGAATTTTTATTTGAATTGTTATATTAAAAAATGTATTTGAAATGATGGTGGAATAGAAATTTACCAAACTGCCCTTCTCGTAATTCATAAAAAAGGGGACAGATTTCCACGTAGCAACCAAAAGGAACCATCGTTTGTCAAACCAGAGTTTCCTAAGCAACAGATTGTCCTTTTGTTTGTGGATATGAGCAACGAAGGATAAAAAAGTCTTTTTACCCAATTAGTGACATACAGTTGGTCACACTGTCGGGAGCTTCTATCTACACACACCAAATCCCCTCTTTGCACATCCTTCTCACTACACACACCAAAAAAATTAATTCCTAATTGTTTTACTCACTGCACATACATTTTATTCCACATCTACCCTCACACACACACACACACACACACACACACACACACACACACCAGACCAACCCTCAAACCCAGCTCTCCCAATGGTGCAAACACCCATTAAAGCTGCATCTCTAACATTGCTCTCCCAACGGTGCAAATACACCCATTGAAGCTGCGCTGCATCTCTCACATTACCCTTCTTCACACATTGCCCATCTCTCCCCGTAGCTCCCTGTTTCACACAGCTTTCATCCCCAAAGAAGCATTGAATTCCAGCACATTTTCAATCCTCACTCGTAGTTAGGTTAGTTTACTTTTCAATCCTCATTCCTATTTGAATTTGTAATGTAGAGTTTTGTATTAAACCATTTTCAAAACGAACAAGTTGTTCGGAACTGGATTTCCGAAATGGAACAATTTGTTCGGACGTAGAAATCCGAAAATAATCAATAATTTCAACAATAGATTTCCGAAAATTGTTCATTGCTTCGACAGTCAACTTCCGAAAATTTTGAACTTGGACAACACTCAACTTCTGAAATTAAGTTTTAGTTTCTGTTTTCAACTTCCGAACAGAATATGTAGTTTCGATTTTCAACTTCCGAACAGTTATTTTTTTCCCCCCTCTTTTGTATATTCTTGTTTCAATTGTATAGTCATTAAACATATTATTTTTTGCAGATAATATGGATTCTGAATATCAACAACGTGTCCCACCTACTGCTTCAAATAGACGACGTCATGAATTGGATTTTGACCATGAACGGGACGAGCGCCTGGGCGAGGACGAGGTCAAGGTCGTGGTCGAGGTCGTGATCCAGTTTCTGTAGAATATGATATCCCCAGTGCCAGTCAAAGTTGGAGCCGAAGCCATAGACGAGTTCAAGGTTATGATATGCCTGACATTGCTGCGAATGATGCCTCTTTACCCGATTCTCCTACTATCCAGGAAGAGGACCTTACTCATGCTTTTTCAGGTGGACCGACTGATCCATCAATACTGAGGAGTTTCAATAGTCATGTCGCTGCAGCTGTTTGGCACGGGGAGATAAACATTTCTGAGTAAAAGTGAAATTCATTTGTATATGAATTTTTTTTTTTTTTTTTTTTGGGTGTAGTATGGTAGTTTCTAATGAGATATTATTTGTGTTGTAGGAATGAGGACCCCTAAAGTGTCATAATCACTCTTCGAAGATCCTTGCATGGCTGTCACGACCCCAAACCGCCCCTAGTAGTTTGGTGCCATGATGACCAGTAATCCGAGATTACCGAAGGCCAACTTTCAAAATTCACACACAATCAGAGTATAAATATATGGGGCTCACAAGTGCGGAAGCAATAATTTAAAATACAAGTGGTCCATAAGAGCAGTGCATAAGTCAAATGGAATGACATACATCTTTACATAGCTTTACAAATTGAATACAAATAAAATAAAGTAAAAAATACATGTTACATCTTGGTAAAAGGCTTCTCAAGCCGACATGTTCAAAATACATAAGCTTCAAGATTGCCGATGTAAACAAAATACATGAAATACAAGTCAAGATACATAATATTCAGGATTGCCGACATAAACATTGCCGACATAACATGCATCCAAAACACCTTGCAAAACGCACATCTCGGCGTAGCCGACTTCTTGCTTGTTACCTACATATATACATAGGGAGGGTGAGCTTAGATACTCAGTGAATGGTATAAGTAATAAAGGGGTTAAATGAATGATTCCCGAGGTCTTTGTCAAAACAATACATATCATAGCTTGTACAAAACATGAGATAAATCTTGTTCATCAAACTTAATGGGCAATCTTCACTGTATTTAAATA
>NW_021024609.1:617655-730857 GCF_004153795.1 Camellia sinensis | reverse complement strand
TAGTTCTTGGGACGCCGGGATCAAGGCAAATGTCCAAGTCCTACAAACACATGTCAAAGTCTATTGAATGCACTCTTAAAAACAAGCTTCACATGAATGCAAATGATCTAGGGAAAACATGCTGGGTACCAAGCAGGTCTTGGAATGGATGCACAGAGATGATCTAGGCTAAAACGACCTAGCTGGGTGAACTCAGGAGGTCTTGGCCGAGGTCCCACACCTCTTGGTTGAGGTGTGGTTACCTAGGCTTCAGTATGCAGCTGCCTGCCGAGGTGTTACAAGGTGCCGGCATGGGTGTACCATGGTCGGCCTAGGTGTGCATGCAAGATAAACTAACGTGCAAGTGATCATGCAAGGTAGACCAAGGTGTGTGATCTAGGCAAGAGTGGTCTCGGTGATCACACCTAGGGAAATGAAGCCTGGAATCTGGGTTTCCTCCTTGAAGAACATGAAGAACATGAGCATGAAGAACATGAAGAACATGAATGCTAAAATCATAACTTGTTATTACAAGATCTGGGATTTCATGCTATAAGTTCGAAAACATGGACCTTGGTACCCATACTTGAAAATCATGTGGAAACAAACACAAAAACATGGATCTTGGCATGAGCTTTCGGATCAAAACATGACTTTTCTTGAAGAACACATGAATACTATTTTCTCTTTCTAAAACCGAACTTCAAAGCAATGCATGGCTTACAAATCATATTCAATCATGCAATGCAATAACATGAACATAAAGAACAACATGAGCATCAAGAATCTAACCTTAAAACACAGATCTAACGGTTCGATCTCTAGGGATCAAGCTTGGAAATCTACCTCCTCTCAAGAACTCCTCTCCCTCTTCTAGAGCTTCTCTCTCCTCTTTAAAACAAAGATATAGAAATGATAGATTTTCTCTCTCTATCGGCTGACTTAAAACTCAGCTCGGATACGTGGCAATGGCTGGTTGGCTCTCCTCAAAAGGTGATAGATTGACAAAACAAGACTATGACAACGCGTATCTAACAAGCTACTCGGTAAGGCACTCCGGCAAGTGATGACATCGGCTAAGGGCAAAGCTTCCGCAACTAAGGTGACAATGACCTCGGCAAGGAAGGACAACACTTGACTAAGTTGTGCCACACCTTGGCCTAGATGCGCCACACCTCGGTCTAGGTCATACCACTCTAGGACAAGATCGCTTAGGTGCAAAGATAACATCTCGGCCTAGATAATACACATCTCAGCCTTGGTGATGAACACCTCGGCCTAGATAATGACATCTCGGCCAATATGTCAGGGCGAAGGTGGAGGTCAAACAAAGTGGTTCCAAGACAATTCTAGACTGAAGATGACCTCGGCTTGGAATGATTTAGGCTTAACATAACCTAGGCTTGGCATGACCTAGGCTTAACATAACTTAGGCTTGAGACACCAAAGGAGGATCAAAGCAGGCACATAACACTTAAGCAAATCACATGAACTCAAAACAAGGCATGGACCTTACTTAGGCAAAAAACAAGTCACAAACATACATATGCAAGTTCAACGAGTCATAATCATACAAATGCTCATGAACATGACTAAGACATAAATGCGGGTTGTTACAGCAACTTAACATGGCAAAATATATAATGCAAGCAAATATAACTAGGACATAAATGTGGGTTGTTACAATGGCCATAGTGGTCAATAGACAACAACACCAGATTCAAAGCCATTATTGAGTAGTCTGGACTGTCACAGTTAGCTCGTTGCACTTATTGGTTTGTCAACAAGCTTCTAATCTCTAGTTTTGTTGAGAGATGGCAACCTAAGATGAACACATTTCACATGACAGATGGTGAGATGACCTTGACCCTGGATGATGTTGGCACTATTCTTGGCCTTCCCATTGTAGGCAAATCAGTCAGCGTACCAGATGTGGTAGATCATCATGGAGTTACACTACTGTTTATGGCTTGGGGATTACTGAACGTATAGCACATGAAGAGGTTTCTACTTCTGGTGGGAATTCAGTCAGGCTTGAGTGGTTGCGAAGTCAGTTTGCTGGTGTTACAGATTCAGACCCAGAGGAGGCTATGCAGTGCGCTGCTAGAGCTTATTTGTTGTTTCTGTTGAGATGTATGCTCTTCAGTGACAAGAGTGGCGGCAGGGTTCCTGTTGTTTACCTTGGCTTTTTGATGGATTTGGGATCCATTCATACTTACGCCTGGGGTGCTGCTGCATTAGCATTTTTATACAGATAGTTGGGGTATGCTAGCCGGTCTGGTGTTAAGCAGATGGGTGGTTATATAACTATTTTGGAGGCGTGGATTTATGAGCACTTCCTAGCATTCTGACCTCACCAAAGCATGGGCTACAATGAAAACATGCCACACATGTACCATTGGACATCTAGGAGAGAGGCGGGTTCCTCCATTGATCATTTGAAATCTTTTCGATTGGAGCTTGACAGTTTGGTAGTGACTGATGTAAGTTTACTCGTGGTCAGATAATTTTAAACTTTTCATTTATCTTACCCTTCATATACTTTAATTCAAAAACACTTTACATTTACAGGCAAATACTATAATGCAGAGATAGACACATTACCCCGTAGCTCCCTGAACTGAGAAGGTTTAAATTGATGTTGCACAACAGTTAGACTTTTCTCAAATGAAGCCTTGATATCAGTGTGTTGCAACTCAAGCAGACTGTGTATTTTCTCAAATGATGCCTGAAATGAGACTTGACATGAACCCAATTGTCTTTTAAGTTTTGCATGTGCACTCTCAGCCCTGTTCAATTAAATGTAAGTCAAGTTAAAATCAAGTACATGGCAGTTATTAATAACATATTCAACAAAAGTAATGTTACCGGTTCGTTGTAACATTGCCACAATGCATACACGTGTCTGTCCATGCCGCCACAAATTTCTCCTTGTAAGGAACCAACCAAGTATCCATGACGTAATTGACTGCATCAGGATAACTACTGAATTCCTTAAGTAATGATTTAAGAAGCTCATCGTATTGAATTTCAGAAGATAAATACACTAAAGAGTTCCACTCATGGTTGAACTTCTCCCATTTCTGCTGTGTTTCAAACATTTTCTTGCATTTGGTCAATACATTCTTACTGATATGCCAACGACATAATAAATGTCTACCACTCGGGAATATCTTCTGTATGGCATTCATCAAGGCTAGCGCTTTGTCAGTAACAATAATTACTGGCACAACAAAACCATCCATGACATCACACAATGTAGCTAGCACCCACGCATAGTTATCAGCCCTCTTATACTATAAGTATGCGAAAGCTATAGAGCAAGTCATTTCAGTTGATGTCACTCCCATATTTTCAAGAAAAAGAAGACAATATCTATTGGTTTTATATGTGCAATCCATAATTAATATACATGAGAAAGACCGAAATAAGTTCAAACTTGTAGGATGTGCCCAAAACAAGTTTGTCACAGTCATCGTGGACTCTTCAGACCGATGGCGCTCAATGTAATTATACTTGGCCAATTCACCCAATAAGTGTTGCATCTGTGATCGTCCAGCTCTCTGTACCACCCTGTTTCGATGGCATACATTGTAAATGGTTTTAAGTGTGCTTACGTTGATGGCATCTCGCTGTTTCAAGGTTACTAGGATTTCTTTTGGCCGAACCATGCTCTTTGACATATCCATTAACAATGTTTTCTCATCCTTTGATAGCCTTCCCGCATATGAATGTCCCTCAAGGTGCTCCGCAGGTGGATGGTTATGTAATCCATATACTACGGTCAATATCCATTCATCATGTGTAGTAAACCCGTGAGCCCTCATATCAAAAGGACAAGCACACTTCTTCGTACCAGTTATTCTTGATGTATTGTTTCCATCATGTTTTAACTTCTTTGTCGCTCTATATTGGCCACTCCTCTCACAAGCAAGATACATCCTAGGTCTTTTTTTCCCTCCACCATAGTCTGATGTTTTGATTATAATGACCAAACCATTTCTCTTTCCAACTTCACGTACCCAGTTGAGCAATTCATCCTTACTTTTGAATACCTACAAAGTCAAATAAATATTATCAAACATTTACATTTGTTGAGCAATTCGAAACATAATTATTATAATTTCGTAGAGTGAACCTGTTCAGTTGTGAATTGAGTAGTGTAATCCAACACAAAATCCACGCAAACCTGACTTCCTTGAGTTGACACATATTCCTACATGTTTTGTATAACATTACAAAATTTTAATGGCATTATAAAGATTAATTTGCAATTCGAAACTGTAAATTTGGTTTGCAGTTTGCAAATTTGGAATATAAAATGGGATTTTTTTTTTTACTTCATTCAGAAGTACAGTGTTGAACAAAATGCTAATTTTCGAAAGTAGCTGTCCGAATTACTTTTAAAATTTCGGAAGTTGAATGTTGTAAAAGTTAACTTGTTTCGGACAACAACTTCTAAAATTAAATACTCATTTCGGACAACAACTTCCGAAATTAAATACTTATTTCGGACAACAACTTCTGAAATTAAATACTTATTTCGGTAGTAGATTTCCGAACAAAATAATATACTTCGACTCTGGTTATTCGAACGACGCTGGAAAAAAAAAACGAAAACTCACATTTCCTTCACTGTGTTTCTCATAAACATTTATTTGCTGATTTTCAGAAGACAAATCCTCCATAACAATGATGAATGAGGAAGAAGCTACGAATGAGGAAGGTTGGTGCTTTCCCTTCTAGCTTAATGTATGATGAATGAGGAAGAATTCAACAACTTCAACAGCTTCAATGGAAGAAGCTACGAACTTGGAGCTTCAACATATGTGAAGTCTGGATGTGCATTGAGATGTTTTGAATTGGGTATGATGTTTAAAATGGTAATTTCACTTAGGGATAAAATTGTAATAAAAATAAATATCATTAAGTGTGTGTATAGAGGGGATTTGGTGTGTGTAGATAGAAGCTCCCCACACTGTCTCTCCCTCAGCTACAGTAACTGCTACTAGATTTTTTTCAAATTTGAGGCTAAAATAGCCTGCCAACTGAGATGCCAAACACCGCCTTAATCAAGTCAAAACAGCACCACAATAGATTATTATAATTAAAAATCATGAAAGATCATAATTAAAACATATAATCCATCCTTTTAGGGTGTGCTATATAAATTTTTTCATATATCTATACTATAATCTCCTCAATGGTTTTTTTTATTTTTTTATTTTTTTTTATTTTCTTGAGAAGAAGTAGAGGCACAAACAAGGGATTTGATCATCCAAGGAGGATGAAATGTGGTGGCCTCATCATATGGAAAAAGAAAATGCTGCAGTAAGGGCGCATTTTAGAGTATAATCAATTGGTTCATCCGACTCACTAATTGTCGTTACCGGATACTTATTGGGTATTTTTGAAACACCATATCATATTATTTACATAATAGTCCAAATCAATGTAATAGTGCAAATCTTACAAATATGATATGGTGACTCATCTTTGTTCGGTAATTGGGAGAGAAGAAATAACCCATTTATGCTATGTTTGATTAATAGAATGAGTTTGAATGGATTGGCTATTCCATCGAAATATTCATTATAAGAGAATGGTCATGTTGTAAGGAAGTTAAAGAAGGATTGTTTCATTCTATTTTACTTTTATTCTAGTTAACAAAACACTATATATAAATTGTGATTTCTCATATGCCGAGAGTACCAACCATATGATATTTAATGTATGTTTGTTTGATAATTAATTTCAGAGCAGAATCAATTTTCAATCAATAGCGTGCATGTTTTTTTGATAATTTACATACCGATTTTTTATTATTGTCCTCGCTCCTCAGTACAACAATACTGCAACAATCTTCATTCGAAATTTGGGATCCTTTTGAAAAAATAAGTGCTTTGAAATTTGAAAGATAGAGGTGGCATAAAATGCACTGTTTTTGGATACATTGTGTGCTTTCACACATTTTCAAATGGTTACAACGGTTTGTGTTTGATGGTTATTGAGAGAGGACATTGACATTTATGGAAATTCTGAATGGCATCTTTGGAAATTGAAAGAGTAGAACTTGCTTTGGCCGGGTGGCTCTATTTGTACCCCAATTTAATGAAACTTTCTTCATTACTATTAAGTCCCTATTTAAAATGATTGAAAAAAGTAAAAATCAAAGTGTTTTACACACCCATTTTCATCATTCCTAATTTTTTTCTCCCTTGTCTCCTCTTACTCTCTTCATTTTGCATCTTCATACCTAACCCTATTTGCTTGAATCCATCATTCTTATATTCTATTTCACATTGAAATCAATAATGAAAGTAGATGTTTTCAAGCAATTTCTCTATAGATAAAGAAAGTTTTCATTTGATTTTTAACGTTTTACGTTTTTTGGTTTATGGAATTGATTTGAAAATTTAGTACCAAACAAATTACGATTATTCGGAAACTTGTTTCCAAACAAAATTCATGTATTTGACAGTGTGTTTTCTGAAATAATGGTCATTGTTTGGTATTTAATATCTAAATAAAATGTCTATGTTCGACTATGTTTTTTTGAACATTTAATTTTCTAACTTTTAACAAATTGTCTATGTTGCATCCAATTTTCTATTGTTTGAAACTGAGTATCCAAAGAAACTTTATAAGTTCGGAATTAAGTATTCAGACATATATAATTTGTTCGGCACTAAGTAGCCAAATAAAAATGCTACAACCAATTTTTTATTATTTGAAACTTAATATCCAAACATATTTAATTTGTTTAACATTGAGTATGCAAAGAAACTTCATAGGTTCAGAATTAAGTTTCCAAAAATATATAATTTGTCCGGCACATAGTGTCCAGATGAAAAAGCTATAGACCTGGGGTGCAGAAAGTAGAATTTCTAGGGTTTTTAATTTTTATTTTTAATGTTATAATGGGTATTATTTGGGGTGTCCAAACAAATAAATAAATATTTAAATTTTAAATTGGGGTGTTCCAAGTAATGGGGTGCCCAACATAATTTTTGGGGTGCATTTAGAGCCACCTATTATAGCCTTCAGTCTTTTTATGGTAGTAATAGATGGGAAATTATATTTCTACACACCAATTCCACTCACTCTTAATGAAATTTTTTAATTACACTTTTATCCTAAAATAAAAATACCAAAAATACCCTTTATCTTTCACATCCAAGACCCTAATTTCCAAACCACCCAAAAATTTCTAACCCTAAATAATCGCCGCACCACCGCCGGCCTTCTCCCTTGACCACTTCAACCATTCACTGTCTTCTCCGTCACCTCGTGATGGCCCATCCTTATATCCCTTACCATTGCGAGCTTCACCATCACGATCACGCCTTCCATCACCTTTGTACATGCAAGAGAGAGAGGGAGAGAGAGAGAGAGGGGGGTTGGAGGTCACAATAGTGGTGTCGATGGGTGGAGTTAGTGGCGGTTGACATCAGTAAGGAGAATAGCTAGGCAACGGCGACGAAAAGTGAGGAAATAGGGTTCGCTAGTTGTAGATTGGGGAAATGGTGACTGCAAGGGGAGAAGATGGTGTTGGCACTAGCACTGTCGCTGACAGTGGAGGTGGCAACATTGGCTAGTTAGGGTTATAAATTAGGGTTACTGTTAGAAGGATGGAAAAAAGTATTTCTGGCATAATGGATTGTGTACTGAATAAAATATTTTTTTCCAAATTTATTAAGTGTGTGAATTGAGATATGATGTGCACAGAGACGAAAGGGTGAGAGAAAATAGAATTTCATGTTATAGATAGATAGATAGATAGAGATTAGATTTAACACACACAAAAAAAGAGAATTTTTGTTCTGATCCACATATTAGCAGACTTATATATCAGTTTATTCTTTAGAATATAAATTTTAACCATTTAACATCTTAAATTATTAAATCATTTCACTTTATTTTAAATTGTCAATATTTAAAAAAATAATCTTCACGAAAAGAGTAACTAATTTTTAACTTTTAGCGACAGTTTGAAAATTTTATCACAGAAAAACGTTGCTAATTATAAGTTTTAGCGACAACTTATAAAAACCGTGACAAAAAAAAAAATCACTGATTGTCAATTTTTAGCGACATATGAAAAAATCATCACAAAAAATTATTTTTAGCGACAATTTTATTAGGACTTGAAGTAAATTAAGTCTAATTATTAGGATCTATTAGTAGTTTATCCTTCAAATTATTATTACAGTCTGATTTCTCAGTCTTTCCAAAAAAATTATATGAGTATTAGATATACTGAAGAAATAGAATTAAATAATTTAAATAATAACATTTCTCTACAAATAATAATCGAACAAAATAATAGATTAATTAAGTTACAAAAAGAACTTAGCAAAAAACTTAAAAATAATTAATTAGAAATTATAAACGAAATTTGACATACAATACTAGATAAAGACAAGTACGTAGCAATTGCAAAAGATATGTAAAAAAATACTATTATAGCGATTTTGGT
Organism: Camellia sinensis; assembly: GCF_004153795.1. NCBI lineage: Eukaryota > Viridiplantae > Streptophyta > Magnoliopsida > Ericales > Theaceae > Camellia > Camellia sinensis. The sequence continues at coordinate 722,399 of NW_021024609.1, read as the reverse complement.
TTAAACCTGACCCGTTTATTGTTTTGGATCTAGGTTTCCTTGTCTTAATAGTTGTTCATGTCTTCTTCCATCTTATTCCTTGTTGAGTTTTGTTATTGGAGTGTCTTAGTTGTGTTTGAAATAGATTGGGAGTTAGTCTTTTCAAAACTGTGTTGTCCAGATTTTGGCTTGTTCGCTCAAGCGAACTTTCTTACTCTCGAGCGAACTTTGAGAACTTTCAGTACTTTTGCAGGTCTGCAAAACTATTGAGAGTATGGCATTTTTCACTCAAATGGTGTTTCTTGGGCTCAAGTAGTCTTAGCTTGAGTGGTCTTTCTTGCGCTTGAGCGGTCCTTTGGAACACTCAGTACATTTGCAGGTCTGCAAAAGTACTGGGAGGGTGGTGTTCCTCACTCGAGCGGTACTATGTTCGCTCGAACGGTCCCTCTTGTTATGTACGCTTGAGCAGTCTACGCGTATATCACGTTGTAAAGGCCACTTTTAGATCACTTTTTCACTTCTCTCTCTCTCTCTCTCTCTAAATCTCATATCTACACACACACACACACTCTCTCTCTCTCTCACTAGAAACTATCTCTAAACTCCAAATACACCTTGATCCATCAATTTCTACCCTCTAGTCCCTTTGATAAAAATGGAGAGCACGTCGAGGGTTTCGTTCTAATCGGAGAAGTTCCTGTTTTTGGCTCCGTTGAGTTCTACCCATCTCTCATTTGAGTCTTCTTCTTCAAGGTAGGAATTACTTTGACACTTTATATGGGTTTTAACTTAGTTATTTGATTTTCTAAGCTATGTTGTGATTTGGTAACTTTAAAACAAAAATCTAGGGTTTTGATTTAAAAATTCAAAAGAGGGATTTTCAAAATGGGTTCTTGTGTATGATTGTGGCTTTGTGAAAATGGTTGGGTTGTGATAAATGGTGGATTTTATCCTTAGGAAATTATTTTTTAAAGAAAGAGGGTTTTCGCTCTAAATTGTGAACATTTGATGGTTGTAAAGAGGAAATGGAATTGATGTTGTTTTTATGGAATTGGAACAATGATGATGATGATAGTGGAGTTGGATATAAATTATCACTCCTATTTGAAAATGTTGGAAAGTATATCTGTGTTGGAAATTAATTATCTGTTTAGAGATATCTGTTTTGAGCTATCGATGGAGGATAGCTATGATTGTTGTAAAAATTGCATGAGAATTAGGTGAATTGAAACCAATTTCTCATCCATTGCATTGAGCATTGTAATATATTTTAACACATTGAAAATGTTTATCGTTTTGAGAAAAATGGGTAAATACCTTGGTGAATCTAGATAGGCAGTGTAGTTGTGGTATTAAGTAGGCCTGTGTGTCCTTGGTGAAAGTCCAAAAACCCGTGCGAATAGGTGCTGAGTTTTCCAGTTAGTACTAGTAAAAATGACAATTGGTAGTGCTTGTAGCCTACTTGTAGACACATTCTAGACATTCCCAGTGTTGTATCCATTGCCTTGTTTTCTATTGTAAAGAAAATGATTTCATTAATTGAGATATAACCTGGCATTGTATGGTTTTTGGAAAGAAGTGTAAAAAGTTTTGGCACTAGCATTGCATATGCATTACATGGTTTTTGGAAAGAGATATAAAAAGTTTTGGCACGAGCATTGTATATGCATTCACTTTATAACTCTGTTAAGATTCATACACTGTGTTAGAGTATCTTTGCTGGGCTTTGGCTCACCCTATGTGGAAAACCATTTTCAGGTGCTGATGATATACCTTCACCAAGGCAATAGCTTAGGAGGACTTGGAGCCAAGAGCTTCTATCTTTGTTATTGTCGTATTTATTTTGTACAAACCTAACTTTATTTGTATTGAGTTTAAATTCACTTTTGTTGTAACCAAGTACCGGGTTATAGCTAATAGTGCATTATTACATCTGTTTAACTCTTATTTTATATCCTTTGCTATGACACATACTATAGATTCAGGGTTATGACTTTTGAATATATTACTGCATGTGTTATACTTTTGTGAAAAGATGAAACCTTATGAATGGAAGGACTTTATTCTCAAATTATGACTTTGTTTCATTAAATCATTACTCTCGGTTTATTGTAATTATTTCGGGCGTTACGACTTGGTATCAGAGCTACTGAGTTTGAACGCTTTGGGATCGCGGGAAGTGGTTATTACCACAAGGGGTTCCCTTACTAAATGATATCAGGAATAAACCTGGTATGCTATGTGATAACATGCTTATGTGATTAAGTGGGTATGGAATTTGATTTCTAAGATATTGATTGAGTATACGAGTTTCTAGAAGTCCTGTTAGAAGAGCACTTGATTACTACGATTTCTAACTGAAACTTTGGCAACGTCGCGGGATGATCATTATTTAGAAACGAAATTCATATGTGTTTATATGACTATGTGCTTATGTGGAGTGAATTAATTGTTGTCCACCGTACTACGACGCGAGTGAATTAGCTTCAGCACATTTGTAAATGTGCTAAGTTCTTGTGTTACCTTCATTAGGATTTCAAGACGTGGACGCGATGGTGGTAGGCGTGGCAGGTCTAGACGGCAGGAGGTGTCGTTACCGGATGATATTCTGGCATAGGAGGAAGGTGTTGGTCAGGCCAATGTGGCCGAGCCGGCTGGAGCTTTGAGGAAATTTATGGACATTCTCATAGCTGAGAATCAAGTCCAGGATGTTGCTGAGGCAGGGCCGTCCTTTTTGAAAAAGAAGTTCTTTTGGTCAAATCTAGATGAGTTTTTGGGGATCCGAAAGAGCCACTGTAGGTGGATGAGTGGTTAGAGTCGATGGTGAAGACATTCGAGATGCTTGGCATCAAGGATGATGGGCTGAGAGTGACCTTGGCATCCTTCCAGCTAAAGGGAGATACGGGTTAGTGGTGGAAGTTCGTGCATGGGCACATTGGGGTGACTTGGGAGGCTTTTGTCAACGCCTTCCAGGACAACTTTTTGCCTCCTACTATCTAGGAGAAGTTAAGGGACCAGTTTTTGAAGCTCAAGCAACTTAACACATCGGTGGCCAAGTATGAGGCTGCCTTTACTAGTCTGTCGAGGTTTGCACCGAAGTTGGTAGTAGCAGAGGAACGTTGTTGCTTGGAGTTTGAGAAGAGGTTGATGACCGAACTCCTTTTCAAGGTGGCCGTGTCCATGATTAAGGATTACAATCATCTTATGGAGGCAGTGGCTCACTTAGAGACCGTGATTCATACTGAGAAAGAGCGAATGAAGGGCTTCAAGTAGAGGAATCAGGAGGTTCAGGGGGAGACTTGGGACAGTAAGACACAGCAGTCCAGGGAGCCCAGTCTAGGTCCACTTTCCCAGTACCGAGTTCTAGTTATGGAAGAGGTGGTCAGGGTGGGATCACTTGCTTCAAGTGTGGCCAGCTGGGCCACAAGTCTGTAGTTTGCCCGTAGAAGGGAGGAAGACAATAATTTGTCACGTCTTCAACTCGTTTTTAGAGCTAGAGTTAGGGGAGAGGACAACTGCCTACATGTTATCAGTGTGGATAGTCAGGGCATTTGAGGAGGTTTTGCTCTTAGACATGTGGCACATCTGGGACTTTTGGCTTGAGGCAAACACAAAACCATAAGCCCACACCCTCAGCACAGCGTCGAGGGCCAATCAAGGAGCCTCTTCGGCTCAGTCAATGTTTTAGACTTATGCTCCGTGGAGTGAGTAGGTGGAGTAGAGACCTACGGGGAGTGTGTATGCTGTGACCACGCCAGATTTGTTGCCAGCACCTTTTGTAGTGAAAGGTAACTTCTTGTTGTGTAATTCTATGGCCAATGTGTTGATTGGTACCGGTGCATCCCACTCTTTTATTTCATCTGCATTTGCATCAGCATTGGGGTTAGAAATGGCTCAGTTAGCATCTCCACTTAGGGTAGAGTCACCTGTTGGTAATGAGGTTGTGTTGGACTAAGAGTGTCGAGGTTGTGAGATAGAGGTTGTCGGTCGCCGACTTACTTTTGCTTTTGTGTTGATTGATATGTCGAGTTTTTATGTTATTTTGAGCAGGGATTGGTTGTCATCCTATCGAGCCATTATAAACTGCTACCATTAGAGAATTACGGTGTGCACCTCGAATGGTGACTGTTTTTATTTCCTGGGGGATCGAGTTGATAAGACCTTGTTTCTAGTGTGTGATCTACGTGGTCAAGGTGAGCTTAGTCTCCTTCTCGCTACATTCTTAGGTGTTGAGAGCGATATGGTCCGAGTTGAATTACCGAGACTAGTTTGCGAATACCCAGATGTCTTTCCCGAGGATCTCACTAGTTTACCACCTCATTGTGAGATTGAGTTCTCTATTGACTTAGTGGATGGTATGGCATCGATTTTCTTGGCACCGTATATATTTGCACCCACTGAGTTGAGTGATTTGAAGATTCAACTCCAAGAATTGCTAGATAAGGGTTTTATCCACCCTAGTACTTCACTTTGAGGAGCACCGACTTTCTTTGCCAAGAAGAAGGATGGTACATTGTGACTTTGTATTGATTACTAGAAGTTGAACTGGGTAACTATTAAGAACAAGTACCAATTGTGTCACCCACCCCTACAGGTTTAGCGTCGTAACTAGCCGATAATCCTTGGATTACCAAAGGCCTCTGAATAGATTAACTCATAATAAGGGGCTGCGGAAGTAGATATATAAAACATACATAGGCCATCGAGCTATGCAGACATACATAGAACAAAAATTTAAAACTTTATATACACACATGTGACGTCATATTTACATTACAAATAAAGCCAAAATGGGACTTAGCCCAGTATACAGATAAACAGAAACTTGTTCGAAATTCATGAAAAGAAAACAAGGCCTTAAACTTAGTTCACAAAACATAACCACTTGAGTTTTTCTGGAACCTCCTCGGGAGGCACAAAGGTTGGCCGAAAAAATAGAATTCCAAGCGATCATCATTGAGCCTAGCCACTTGCCTGGTCATCTACATATATAAATAATACAGTGAGCAGAAGCCCAGTGAACAATAACAGAGTAAAGGGTTTAATTGAATGATGTCTTATATCAGATTCGGAAAGCAGATTCATATTCATATTCATATTCTTGTTCAAATTATATACAGAAATCAGAGTATCTTAATCATTTGTAGTACATCCATTAGCGTTAACAGAACAAATATAAAATAGATACAAATAGATATAGAACAGATGGTGGTTATGAGTAACCAGTTCCATAAAGGAACCTCCGGATCTAGGTAATGGATAATAGATATGTGTAGATACCCCATTTTTGACGGCCCTTACGACTTGGACATCATCACTTGCACACCCGATGATGAGTGTATATGCTCATTAAGTGCTCGAAGTCCTCAGCGGAATGCCACAGTTTTGAGCCTTTCAAACCTTGTATCCTTGTTGCCTCATTCTTGGACCAAGCCCTGGTTCTTCAAGCTTGCAGCTTCTGGTGGCCTGCTGGCCACCTTTTTGGGCTGCCAGCCATCACTTTTTGGTTGTCGGCCACTAATGTGGCCTGGTGGCCGGCCGGCCACTAGTTTCTTTTACAGATATTTTGTGACAACTGTGCCAGCTATTTGCACAGATGCATGCATCTTCACCCACGTGTAGGGCTGGATGCTCTTGAGGAGAATTCATGTTTTCTATATATAGAGGGCCTCCTTCTCATATTTTAAGATTGGAAAAAAAAAATTTAGAGCAAAATTTTTCCTCTCTCTACAATTCTCTCTCTCTAGCAAATTCCTACACTTTTGCTTACAAATCCTTAACCTTTGCCTATACACCCTTAACCAAATCTCTTCATCTTTGAGATGAGGTGTTCTTGAGCCTTGTTGGAACTCTTGAGGGTGTGTTTGATTGGTTTTGTTGCTTGGAATTGGTTTTCCTCTTTAGAGGTATAAAGCTTTGTCTATTAGCTTGCTTTCTCTACTCTTTTTCTTGCTGTTTTCCAACTATTTTTGGGCTGTAAAACTTCTGTATTTTTAGGCTGAAACTTTTTAAGGCCATTAAAGGTTGAGGGATGGTTCATCATTCTTTGTACCTTGTTTTGGAGGCCTTTACCCTTATGTTTCCCACCCTTGCATCATCTTTTTCTGAGTTTTTAAACACTGATTTTCAGAGCTTTTTCAGTGGCCAAAATCATGTTTTGAAGTTCAAATTTGGAGGGGTTAGCCTCCCCTTCTTGTGTCTTGCTTACTAGCCTAGTTTGTGCAATGTTTTAGCATATTAATCTAGCCATTTTTAGCTCAATTCCATCATGTTTTAGGACTTATTTTAGATTGTTCTAGCACTATTTTTGGTTGATAGCATTTGAGCTTTGTTTTGCATGCTTGTAGTGTAATAGTCCCCATGAGTTTGGTGTTTTAGGCCTTAGACACCACCTCCTTTGAGTTGATTGCATTTATTTATGGCTTTCCATACTTGTGATCACACTTACTTATCTCTGCAACCTCCCTCCTTTCTTGGCTTTTGTTTTACTTGGAAAGTGGTTCAAACAACTTGTTTGTTTAAAGTATGAGGTTGAGGTGTCATGCTTAATGGTTTAATCTCTTTGGGATTCGTTACCAATGGTGTGATGCCTCTTTCATGCCTAAGACAACAATTGGTTTGAGCCCTCTTTCCATTTAGAGGACTTAAACTCACTATTGGACTCAATGAACTAAAGAATTGAAAGGTAATTAAAACTTGACACTAAAATGGTGCAAGATAATAAAAGTGTTGTGTTCAATCGGACGTTAATTGAACACATGTAAACTTGGGCCATTTCATACTCACTAGTGATGAAATGATTCAACTTTCCAAGGTTACCACTTCCTTTGATCTTTTCATGAAAGGGAGGTGGTATGAGTCTTATTTTGTTGCATTTTTTGAACTTGCACACTTTGGTTCGTAAGCCATCATGCAATGAAAATGCTTGAGTTGGTGGTTTGTGCCTTAAGTTCACTACTCCTTTGATTTGTTCATGAAAAGGAGGGGTGAGTTGTGCAAACAAATCCTTGAAAATACCTTGTGCATGCTCTGTTTGTCCTCTGTTGTAGAAAGGTGAATTGGGCAGTAGTGGCCGGCAGGCCACTTTCGATGGCCGGCAGGTGGCCGGCAGACCACCATTGATCGCCGGCCGGCCATCACTGGTGTCCGGCAACCCCTATCACTCGCCGGCCGACCACTGATGCAAAATTCAACAATGTGTTGTTTAAGCAAAACAGAGTTATTCTGGAAGTGGGCAACAGTATATGTGTTCTCTATGCAACAGAGGCTCTTTGGAAGCAAAACAGTGGATTTTTGGGTGGAAATCGAGCATGCGCATGAACATCCCTTGCTTTCCAAGACGGAGTAGTTAGCTTAGCGCTTAATCGTTTAGCTTACTCCTTTTAATTGCACTTGTGTTGTAATTATTTAATTAGTTAAAATAGTTAGCTAGTTGTGATGTTGTAATCGTTTTAATTCACTAGAATAGTTAATTAATTTATATGTTGTTGTAATAATTAGTTAATTTTTTTTTTGGGTGAATAATAATTAGTTAACTAGCTTAGCTAGTTTATTCATTTTAGTTTGTAATAGTTAATTAATTAGCTTAGTTTTAGTTAATTAGCTAGTTTATTCATTCGGACTCTCCTTCGTGAGAGCGCAATGTAATAGCATGTATGTCTTCTAATCCTATGTCTTTCTCCATTTTATTTACTAGCTTATGATGGTTAGTTTAGGAGCATCACGTTTTGTTTAGCATACTTCATGTTTGCATCTATTTGTATTGCACGCACCAAGGCTCTGTTCATCATTCTAAGTGCATTGTTAGTTTAAATATTTCTTTGAATACGTGCTTAGACCACATGCTATTTAATTGATTCATATGCCAAATTAGTAGCTGAGCCTATTAGTTGCATATCGCATGTGTTGCATTAGTCATATTGCATAGTTAGGAATCATGCATGTTTCTAACTCTTTTGTTTATTTTGGCTTGAAGTACTAGGTGAGCCTTTTTACTCGCTTTAGCATATCGCATGTGTGTGGTTGTTACCATGTCTAGCATGCATGCCATGAGGCTAATTGCTTAAGTGCTATAATTGCTTGAATGCTTGTGGATGAAGGCTTGTTGCTTGAATTGGAATAATTTGAGTAATATTCATATGCGATCACTTTTTCAAGTGGTACATATTAGAAACAATTTTCAAAACAAACATAACTCAAAATGTTCTAATTCTTGCAAAGTTAGTCTATACTTGTGTGTGCGCATCACATAGTGACGCTAGCCTAATAAACCGGAACAAGAACATATAATGTACATAAGATTCATATCATGATTAGTAGAGACTGATCTTTGATCGGGCGAGCGGGAGTGCTCAATTCATGACCTTCTCCTCTCATACCCAAGTTCCCGAGTCAAGACAATCTTCGTGATGACGGACACGTGGCCTTTGGCATGAGTCATGGGTTTCCTAAATTTTCCTAAAACAAAAAATATTTAGGTGGCGACTCTGTATCTGGCAAAGCAGTCCATTTTTGGCAATTTGATTCAAAATTGATTTTCTAAAAGATTTTTCGGATTTGGATTCTTTGGTGATTATCTATTTCACATTGCACTTTTGAGATTAGATTCAGGGAGTCCGAACTGTAGGGCTTATTTTGCCTTCCGAAAGGGGGCGTGAAAAAGTCGGGCTACAGTTTTTGGCGGCTCTGCTAGAGAATTAGAGAACTTGACTTGAAATTCATGATATGAAATTTTATCTACTCTTATATGTTTGTTTGCATTGCATTGGCATTGGTGCGTTTAAATCATTGTGTTTGCCGTCTGTTATTCCTGCACGGTTTGCCAGAGGCTTGCCTAAAAGCTTGCCAAAAGGCTGACCGGTCACAGGCTCTGCCACGATGGAAACACAACCCTTGGATTTGGACTACCGCTGTACCATTTGATCATCCTTTCACTTCTCGATGTTATGTGTGAAAGGTATATTAGGTAGTCTTGCTAAGGTACCCTTTTGACCATTTGGCCTAGTTGCATATCGAAAGCCATAGAGATTGTTCCAAAATAGGACATGATGCTTACCCGAATACAGGATTACGTGAAACTGCATTGTTTGAATAGTGAACCCTAGCTCCTGATGAAACTAGGACAGGGTAACCCTACCCTCTCATAGGGGCGTTTTGGTTCTCACTTAACTGGTATGTGCTTTACAGTGAAACTGTATAGGAATGTGCGTATCAGTTGCAAGTTGGGTATCAGTTTTTTTTGGGGGCAGAATTTAATATTGAGTGCAGTCCTACAGCTTTGATTACATCTGTGTGTTGTTAACATCTGAGCTGACGTGCTGTGCGATTTTTGATTATTGCTTTCTTTTTGCTTTATTTCTTTTGGCTAAGTAGTATAACACCATAGCTTCGGACAGTTTGGATATCCCTCAAGCGCTCTAGACCCGTGTCAGAAGGCTTTATAGATCCAGAGATCTTGTTAGGGGACAGTCTGTGTTTACTTTGCTTCCGCTGGTTACTAGACGGAGGAGAGTAAGGCAGAGTTCACCAGTTCGATTTCTACAACAATCGCCCCTCACTTCACCTACATCTAGCCAGACACAGTCTTCTACATCTAGTCCAGTACGAGATCATTTGCCCATTCCGATGGCACAGTATTCCCCAGTCACCATGGACGACCTAATCTATCATCTTTAGCAAATGGTTGAAACTATGTAGCAAGACGTTGCTCGACAGGCTGAGGTCACAGCATGTCAAGCTGAGGTAATAAATAGGCTCTAACAACAACAACCACAACCCGCGGTAACTTCTGCATCTCATGGACTTCCTACGGGTATTCCAGCACCCAGAGCCACTGCCCATGTTGAGAATCAGGGCAATCCGACAGAGCTGATCCCACCACAAGCCTCCAAAGCACCTGTGTATCAAGTTGAGGCTCTATTTGAATTGGAGTTTGACCTGACTGTGCTTAAGGTCAATAAGCTGGAGAAGCTCCTCAAAAGAGCGCATGCTGTGAATTCTATTCCCGACATAGAAGGCGGGTATACTGACTCTGCAGTGACATTGCCAGATCGGTTCAAAATGCTACACATCGATAGATTCGACGGCTCCGTAGACACCATGGTTCATCTTCAGTTATTTTCAGACATCCTGCAGCTGATAGGTTGACCAGACTACAGAAGCTTTCACTTTTTGGCCGGACTATGTCTGGTATAGCCGCCATATGGTATGCAAAGTTAGAGGATTCTGTGAAGTAGAGTTGGGAGGAAATGGCTGAGGCCTTCGTTGCATAGTACTCGTACAACACACAAATCGAGGTCACAACTCGGGATCTTGAGGCAACGCTCCAGGAGCCAAAGGAGGGCTTTTCAGAATTTGTGACAAGGTGTAGGGCCAAAGCTTCAATGATGACCACACAGCCTTCTAAAAAAGATCAGATAAGGATGGTAGTTCACAATCTGCACGGGAAGCTGTTGCAGAAGATGAACGTCCTACCTTTGTTCATATTCACCGAGCTCCATGAGATGGGGGTTCAGATTGAAGACGCCATGAAACAAGGGCTGATTACTGATGAGAAAGAGTAGGCCAAGAGGCCTTTTATGCGTAGTTCCAATGCAACCACCAGCAGTAGCATAGCTGCGCGGCCGTCGGATGTGAGCATGGCCACCACCACAACCAAGACCGCCAATCCCTTTGCCAATACAGCTCCACAAACTTCGAACAACCCTGCCTGATCCGAAAGGACCTTTACTCCACTCTACATGCCTTTATCTCAAGCCATGAAGATGTTGATCAAAAAGGGGCACCTCAAGCCATTAGAGCCTCGCCCACTACCCGATCCTCTCCCACCTAAACACAACCTAACCAAGTACTGTGCGTTTCACCAGCAGCACGGTCACGACACCGACCAATGCTTTAGACTGTGTCATGAGATTTAAGACCTCATCGACTATAAGGTGATCGCACCTCTCCAAAAACCAAATGTAACTACAAACCCTCTCCTGGCCCACAATCAAGTTCCCCCACCTCACAATCTAAACCTAATCCATACACAGGCCATCCCTTATGACCCCAGCGTATATATTACCCCTTCCCACCTACCCAGACCGACGGTGTTCGTCCTGAAAGCATAAATTTATGCATAATGGACATGTTCATACCTCAACTTAAACCCGTGGTGGTGACAATTGCAGAAGAAGAGAGGTTGGCCTTAGAAGAGAGTACGAGTCTGTTGCCTGAATGCTCCGAGGACTTGTCTGAGAAGGTGTACGATCCAAGCTGCTACATTATGCTGATTGATCAAGCCAAACCGAAAGTGCCATTGCCAACTGTAGTAAAGGTCAATATGGTTAGGGAGGATGGCCCGAGCCAAGGGTTGGATGATCTAGAAGAACTTGAGGAGGACTTAGACAACCTGCAGTTCTTCGACAAACAAGATCAAGGGGATGTGCAGATTGACTGGTTCAATTTGAATGGATCAGTGGAAAACTCTGGGTGGTTGAGCGATGAACCGGACATAGAGGATGGAATTGAAACAAAACCAGAGGAAAAGAAAGCAAAAATTGCCGTAGTGGCCGAAATGGCCGATGAAAATGGGAAACTGCCAGAGAACATTGACATGAACAATTCAGCTTAAGAACTGGGCATTGTAAGTACTGTGGACATCGAACAAGAAGCTGCGCTAAAGCAGTTTGCACAAGAGAGGGTTACAAACAACCACGAAGCTGTAATGGCCCAACACCCCGTGGGAGATACTTATGATGTGAGAGTGATCAGAACGGAACTAGACAACTGTTTGTCAGCTGCCGGAGGTGTATGGTGGAAGGACGATGATCTACTTCTAGCTCACATCGATGAGGACTGGGATAAGTGTCTTCCAGATAACACGTGGTACGCTGAAGAGATAGACCACATGACAAGAAGTGGGCGGTATTTCAAGCCACCGCACTTAAATCAAGCTGAAGCATCAAGGAAAGATAGAGAGGTTGAGAAACAGAAAGAGAAGCAGCTGGAAGAAGAGGCAGTGTTGAAGCAACTGAAGAAAATCTAGGCTGATATCTCAATTTGGGGTCTTCTTCTGGCCTCTCGGGTGTATCAATAGGCTGTATTATCAACAATGGACAAAGCTAAATTGTCCATTGACACTACCCCTAAACAGCTTGAGGGATTGGTCTTCCCAGGTGGTGCCGGGCCAACCCTCACCTTTTTTGATAAAGAACTGCTGCTGGAAGGCTCAGCTCACAACAAACCCTTGTACATATCTGTTGAGTGCAAGGAAAAATGGGTATCGGTAGTGTTGGTCGACATTGGTTCGGCTATCAATGTCTATCCTTCCCGCACAGCTTATGCCATCGGCCTTAGATCGGCAGACTTCGTGCCCACAACCCAAGTAATTCGAGCATATGATAATACAAGTAGGGAGGTTATGGACACGGTGCAAATTAGAGTCCAAGAAGGCCCAGCTCAATAGGATGTCGAGTTCCATGTCCTGGATATCCCGGCTATCTTTAACTTACTGCTAGGGAGGCCCTGGCTGCATCATGTGAAAGTAGTCTCCTCACAGGAAGGGAGTGGCGATTGTTTTTGGGAATTCATCTATCCATCCTCCCCCAGAGGTAACTACACTGGTGCTGGAGATCTCTCATGGTGAGGATGATGTGTTCCTTTCAGCATTTACGCTAGCTAGGCCCGAGTAGTGCAAACCATTTTGGTCGCTGATGAGGGCATATATATCAGCGCCCAATCAATCTATGTAATGAACAAACTGCAACATATGCTAGGAATGGGACTTGGAAGAAGTGGCTGGAAGGGTGTCAAAGCATTGGCCGATATGCCACATAACTCGTATGCCTTTGCTTTGGGATATGTATCCACCAAACAGGATTGGGTCAGTAAAAAGGAAGAGATGACAGGTAGAGCCAGGGCCAAGCAAGCTGGGAAACACTATGAGCTCATTCACAGGCCAATCCAGGGAACGCTAGGGGCAACAATGTCATGTCTCTTTACAGATCCTATCAACGACTCAAAGAGCTTGGAGGATAACCTCACCATCTCCATGATTGGGGACCAACCAGGTGTGAACCCATCCAGCAACATTTTGGATGCATTTGAAGTGCCATATCTTGTCTGGCAGCTGGAGGAGGGCTACCTGTCTAGTTCTAAGTCAGATGATGAGCTAGAATCTGATTCCACAGAGTATGTGGAGTCGAAATCAGATTCCTGTTCTTCTGAGTCCGAGTCTAGTATTCTTGGGGTGATAACTCGGATGCCAAGGTCTTGTCCAGGTCTTTTTTTTCTTTTGCTTTTGAGTCGGTTGTAACTGAAGAGCTAGACCTTATGAATGAGAATGCCGCTGCTGATTCTGAGTATTTCTCTGTGCCGCTTGTTTATTGTATTGACCAAGATTTTCAGAATTTTAATGAAAACAAAGGGAAAGGAATTCCTCTGGTTTTGAAAAACTTGTTTAATCAAAAAGAGGAGAGGTTTTCAAAACCCTGTGTTAATGAAATCATTGCTATTAATGTGGGTATTGAGAAGGATTTGCATCTGGTCCAGATCGGATCCACGTTGTCTTCGGAGGAGTGCGAGCACCTGATCGCTTTATTAAAAGATTTCAAAAATGTTTTCACGTGGTCCTACGAAGACATGCTTGGAATCGATCTTGAGATTGTACAGCATCGGATCCCTCTTGACCCCGAGGCCCGACCCGTCAAGCAGAAGTTGCAAAGAATCCACCCGGATTGGGCGTTAAAAATCAAAGAAGAGGTCACCAAGCAGATCGAGGCAAGTTTCTTGTTAGTATCTGAATATCTGACTTGGTTGGCCAACATTATCCTAGAGCCGAAAAAGGATGGTAAAATTCAGGTGTGTGTGGACTTTAGGGATTTGAACAGAGCCAGTTCGAATGACGACTTTTCGCTGTCGCACATTCGATGAATTAGTGGACTTCACTGCAAGTCATGCATTGTTATCCTTCATGGATGGGTTTTTCGAGTATAACCAGAATCTGATGGCACTCGAGGACAGAGAGAAAACTGTATTTACTACGCTGTGGGGTACTTATTGCTATCGGATTATGCCGTTTGGGCTAAAGAATGTCGGGGCTACCTATCAAAGGGCTGCGATCACTATTTTTCACGATATGATCCATAAAGATGTCAAGGTGTATGTGGACGACATGATTGTCAAGTCCAAAGAAAGAGAAGGCCACTACTCCGCTTTGAAGAAATTCTTTCAACGGATCAGAGCATACAGACTGAGGCTGAATCCGTAATAATGTACTTTCGGTGTGACAGCAGGGAAAATGATGGGCTTTTTGATCACACAGAGGGGCATCGAAGCAGATCCTTCTAAAATCAAGGCCATCCTAAAAATGCCACCACCAAGGACTGAAAAGGAGGTGCGAGACTTTCTGGATAAAGTGCAATTCATAAGATGGTTTATTTCCAAATTAACCTTGACTTGTGAACCACTTTTTGGTCTCCTAAAGAAAGGAAAGAAATTCCGATGGGATGATCGATGTCAATTCACTTTTGAGCAGATTAAGCAGTACTTTCAGAATTTGTCTGTGTTGTTGCTGCCAAAGCCGGGAAAGCCTTTGATTCTGTACCTGTCAGTAATAGACACAACTATAGGATGCATGCTTGCTCAGGAATCTAAGGATAGGGTGGAGAAAGCCATCTACTACTTGAGCAAGAAAATGCTGGATTATGAGACCCGCTACACTCCCTTGGAGAAAGCTTGCTTAGACTTGGTATGGGCTACCAGGAAGTTGAGGGGCTACTTGTTAGCTCACTCTGTAATTTTGGCTTCGAGATTAGATCCCATCAAATATCTCTTTGAGAAACCAGTGCTTACAGGTAGGCTGGCCCGTTGTTTACTTCTTCTCTTTGGATTTGATCTCAAGTATGTCACCCACAAGTCGGTCAAGGGGAGAGTTGTAGTGAAGTTCCTAGCAGATCACCCAGTAGAAGGGGATGGAGCGGTGGAGTACTTGTTCCCAGATGAAGCCATTCTACAAGTCGAGGAAGAGACTTGGACAATGTACTTTGACGGAGTGTCTAATCAATACGATAATGGGATAGGTGTGTTGCTGATAGCACCCGACAATTCCCATATACCTTTAGCCTTCAAACTTCGGTTCAAGGTGTCCAATAACGAAGCAGAGTATGAGGCATGTATCGTTGGTTAGAAGTCGCCCTGGAACTAGGGGCAAAAAGGTTGGATGTTATTGGAGACTCGAACTTAGTTGTTTCTCAAGCAAATGGAGACTGGAAGGTCAAAGAAGAAAAGATGAAGGCTTATCACCAGACCCTGGATGTTCTGATTTGTAGGTTTGAAAAGCTGACTTTCATGCATCTACTGAGAGAGAACAACAGGTTCGCTGATGCTTTAGCAACTCTATCATCCATGGTAGACATCCCATTTGAAGTCCAGATGCATTTGATCATCATTGAGCAAAGATACACGCCGACCTATGAAACTATCGCCGTAATAGATGAAACGCAAGATAGAAACCCTTGGTACTACGATATTTGGAACTTCTTGGAAAAGGAGATTTATCCACCTGGGGCAAATGCCAAGGACAAAAGGGAAATACGGTGAATAGCCATCCAATTTATCATCTGCGGAGGTAAACTGTACAAAAGAGGTCATCTGGGAATGCACAAGTTATGTGTCGAAGAAGAAGAATCAAAGCGCCTGATGGGGGCCATCCATGGAGGAGAGTGTGGAGCGGACATGAACGGAGTGATGTTAGCCCGGAAGATTCTTAGGCAAGGTTACTACTAGTCCACTATGGAGGAGGATTGTATTGGTTTTGTTCGGCGACGCCACAAATGCCAAATTCATGCTAATCGCATGAATATCCCGCCGTCAAAACTGTACAACATGACTTCACCGTGGCCTTTCTTAGTTTGGTGAATCGACGTCATCGGTGCAGTCGCACCAAAAAGGTCGAATGGGCATGAATACATATTGGTGGCAATTGATTACTTTACAAAGTGGATAGAAGCTGAGTCCTACGCAGTGCTGAAAGCATCACATGTGGCCAAGTTCATTCGGAACAATATCATTTGTTGATATGGAGTCCCAAATGAGATCATATCGGATAATGGCTCCCACTTCAAGAAAGAGGTGATAGACTTGTTGGAGAAATACAATGTGGCTTTTCATAAGTCATTTACATATAGGCCACAAACCAACGGAGCCGTTGAAGCTGCCAACAAGAACATCAAGAATATTTTGCAGAAGATGGTTGAGACTTACAGGGACTGGCCAGACAAATTGCCATTTGCATCTAGACATCTACAGGGGAAACTCTTTATTCTCTCGTCTATGGGATGGAAGCTGTTCTGCTAATTGAAATAGAAGTCCCGTCGCTACGAGTTATGGCTGAGTGTCAGATAACAGAGGCGGACTGGCAACAAAGCAGATTTGAAGAGCTGATGTTGTTTGATGAGAGAAGGCTGAAAGCATTATATCATGTTCAGGGCTATCAACGCAGAATTGCTAAGGCTTTTAACAACAAGGTTAAGTCTCGAAATCTCAGAGAGGGAGATATGGTGCTGAAAGACAACTGAGCTCCCATCCATGACGGTAGGGGCAAGTTCAGACTCAATTGGACTGGTACTTACATCATCAAAACTATCTAGTCGGGTGGAGCTATTATTCTTATGGACTTGAATGGCCTAGAATTTTTGCAACCGATCAACATAGACAAGTTGAAGAAACGCTATCCCTGAGAGGCTCGCTAGGCCGAAAACCTGAAAGGGCGATCTAGGCAAAAGTTAGAGTATGAAAAATTAAAAATAAAGAAAAACTGAGCCCGCAAGGTTGAAAACCCTAAAGGGCAACTTTAGCAAAAGCTAGAGCACAAAAGGAGAGAGTAAATACTCAAGGGAACCTGAACCGAACTACGTAAGGCCTGATTCCCATATTTGGGATACGTAGGCAACTTCATCTTGAAGCTCAGCCGTATACACCTCCAACTCAACTGCCCTGTCCACGTGTCTGATCAAGTCATCTTTGTATGTTCTTCATCTGAGGGTTTGGTTGTGATCTTCACTCTGAGAGAAGAGCCGGTTACAATGCTGAGTAGTGGTGTTCAATCAAGGGGCAATTTGTGATCTTTTGATTCGGGGTTCTACATCTTGAGGATTGATTTCATGTGTGTCAAGTAGTGATCCTTTTCGAAAATAGTTTTGAAAAGTTTTAATAAAAGTTGATTTTTTTCACATTCTGCCTTTTATAAACTAGACCATTTTTTGGGTCAAAAGAAAAATTTTCAGTGCTCACAACTTTAATTTCAACTTAAAGTTCTCCAACTCTCTGATACAAATCAAAGTTGTTTTTATTACATTCAAAAAACTTAAAAAGAAAGGTCAAAGCAATAAACTAGGGACATAGATGAGTTAGGTGCTCCTCCGTCCCTTGCTCGTGCTTGTAGAAGCTTTTGAAGCCAAAGTGGGCCCGGTTTGTGCCTCATCCTCGAGCCAAGCCAAACACTCACCAGAAAGGGCACAACTAAAACTAGGGACAGGGGCCAAAAGCTCTCTTGTCCTCTAAGCAGTGAGGTACCTAGCCAAGTGTGAACCACGGATGGGGAATGAAATCGGGTATTCTACCCCCTCCTCTGGGCGAGTCTGATCATGCCCGAATTGATGTCTGAACCGGGAGGGAAAGTAGAATGCATAGTGTGTGAGGCCGATCAACTATATGCTAGGCTGTCGAACCAGGATGTAGCTCATCTCGGTCAGGTTAAGCCAGGGGCAATGCCAAGCTATGTCAGCAACAGACCTATTGCACATCCAGTGGCACCACTATCCCTCGTTCAGGAAATCCACTAGTTGGTGCCAGAAGAAATAGCCTCTAGTTGAGTACTCAGGGCAAGAGTCCACTACCTTCAGTTTATCCATAAGCCACACTTGAGGAGGGATGAAAAAAAGAGAGATTAAAGAATAGAGAGACATATGTTGAGAGAAAAGTGAGAAAAAGGGCTTTGAGAGAAAAACAGAGCATGAGTGCCGAGCGATGTGAGAAACACATATGAGAAAGGAGTGGGAAACAATGCCTGAAGAAGTAGTGGGCTCCCCGTAAATCTGGTAGTTTCTCGCCAATGAAAGGCGTCTAAGCCCATCAAAGTCTCGGCCAGCACCAAACCAATGCAACTCTTTCCTTCTTTCAAACCTTGAGCCACTTTAATCAATCGAATGCTTGATCCGCTGAAACTAGAGACAAGAAGGAAATGAGCAAGTATACATAGGCAGAGGGCATGTTGCTGAAAACCTCGCCAGAAAAGGTCGCCTTTGTTACCTACATCGGAAAAGTGATGGATCAAACTGGGAATGTCTAGCTCTCCATTGTGAACCAAAGATCGAGCCTCGTGAAGAGTGAACCCACGCATCCGTCCCAAAGCTTGGACGTGGCCAAAATAAGGTTGATGCATGATTTCCTCATTGCGCCAGGATTCCATTAGTGCCTGAAATTCTTCAATTGTCGGGCATATTTCTTTTCCCCCGAAGCTAAAGACATGTGTAATCGGGTTTTAGCATCGTGCTGCGACATGGAGAAACGAAATACAAAGTGGAGTACGGCTCAGCGAAAAAAGTGTGTTTATGCCAAAATCCCAAAAATTTACCTTTTTCGAGTCATCTAAAGTCGCAATCCAATCTGAGAGCTTTTCAGCGAAAAATGGTTCCATTTGTGAAGAAATTACAACTGAAATGAAGTACTGGAGAAGAATTCACGAAGCTGGACCTTTTGTAGAAGATAAAGCTTTAGGTGGAAGCCAGTTGTCGGCAATCTGGTGATTCTCACCTTCGATGGTTGGCAGATGGCTGGTAGGTGGCTGGCAGGCCACATTGATGGCCGGCAAGATACACAAATGGCTGGCAGGCCATCCTCTATGGCCGACAAGCTCCCTCTTTGGTCGGCAACCCTTTTCTGATCTGCTGACCACTTGTGTGCGGAGTAGTGTGGAGAGCATGCGTTTTGTTTTGGGTCTTTGTGTGTTTTAAGGTCTTGTCTTGAGTCCTTTTGGTTTTAGCAGTTTTGTTTATTTGTATCGAGTTGTTTTTGCTTTGTTTATCGAGTTGTTTTGCTTATCGAATTGTGTTTTGCATTTTATATTTTGTTTGTTGGTCGGCTCATTACCCAATTAAGAACGTTGTGCCAATACAAGCGTTCAGTTTTTGTTAGCCAATGCAATCTCATATCCTTTTTTTTTTTAATGCAAATTTGGTGTTCGTGATGCAAAAATGACAACACTTTTTATAAACATTACGAGGTTTTATTCCGGTCATGGTTTTTTACAAATGAGGAGTACAAGTTTTAATGCAAAATAAACCCATCTGAAGCTATACATCTGCTAATGCTACCAACAAAAAGAAATTAAGCAAAAAATCAAAAATCAGCGCCAGTAGCCTCAATCCTGAGAGGCCCTTTTCATCCTCTTCCTCGGAGGAGAGGACTTTGGGGCACTATCTCCATCAACGTCGCTGTTTGAGTCAGTCTCTGAGCCAGAACTAGAGTCGGCATCGTCTCCGCTCTCTGCCCCAGAACCCTCCTCGGCAACATCTCCACTCTCAAAACTCGAGCTAGCACCATCGTCTCTGCTCTCGGATGACTTAGAATGCCGACTCACTGCCTCCCCGGAGTCACTTGTCTCAGCATTGTCATCGCTCAAAATGGGCTCTGGAGGACTAGTCCGGCCTCGAGTGCCTCTATCTCTCTCTCTCTCCTCCCTGCTGCTGGAGGGGGTACTACCGGTGCTGGCGCTGCTGTCGCTGCCGGAGCCATCAGTATAGGTGGAATCTGAAAAGAATAGGTGTCAACATATCAGTTACAGTATGTGTATCAGATGCAGGTATAGTATGCAAAATAAGTGGTATGTAGAAATTAGATACAATGTGCGAATACATTGTATGTGTGCAGTGTATCAGATGTAGTGTATTAGATGCAGTTTGGGAAAGATTACGGTTGAAATGCCAATGTATCAGTAGAAATTTGATAGCATGAAGCGCAAACTGAAAAAATTACCAGGATGCCGTAGAGACCGAGCAGCGTCTCCCTCCTCTGTACCATGCGCATCAAGGTGGCTATCAGCTCGAGAGTGCTCCCTGTGTACTCTATGGATGCTTGCAAATGCATTTGGATGACCAATGTTTGGAATGAACATATCTGAAATGAAATGAAAAATGCAAATGGTAAAGTGCAGTCCATGCCTAGGATGCGCCCCGAACTCCGACTAGCTCGTGACCAGCCGCTGCAGGCTTAATTGAAACCTAGTAAGCCACCCCAGTACACCGCCAGTACGTGAGCGTGGTAGGAAGCTCTGGCCAGCCAGTGCTTTGCCCTACAGAGGGAGCCCTCTAGCACGGGCCCTGGTCACCTTTGTTTCCCTATGCATCTCTCTAGCTGCAAGAGCCCTCGCCCTTTCGCCTCCATGAGCACCTGTCAGATGTGGAATGAGATGAGTCTGAATGAAGGTCGTGTAGTCGCCCTCTACTCTAAATGAATCAGTATCCAGGCCCACCATAAACTATGTAACTGCATCAACAGATAGGCTGTCTGTTGATCTCATAGACTTTGGTAGTGGCATCGGAACGATCGAGTCTGGTAAGCCCACGGTCTGATAGACGAACCGCTCACTGAGGAACCAGGTCTGGTAGACTGGACCCTCAAGTAGAATGTGGAAGCGAGAAGTGGCCCAGGCCTCGGCGTACCAGTCCTGTATCCCAGTCGGCATCATGGCCCAGGACTGCCACATGATCTGCAAACAAAAAGTGTACAGATTGTTAGTTGCTGTCAGTTGCTAAAATATGAATCAGAACAGTGGTAAAACAAAAATGACTATGTTTTGGGTTACCTCGTGGGCAGCCACTGTGTCGAAATAATGCCAGAAGAATGTGATCGACTCGCGGCTCCTGCGCTGGTATTTGCCATCATACTGCCTCGAGTAAGGAACTGCTAGGGGGAGCTCCTCCATGGGCTTTAAGGCAAGAGCTGGGAAATACCCACAGCTACAAGGAAAGTGCAGTAATATGTGATCAATACAGCATGAATAGATGCAGAAAGTGCAAAACAGAAAGCACAGAGTATGAATAGATGCAGAAAGTGCAAAGCATAAAGCACAGGGGTTGAACAGATATAAAGCAGAAAATGTGAAGCAAAAAATGTAAAGTGCAAAGAGGGAACTGAAATGCATACCTCCCAGGCTCGCCAGTAGCCTCCAATCAGCTCTCCCCTTAGGTGGGAGGTAGAGTTCATATATCCGTACAAGGTAGTGAGGCCAGCTTCACCCCAATTATAGAAACGTACCCCAATAAGGGTTACTAGGGCGCTCAACAGATAAAATCCCACGGTGTTCCACCTGTTCGAAAACAAGGTGGTACCGAAGACGAACATCTGTAGACACCCCATTTTTTACTGATCTTAAGTCTCAAACGTCATCGATTGAGCGCTCGGTGATGGTGCATGTTGTGCTCATTTAGAGGTTTCGGAGTTTTGGCTGAGGGCCTTGCCTCCGGGCCTCTGAATTCTTTTGTGCTTCGGTTCGGTTTATGGACCGAACTTTGTTTCTCTTCCCCAGAGGGAGGGAGAGGTCTTGTAGACCATCTCTTTGTGGTCATAGACCACTTTTCCCATTTGGAGACTAGTTTTCAGTTTTCAGTTTTCGGAGCCTTCGGTCGCGTGCCTTGTCTCGGGACCGCTTAACGTTCTCTGTTTGGTGGGGTTTTTGAACCACACCTTGTTGTCTCTGCCTAGAGGAACACTGTGGTTCGGGAGACCACTTTTGTGGTTGCATGCCACTTTTGATGCCCGTAGACTAGTTTTCGAGGCTTTCGGCCGCGCGTTTTGCCTCCCGATTTCTTGTCTTGCATCCGTTTTGGTTTGTTTTTGGTACAAACCTTGTTTTCCTTGTTTGGAAGGTGGTACAAGGGTGGGAGACACTTTTTCTCCTTGGAGACCATTTTTCCTTCTGCCAGCAAGTTTTCTGGTCGGATAACTGGCTTGCTTGGTCATTGGGCCACATTTTCTGGTCGGCCACCACACCACTAGCTTTCTTTCATGCCCTGGACTCTCTCCCACCATGGCCAACCGGTTTGTGTCTTGGAAGACCATTTGAAGTGGTCGGCTGCTTTTTGGCACCTTTTTGGAGATATTTTCCTCCAGCTGTGCTAGCTGGAGGGCATTTGTGTATGGAGGGATTTGTTTGAGGCTTAGCTTCTCCAAGAAGCTTTGCCTTTTAGTTTCTCTAAGAGGGAGGCTCCTCCTCCATTCTTTAGGGCCAGAAAAATCACCTTTGAGTGATACATATAGTCTTGTATCTATATTTCCTTATTGCTTCATTTTTGTGCTTCAAAAGTGTTGTTTTGTCTTAGTTTAACACACAAACACACACTCAAACACCTTCCTTTGGTTGCTGAGGTGCTAAGGGGTTGTTTTTGGTGTTTTTGGACTGGTTTAAGCTCAAAGAACTTGCTGGAGTTGCAGTTGTAAATGAGATCTTCAAGGGTGAGCATTTGACCTTTAAATTCCCCTTTCTTGCTTAAGCTTTTAACCCTTCTTTCATATGTTTTTAAGCTTAACTCTTAACTAGAAAAAGTTCTATTTTTTCATGATTAAAATAGTTGTTTAAGGTCACTTTTTCGTTTCGGGTGATTTACCCCATCTTAGGCCTTGTTAGGCCTTATTTTGAGTCATCCCTTTAGGCTCTTGTTGAAGCCTTTGCATGACCTTTCTACCACTGGGTGGTTTTGGTGTCCTAAATGAGAGAGGGTCATCCCCTCTCCTTGTATTGTGTTTACTTGCTTCATATGCCTTTGAGCACCTTTGTTAAGCTTATGTTGGCCATATCTTAGCTTGTATTTGTGGTTATTTTGCTGAGGCATACCACTATTTTTGCTTGGTTTGGTCACTCCATGCATGGTTAATACACTTATAGTGTAAATGTCTTAAATTAGCTTTGTATGCTTCATGAAGTAGCATGTCATTATAGCTTGGTTTGAGTCCATTTCAGCATGTATTTGGTGTTGTTTTACCATGTCATACCTCTGTTAGGGTTTGGTTTGGTTAGCCTTTGCATGCTCCATGCACTTGTAGTACAATTCCATGAAATAGCCTAACATGCATCATGTTGTAACATGTCATTTTAGCATACTTTTGGCTTAGCTCTGAGAAGACTTTGTTCATGTTTTAGCATGTTTAAGGTTTGATTTGTGTTGTTTTGGTCATACATGACTTGCTTTGTATAGCCTTGGTTCAATCTAGCTTGTTAGCTTTGTGTATTGAGTCCACTAGCATGTATTACTTGGCCTATTTGAATGATTTGGCATCATTTTATATGTGATTTCAGTCCATGTTTCATGGCCATACATGCACATTTGTCACACATTCAATGCGTTGGAGGGTTTGCCCATTTATGCCTTAACATGAACCATTGTGTATGCCTTCATGCCTAAGCTTGCGAGCTATCATTGCAATGTGTTTTTGGGGTTATTATGCCATGATATAACTCTGATTTTTGTTGCTTAAGTCATCCCATGCTTGGTCTTAGTAGATGTAGTGTAATCCAACTTATTTGCCTTGTATGCATCATGTCTTATGCCCTTCATGATAGCTTGTTTTGGCTTTCTTCCATGCATGTTTTAGACTCATTTTAACATGTTCTAGGACTATTTTGGGTGGCCTTGGTCACATGCTTCATGTTTTGTATAGTTGTAGTACAAGTGCCCTTGCTTGCTTCAAGCTTTGAGCACCATTGCATGCTTCATTTGTGTTGTGTACATGATTTGGCATTACTTAACATGACATTTCAGAGCATATAGACTTTCTATGTTCTTACTTCATTCACCCTTTGAGTGCCTCTAAGGGTTGTGCATTTGTTGCCTAGTTTATGGCTTAGCTTGTATGCTTGCATGCCTAGGTATTTGAGCCCTCATTTCAGCATGTTTAGGTCCTTGTTTTGACCTAATTAAGCTTTGTCCGTGGTTAGTTCATGCATTTGTGCCATGTATTGCATGTCCCTAGAGTAATCCTCCTTGTTAGCTTTCATGCTTTAGGACCATTGCATGCTTTACTTGCTTTGTTTGAATGATTTGGCACCATTTGTTACCTCATTTCAGTGCACTTAGTGTTGCTACACTTCCATATTTTTCACTCTTTAAGTGTTCTCGAGAGTTGCACCTTAGTGCCTTAATTGGTGAGCCAATTGGTATGTGTAGACACCCCATTTTTGACCGACCTTAAGACTCACACGTCATCAATTGAGCGCTCAGTGATGGTGCATGTTGTGTTCATTCTGAGGTTTCGGAGTTTCGGCTGAGAGCCTTGCCTCCGAACTTCGGGACTCGTTTGTGCTTTGCCTCGATTTGTGAACCAGGTTCTGTTTTCTCTTCCCGAAGGTCTGTCCGTGGTTAGTTCATGCATTTGTGCCATGTGTTTCATGTCCCTAGAGTAATCCTCCTTGTTAGCTTTCATGCTTTAGGACCATTGCATGCTTTACTTGCTTTGTTTGAATGATTTGGCACCATTTCTTACCTCATTTCAGTGCACTTAGTGTTGTCACACTTGCACATTTGTCACTCTTTGAGCAATCTTGAGAGTTGTGCTCTTAGGCCTCTCTGATAGGCCATTGCATTGTATATGCATACCTTGCCTTTTGTGCCTTAATTTCATCACCAATGATCACTAATTTGGGCATGACTGAGGTCTACCCCTGTTGGTTTAAGTCCATTATCCATTGATTATGCCATGTATATTGCATTGAGTATGCCATATTGTTTCATTGCATTAGGTGTGCCATCTTTCATTGCATTGTGCATGCCATGTGGTTATTTGCATTGCGTATGCCAAGTTGTTCCCTGCATTGAGTATGCATGTCCCTAACATTGCTAAGTTGCCCTTGTAGCATTGCATTGTGCATCCATGTGCTAGCATTGTTTGCATGCCATTTGCATTGGTAGTTTGATCATGTTGTATTGCATGTTGTTGCATGCATGTTCCTTGCATTGTGTATGCCATGTAGTAGCATTGTGTATGCCATGTTATGTGTTGCATTGTGTTTGGAATAGGTGTTAGCCCAAACACGGGAAAAAAGGGATGTTTCATACTTGAAGTGATGAAACATGTCTTAATTCCCGGTCCCCGACGCTCTTGATCATACATGATAGAGTTTTAGGTCTTATGTGTTTACTTGTGCATTCATTTTACATTGAATTGTGAATTGTGCAACTTCGCCTCTTGGCCATCATGCATTGAAATGCGCGATTGGTGGCCCGAGGGTCGAGAACCACACCCCCTTGAGTTCATGACATGATAGGGAGGATAGTTGTGCACACATATCTTGCAAATACATTGCCATGCCCTTTCTTGCTCTCTGTTGCAGTAAATTGCAGTTCAGCAGCAACAGCTGGTCGGCCAGCCAAAAAACTAGCTGGCCGACTACTTTTCTGGTTTTTCAACAACCAAAAGTGGTTGGCAGGTGTCTAGAGAGACCAAAAGTGGTCGGCCACCCTCCCACAGGTTTCCCTAGGTGGAGTTTCATCTTTCTGGAGCTTGGTGCAAAGTTCTGAGGACAGATGAAAACAGAGGCAAATTGGGGCATCGCATTGATTTCCGAACGAGGCGATTGGGCTTGCATGCATTCCTCTCCCACTGAGACTCCTGATTTACTGCTTTCTTTAGCTGCCATGCTTAGATAGCTAGCTTTTTCTTTGGTTTGTACTTTAATTAGTTAATGCGTTAGCTATTCAATTCATTCTATAATAATTAGATAACTAGGATTGGTTAATTAATTGTGTTGTAATAATTAGTTTAATTAGCATAGATTAGCTAGTTAGCTTCTTATTCGGTCTCTCCCTCGAGAGGGCCAATTGTTGTAATAAGCGTGCGTGTGTGTGATGCATGTCTTCCAATCCCCTTTTCTTTCTCCCTTTTACTAAACTGCTTACGATGGTTAGGTTTAGGGCATATTTCATTTAGCATACCTTGTGCTCGCATGCGTGCTTCCATTCATCTGTATTGCGTGCACCGGGCACGGCGCATCATACTAACTACATTGTACTTTCAATACATTATTTGAATACATGTATCAAGTTGCATTTCACATGACATGATTAGAATAATCGAGCCTATTTTAATTGCATTTTCGCATGTGTTGCATTAGCCATCTTAACATGAACTAGGATCATGCATGATTTCTAACTAGTTATTTGTTTTGGCTCAGAGTACACTGTTGGTGTTTACGCTTTAGCATACTGCATGTGTGTTAATGTTGCCATGTTAGCATGCTTGCCATGAGGCTAACTGCTTATGTGATTAACTGCCTAAATGCCTGTGGGTGAAGGTTGAATTACTTGAATTGGAACAATTCATTGAAATCCGTATTTTAGCCTACTTACGAGTAGCAAACTTCAAACCATTTTCCAAACAAACGGATATGCAATGCTTCGTTCCAAATTAGGCGATCTAGTCTACACTTGTTTGTTGTGCGCATCACGTAGTAAGGCTAGCTAATTAATCGGAATAAAAGCACATGTGTTTTCAAAAACAAGATATCATGCTTAGTACAGGCCGATCTTTGATCGAGCGAGCAGGGGTGCTCATTGCATGACCTTCCCTTCTCGTACCCAAGTTCCTAAGACGAGGCAACTTTGGTGATGACGGACACGTGGCCTTAGACATGAGTCAGGGTTTCCTAAATTCCCCCAAAACAAAATATTTAGGTGGCGACTCTGTATCTGGCAAAACAGTCCATGTTTGGCACTTTTTTTTATTAAAAATCAGTTTTCCAAAACGATTTTTCGGATTTGGACTCTTTGGTGATTTATCGGTCTCACATCACATATTGTGAGATTAGATGCAGAACCGTGACAATTGAGTCCGAACTGTGGTAAGCCCAAATTAACGAAACGGGATTTTCCCGAGACGTTCGGGTGCGTCCACAACATCAAAAAGCCTCTGGAGTACTGCTCTATTTCCTCTACTGTCTCGGGCTCGCTCCATCGAAACTGCTCAACGAACCAGCTATATCTGACCATAGTTATCCGGTACAAGGGTGGACGCGCTCCCAGCAACTTGACCCAGGCAGCCTCCCACTCCCCCATGTTGGTGTCGAAAGGGATCGGATCACCCCTTACTCCTAAGCCCGTGATCATGGCAAAGTCATAAGAAGTCATCGTCATCTCCCCGGTAGTGGAGAAGTGGAAGGAGTTGGTGTTGTCCCGCCACCTCTCCACAGGTACTCCCAAAAGAGAACGGCTAGCAACGACCCACGTCAGGCTAGAGTAGAAGAGGCCGAAGCCACTCTCGTCCACAATGTCACAAACTCCAGCAGGGAGCTCGTCGTACCAATCTCATGCAATCGTAGCCCCGTACCCTCTGAAGGGACGAGACTTCCCTTGTGGCAAAGAATAGATGAATCAGATAAGGCAGTGATGAAAGTATAGTCAGATGAAAGGCAGTGCAAGAAATGCAGTAAAGGAAAGGCAGGAATGCATGAATGAAAACAGAGTTCATGCCTCAACGACGATGGCTGAAAGATGAGAACCCGGCTCTCTCAGAAGGAGGTCCTCTAGTATACCGAGAGCGAAGTCGCTAAAGTGCCTAATGTCATCGGCTGGCAAGATATGAGTGCGAGGATGGTATCTTGCTCGATCAAAAGGCTATACCCTCAATGGTAGCAGCTTTGGCTCTACCTCAGGCTCAAACTTCGCCTCAAGGTCGACCTCAATACCCTGAGCCGCCTCGCTAGCCTCGGCAACGGCTGGCTTCTCTGCCTCGGCAACAGGTGGAAATATGGAGGGGAAACTCTGGAGGAGCCTCGTCATGTAGTATATCATCTGCCATCTAAAAAGTAGGTGAAAAGTGAAGAAAAATGGAGAAAATAGGGTAAACTTGGAAAAAGTCAACCTTAGGAGGGAGCAAATGGGAGAAAAGTCAAAGACGGGAAAAGTTCACAGAACTCGAGAGAAACTCGAGGGGAACAAGCCTAAAGTGGTGGAAATCCAAGAAAAAGTGTCGAAATCAAATTTTGATCGGTTCAAAAGGAAGGGAATCAAGAAGGTTTAGCGAATAAAGTTTGCGTGGGGTGTTGGAAAACGCGTAAAAAGCTCAAATATAGAGAGGGAAGGTGTCTACAGAAAGAGAGGGAAGAATTTCAGACCTAGAGAAGTGAGGAAATAAGGAATCTTGGCTTGTACTTAAAGACCTGAGGGTGAAAAGAGCAAAAAACCCCCACACTGCCATCGGTGGTCGGCCGGTGGTCGGCAGGCCACATTGATGGCCGGCAAGGATGTTTGGTGGCTGGCAACCTCCCCTTGTGGCCGGTGGCCTTCCTTTGAGTCCTGGTGCTGTTTTGTGTCTTTGTTTCCCAAGAGGTGCAAGGGAGGTTCACTATTGGGTCCAGATTGTCTCTGCGGAAGCTCAAAATTGTGTTTTGGTGCACGATGTTCATCGCTTGTCAACATGAACGAGGTGTATCCTTTTTGAACATGTTGTAACATCTCCAAGAGGTAAATCAGAGGTCGCCACCGAGTATCATTTTATTCATTTTTGTCAAAATTATGCTTTTCGTTCTTCTCTATGCATGCATGATGCACGTACGTCATATATCATTTATCATTTGTGCGTAGAACACGCTATCAATTTTGCAAGGAATGTGCTATTATTTCATGCATAGAATATGCTTTTGTTTCTTGCATAGAACATGCTTTCAATACATCGGTTATCCATTTTGTATAGAATATGTGTTGTCACTGAATTGATTCAATCACTTTGTGCATCTATCGCACTTGTTCATTTTGTGCATCTATCACACACCTCTATGTTGTATATCAGGACGCGCAAAGCCCGGTTCTGGGCATATTGTATCTCAAGACGCGTGAAGCGCGGCCCTAGGCAGGTTTTATCTCGGGAAGTGCGAAACACAACACCGAGCAGTTTTCTTGTATTTCAAGACGCATGACACGTAGCCATTGGCGGGTTTTATCTCGGGATGTGCGAAGCGCAACCCCGAGCGATTTTCTTGTATCTCAAGATGCGTGACGCGCGGCCCTGGGTGGGTTTTATCTCGAGACATGTGAAGCGCGACCCCGAGCAGTTTTCTTACATCTCAAGATGCGTGAAGTGCGGCCCTGGGCGGGTTTTATCTCGGGACGTATGAAACACGATCCCGAGCGATTTCTATTCCTCTTTCTCTCAAGTCGCGTGAAACGCGATCCCGAGCGGTTTTCGTTCTTCAATTTCTTGCGACCCCGAGTGATTTTTGTTCTCAGTTTCTCAGGATGCATGAAACGCAACCCTAAGCGGTGTTTTCTTTCTTCGTCTCATTTTTTGGCATGGTCAAAGCATGTTATAGATTTTTTTGCATGGAACCTGTGTTGGTTTTAAGCTTGAAGCTGCTCATTCATATGTTGTTATCTTATTTTGCTTATTGTTATCATGTTATTGCTTATTGCATCATCTCGCATGATCATGAGTTTTCAAAATAGCCAGCTTCGCGTAGAGTGTGAGTCCAGCTTTCAAAGTTGCATTGTGCATATCATTTGCATTTTTTCCCCAGAACTATGTTGGTTTGATTCCTTACAAAGGGATACGTAGGCAACCTGCGGGCGCAACCATTTGTTTATGTCTTGATTGTTTGTCCAAGTCTTACGGCCTTGTCAAAATATGTCGTCTTCGGGTTTTGACATTCACTCACGTCATTTCATGACTTTGAGTTCTGTCAAAGAGGGGCAACTGTAGACACCTCATTTTTGACGGCCTTTACGACGTGGACATCATCGCTTGCACACCTGATGATGGGTTTCTATGCTCGTCAAGTGCTTGAAGCCCTCAACGGAATGCCACAACTTTGAGCTTTTCAAACCCTGCATCCTTGTTGCCTCATTCTTGGACCAAGCCTTGGTTTTTCAAGCCTGCAGCTTCTGGTGGCTTGTCAACCACCTTTTTGGGCTGCCGGCTATCACTTTTTGGTTGCGGGCCACTGATTTGGCCTGCCAGCCACCAGTGATGGTCGGCTGGCCACCAGTTTCTTTTACAGATATTTTGTGACAGTTGTGCCAACTGTTTGCACAGATGCATGCATCTTCACTCACGTGTAGGGTTGGATGCTCTTGAGAAGAATTCATGTTTTCTATATATTGAGGGCCTCCCTCTCATGTTTTAAGGTTACAAAAATTTTAGAGAAAAATTTTTCCTCTCTCTACAATCCTCTCTTTCTAGCAAATTCCTACATTTATGCTTACAAATCCTTAACCTTTGCCTATACACCTTTAACCAAATCTCTTCATCTTTGAGCTGAGGTGTTCTTGAGCCCTGTTGGAGCTCTTGAGGGTGTGTTTGCATGGTTTTGTTACTTGGAATTGGTTTTCCTCTTCAAAGGTATAAGGTTGTCTATTAGCTTGCTTTCTCTACTCTTTTTCTTGCTGTTTTCCAAATGTTTTTGGGCTGTAAAACTTCTGTATTTTTGGGCTGAAACTTTC
Organism: Camellia sinensis; assembly: GCF_004153795.1. Classification (NCBI taxonomy): domain Eukaryota; kingdom Viridiplantae; phylum Streptophyta; class Magnoliopsida; order Ericales; family Theaceae; genus Camellia; species Camellia sinensis. Next base: position 691,956 of record NW_021024609.1, on the reverse strand, counting down.
TAAGGCCATTAAAGGTTCAGGGGTGGTTCACCCTTCTTTGTATCTTGTTTTGGAGGCCTTTACCCTTGTGTTTCCCACCCTTGCATCATCTTTTTTTTGAGCTTTTAAACACTGATTTTTAGAGCTTTTTCAGTGGCCAAAATCATGTTTTGAAGTCCAAATTTGGAGGGGTTATAGCGATCCCGGATTTACCCTTGTTGTACAGTGATCCGGACATGTGTCCGTGGATGTTGGTAGTTGATTATTATCTTGTTTACACCCTTTTTACTTTGTATTTGAGTTATGGGATGTGTTAGGCAGGTTTGTTATAGGTTGGTTGAGTTTAGAAACCAAAACTAGTTGCCCAGATTTTGACCCGTCCGCTCGAGCGGGGGTTTTGGCGCTCAAGCGGCCATCCTAGTATTTTCCTGTTACAGTGTTTGGGACCGCTCGAGCGTGGATTGGCCGCTTCAAAGCGGGGTATGTGTGAGTGCCAGCGGGGAGTTGGAAGCTCGAGCGGAGACCTGGTTCTGTAAAAGTTCTGGGAGTGTGTATCCCCCGCTCGAGCGGGATTGTTGACACTCGAACGGGAGTTTGTGAGTGACGCTCGAGCGGGGTGTTTGACGCTCCAGCGGGGCGACTGGGTTTAAGTTCCGAGTTTTGACTTTTCAAATCACTTTTTCACTTTCTCTTCTCTCTCCTACTTTTCCAAAAACACCATTGTTGAGCCTCTCACTCTAGAACTCTACCTTCTCTCTAGGTTTTGATCTAGTAGGAGTGATTTGCTCATCATTGGCCTTTACAAAAAAGTTGTTGATCGTCGAGGGCTACATTTTAATCTGAAAATTTCAGGATTTGGAGCACGTTGGGTTTTGTCATCTTCTCCCTTGGGGCTCCGGATTTGAGGTAGGGATATCCTACTCCTCTCTATGGAGTTTGTCTTTAAATTTTGGTATTTTGAGATGTTGGGGTTGGTTTGGTAATTTTGTGAAAGTTTGGGGCTTTTGAGTTATTTTTACAAAAGTTGGGGTTTTATTTATAATAAACCTAGATGCATGTTTGGCATAGAGAAATGGAATTAATGTTGAATCATTGATGAAAATGGGACCTAAGGGTTGAAATGTTAATTATGAAAAATGACCTCATTATATTGTTTGATTAATTGGGATAATTAATTGTGAGAAATGAGGAAATGAAATAGAATTGATGAGATTGGGAGTGCATGGGGTTAAAAGGTGTAGTTGAATTATTTATCACTCACCGACATGAAATGTTGATTTAATATCCATTTGTGCATTTATTTTCTGTTTAGAAATAACTGCTTTGGGCTATCGGTGGAGGATAGTCGTGATTGTTGTAGACAATGCATGATGATTAGGCAAACGGAAACTAATCAATGGAATGTGTCATGGAATTTGACGGTTGATAGAATACATTAACTGCATGTATTGAGTGATTGTATATAGAACCAATGTGTTTGTATACGTTATGTGTAGAGGAGGAGATAGGGGATGTACTCCGCGGTTTAGGGGAAGATAGGGGATGTCTTTTGACCCAAAAGACTGGCAAGCCATTGAAGAAGATACAGAAAGTGCTGGCAATCTAAGCAATCAGAGAGTCCTCTTATCTGTGGATATTGTTGTTATACATATCTGTTGTAGAATGTGGATATAGCTTATATGCTTATCTGTGGATATTGTTGTTATACATATCTGTTGAGAATGTGGATATAGCTTATATGCTTATCTGTGAATGTGGGATATTGTTGTTATACATATCTGTTGAGAATGTGGATATAGCTTATGTGCTTATCTGTGAATGTGGGATATAGTTTTTATACATATCTGTTGAGATGATGATAGAGCTAATATGCTTATCTGTTGAAAAAGGAAAAAAAATGAAAAGTAACTTGGACTCATAAGTCGTATGACATAAAATGTGATTTGTGTGGATGTATCAGTGTTGGTCATCTATCAATCGCTAATCTTTTGGTCATTGTTCATGGTTAGTTTAGTGTATGTCTACTGGGCTGTGGCTCACCCTATATGGGAATATCATTTTCAGGTACAGGTAGCATGCCACCTCCAAGGTCATAGCTTGGGAGACTAGAGGCGGGCAGATTTTTGTTGTTTAAATTCCTTTTGATGTATTACATGTATATTCAAGCCGAGGGCTTAATGTGTAGATGAGTTAGCACTCTTTTGTTGTAACCAAGTGTTAACTTGGAAAGCTGTAAGCCCGTAGGGCATTTTGCTTTTGTTGTTAACATGTAATACTTTTGTAAAGAAACTCTGATGAATAGAAGAATGTGGATATTTCGTATGTCAATGAATGTTTTATTTGATGGGTTTAATGTTATTATTTTGAGGGCGTTACAGGTTAGCCTCCCCTCCTTGTGTGTTGCATTCTAGCCTAGTTTGTGCAATGTTTTAGCATATTAATCTAGCCATTTTTAGCTCAATTCCAGCATGTTTTAGGACTTATTGTAGACTGTTTTAGCACTATTTTTGGTTGATAGTTGCATTTGAGCTTTGTTTTGCATGCTTGTAGTGTAATAGTCCTCACGAGTTTGGTGTTTTAGGCCTTAGACACCACCTCCTTTGAGTTGATTGCATTTATTTATGAATTTCCATACTTGTGATCACACTTAATCATCTCTATAACCTCCCTCCTTTCTTGGCTTTTGTTTTACTTTGAAAGTGGATCAAACAACTTGTTTGTTTAAAGTATGAGATTGAGGTGTCATGCTTAATGGTTTAATCCTTTTGGGGTTTGTTACTAACGGTGTGATGTCTCTTTCATGCCTAAGACAACAATTGGGTTGAACCCTCTTTCCATTTAGAGGACTTAAACTCACTATTAGACTCAATGAACTAAAGAATTGAAAGGTAATTAAAACTTGACACTAAAATAGTGCAAGATAATAAAAGTGTTGTGTTCAATCGGACGTTAATTGAACACATGTAAACTTGGGCCATTTCATACTCACTAGTGATGAAATGATTCAAGTTTCCAAGGTCACCACTTCCTTTGATCTTTTCATGAAAAGGAGGTGGTATGAGTCTTATTTTGTTGCATTTATTGAACTTGCACACTTTGGTTCACAAGCCATCATGCAATGAAATTGCTTGAGTTGGTGGTTTATGGCTTACGTTCACTACTCCTTTGATTTGTTCATGAAAATGAGAGGTGAGTTGTGCAAACAAACCCTTGAAAATACCCTGTGCATACTCTGTTTGTCCTCTATTGCAGCAAGGTGAACTTGGCAGCAGTGGCTAGCATGTCACTTTCCATGACCGGCAGGTGGCCGGCAAGCCACCATTGATGGCCGGCAACCCCCATCACTGGACAACCAGCCACTGATGCAAAATTCAACAGTGTGTTCTTCAAGAAAAGCAGAGTTATTCTGGAAGTGGGCAACAGTATATGTGTATGCAACAAAGGCTCTCCGGAAGCAAAACAGTGGATTTTCAGATGGAAACCAAGCATGCGCATGAACATCCCTCGCTTGCCGAGGTGGAGTAGTTAGCTTAGCACTTAATTCTTTAGCTTACTTCTTTTAATTGCACTTGTGTTGTAATTATTTAATTAGTTAAAATAGTTAGCTAGTTGTGATGTTGTAATCGTTTTAATTCACTAGAATAGTTAATTAATTCATATGTTGTTGTAATAATTAGTTAAGTAGCTTAGCTACTTTATTCATTTTGTTTTGTAATAGTTAATTAATTAGTTTAGCTTTAGTTAATTAACTAGTTTATTCATTCGGACTCTCCTTCGTGAGAGCGCAATGTAATAACGTGTATGTCTTCCAACCCCACGTCTTTCTTGCTTTTATTTACTAGCTTATGATGGTTAGTTTAGAAGCATCATGTTTTGTTTAGCATAATTTATGTTTGTATTCATTTATATTGTATGCACCGAGCCTCTGTTCATTATTCTAATTGCATTGTTAGTTTAAATACTTCTTTGAATACGTGCTTAGACCACATGATATTTAATTGATTCATATGCCATATTAGTAGCCGAGCCTATTAGTTACATATCGTATTTGTTGCATTATTCATATTGCATAGTTCGGAATCATGCATGTTTCTAACTCTTTTGTTTATTTTGGCTTGGAGTACTATGTGAGCTTTTTTACTTGCTTTAGCATATCGCATGTGTGTGGCTGTTGTCATGTTTAGAATGCATGCCATGAGGCTAATTGCTTAAGTGCTATAACTGCTTGAATGCCTGTGGATGAAGGCTTGCTGCTTGAATTGGAATAATTTGAGTAATGTTCATATGCGATCACTTTTTCAAGTGGTACATATTAGAAACAATTTTCAAAACAAACATAACTCGAAATGTTTCAATTCTTACAAAGTTAGTCTATACTTGTGTGTGCGCATCACATAGTAATGCTAGCCTAATAAATCAGAACAAGAGCATATAATGTACATAAGATTCATATCATGATTAGTAGAGGCCGATCTTTGATCAGGCAAGCGGGGGTATGATAACCCTGCTCCGTATTATGCTAATTAATCTTGATTGTGATTGTGATTATCTGTTTGATATGATTTTGAATGTCATTTATATGAATATATGTGGTTTTGAATTTCTATCTGTTCACCGTAGGAATATTTGTTTGACTTATTGTTATAAACTGAAAATTGAAGGCCTTGTTGGCCACAGAAATCAAAATTGACTACACCATTGTGATTAGCATAATTTTTAGAGCCTACGGTGAAATTTAATTGAAAATTGATTTGGGTCAGAATAATTAGATTCAGAACGATTAATTAAGTACTATTATTAACCTTAATCAATTTGATTAAGTGAGAGACTATAAAAGGGGCTCTATTACACTTATATTCACTTGTTTTGAGCTCAAAGCTGAAAAATCACTCTAGAGAGAGAGAGTGAGGGTCGGTTAGAGAGAGAGGGTGGAAGGATTGAAGCTTTGGTCTTGAAGCTTGAAAATCTTGAAGATTAACTCAAGGATTGACTTCAATTGTGAGGATTAAAGCTCCTAGGTCAGTAGTCAACTCTTAATTTATGAGTTGAGTATGTAATTTTGTGAATTCAAGTGGTATGGTAGCTCATGGCAAAGATTGAGTTGAATATGAAGTTAGAACGCACATGCATGCATGAAATTACTATGAATCACCATGAATTACCATGATTTTGCATAATAAAGCATGTATCAAGTTGAATATGGGACTATAAGTATTAAAGTATACATGCAAGCATAGTTTTGTTGATTTTCATGGCTGTGAGCATCAATGGTGTCATTTAAAATGGAATTACAGTAAAAAATAAGCATGCATGTATAATTCAAGGGGTTTATGGAGTATGGGTATATGTATATTGAAATTGAATTTTGAAGCTATGTGTTTTGTTGTGATGAATAGAGGGTTGGATTATGATTTTGAGCAATTGACCTCATATTGCATGTATACTCATGATATATAATGTGTTTCCCTATTTTTGGTACCTTAATTTGAGCTTTAAAGCCTTTGAATATCGAATTTGAGCCTCAAGAACAGTTCTGGAAAACCCTAAATTTGGCATGTCCACTCGAGCGGGGAAAGCGCCGCTCGAACGTGAAATACGAGCTCCCAGAACTTTTTGCAGACATGGATGTCCGCTCGAGCAGGGAGCCATGTAGTTTGACCTTCAGCTCGAGCGTCTGAATTCACGCTCGAGCGTAAAAATGAGGTAACCAGTACTTTTGCAGACCATGAGGGTCCGCTCGACCTGCGAAACCCACGCTCGAGCGGGGACCCCTGTTTCATAAATTTTGTAAAGGTGTTCTATGTTTCATTTTTCGTTCTCTTTCATTTCTGAGCACTCTTAGGCATGCATTAAGCATTGTAAATGAGTTAAAAGAATAAGAACAAAGCCTAAGAGGAATATATGAATTAAAAACGGAATGAATCGTTTGTGACCCATTATGTTCATGAAATGTGTAGGGTCAAGCACGAAGGCAAATCCACCGGCAGATCACTATGAGTAATATCTTAATAAAGATATCTGAAGTATGTTATTTGTCCAATTGCATACTTTCATATAAGTCTTGTAAGTTTGTTACATTGAATTGTGGACAAATATTTGTTATGCCATGTGATTGGGCCAAAGGCCGTTGGATACAATTGACTGGGCCGAAGGCTATTTGACATGAATGATTGGGCCAAAGGCTGTCTGACATGAATGATAGTCTGACATATGAATGATTGGGCCAAAGGCCATCTGACACGAATGATAGTCTGACACGAATGATAGTCTGACATATGAATGATTGGGCCAAAGGCCGTCTGACATGAATGATAGTTTGGTATGAACGATTGGGCCGAAAGCCGTCGGATATGAACGATTGGGCGGAAGGCCGTCGGATTTGAACGTTTGGGCCAAAGGTAGTCGGATACGAACGATTGGGCCAAAAGGGCCGTTAGACATGAATAGATGGGCCAATGGCCGTCGGGTAGGAGTTAATTGGGCCCGAGGCCGTGTGCTATGTCTAGAACTTTAGTCGATTGATACATTAAATAGAAACATGAATTGGGCCCAAGGCTGTCTGATGTAACTGTTTCAAAGATTGTTCATGTATCTTCCTTATTTGATATTATTTACTGGGCTTTCGCTCACGCTCATTCATGTCTATGTAGGTGAGCCAAGGGACGTCCAAACCCAGCCTCGGTGAAATATGTGAGAAACAGTCAAGGTTTTGAAGAGTCAGCCCAAACGTCTCACGCACGAGACTTGTCTTCGCCTCTTTTGTTCTTTGATATAGTTTCGTTATATTGGTGAAAACATCGGATTACTTTTGTATATAAACCTTGGGTTTGACTGACCTAGACTTGAATGATCCTGTGTATGTAAAGAACTTTGTGTTATTATCCCTTTGATGTGAGTTGTTCACAAGTATATATATGTGGACTGTTATGATGTGCCATGTAAGCACAACTCTATGGACAAAAGTTTTAAATTTGCTTCCGTTTTGCCCCTCTACTCTGATGAGATATGTCTTGATTGGTTTGAGGCCATAGGTAATCCCTTGATTACTGGTCGGTTATGTCCTTAACCCATAGGGGCAGGTTCGGGTCATGACAGAGTGGTATCAGAGCACGAGTCAATAACTCACACACTTGTCCAAATGAGCAATAAGTGTCTAGAAAAGATCTAGGATGCATTCATGTGATAAGTATGAATCTGAAAGCATTGAGAATACGCTTAAATGTTTTAATGTGAACGATTATGTGTTATAAGTTATGATTTGCTTGCATTGCAAATTATTTGAATACGTATGCTCTTTAGTATATGCATACCTGTGAATCTTTTGTATAACGTATAATGCAAGTCTAATCAGATGGTGAGAACAAGAGGTGATGAGATAGAGGAGTCTTCTACTACCAGAATGGATGGAATGGAAAGATTGATTCAGTAAATGACAGAGACATTGAGGCAACAACAGCAGTGGCAACAACCACACCTTCCGCCTCCTCCTCCAGTACCACCTGTGCAAGATAATCAGAATGATGACCGAATAATAGCTCTCACCAAAGAGTTTAAGAAAATGAAACCGCTATAGTTTCATGGGAGATTAGATCCATTAAAGGCTGAAGCATGGGTTCTCAGCATTAAAAAGCTGTTTGAGGTGTTTCCTTGTTCAGAGACACAGAAAGTACTTCTGGCCCCTTTATGCTAGAAGATGAAGCAAGAAGATGGTGGATGTTAATGCGTGAGAATCATAGAGACATTGGCTGGGTGAAATTCCTGGAAGTTTTCTATGATAAGTACTTCCCTCAATGTGTCCGTGACAGGAAAGTATCGGAGTTCATGGAACTTAAACAAGACAGCATGATAGTAGCTGAGTATGAGGCCAAATTCACTGAGTTGGCCAGGTTTGCACCACATGTGATCGATACCGACTACAAGAAAGCGAGACATTTTGAAGGTGGGCTTCGAAGTGATATTCTAGAAAGGGCAAATGTCCTGAAGTTGGAAACCTATATTGGGGTGCTAGACAGGGCCATAATGTCAGAAGCTAACATAGCTAGACAGACTAAACCAACGACAGACTGGAAAGGTAGTAAGAGACAAGGCTTCTTTTCGAAAAAGAAATTTTTGAAAAAGCAGAATACGGGCTCCTCGAGTACTTCTAATTCTTCCCAAGATACATCCCCAATGTGTAATATTTGTAGTAAAAGGCATCATGGGGTTTGTTACCGTATGTCAGGAGCCTGTTTTAAATGTGGTAAACAAGGGCATATGGCCAGAGATTGTAATCAGAATAGTGAAAAATTAGCTGCTAGCTCAACGGCATCAATTTCAAAACCGGGAAATACTATGAGATCTACTACCATTGGAGATACCATGAGACAAGGGAGAGTTTTCGCGCTTATTCCGGGCGATACACGGAATGCTAGCGCAGTTGTCTCAGGTACTATTTCTATATGTAATCAGGATGCTTTTGTGTTAATTAACTCCGGATCAACACACTCTTTTGTAACATGTGCATTTGCATCTATTTTGAGCAGACCTCTAGAATTATTGCTATATCTACTATGTGTATCTGCTCCATCCGAGGAATCTGTATTGTGTGAATCTATATATCATTTTTGTGACATGCGAATTGGGAATGCTATTCTGTATGTGGATTTGTTACCCTTGAACCTTAGGCACTTTGATATAATTCTGGGCACGGATTGGTTAACTAAATATTGTGCCACCATTGATTGTGTGACAAAACGGGTTGTGTTTAGACCACCAGAACAGGAAGAAATTGTGTTTGTGGGTAACGGGGTAGTACCTCCACCTTATTTAATATCTGCAATGAAGGCATGTAAACTGATCAGGAAAGGGTGCCAGGGTTATTTGTGTTATGTGTTTTCTGAACAATTTGTGAATGTCGAATTGAGTAGTATCCCTATTGTTAGCGAATTTCCAGATGTGTTCCCAGATGAATTGTCAGGGGAATTGGTGGACAGGGAGATAGAGTTTACTATTGAAACGGTACCAGGCACTCAACCTATCTCTAAAACTCCCTACAGAATGGCTACTACTGAAATGAAAGAATTGAAAGAACAGTTGCAAGACCTGCTTGACAAAGGGTTTATTCGACCTAGTACTTCACCGTGGGGTGCACCGGTGTTATTTGTGAAAAAGAAAGACGGAACCTTACGCTTGTGTATCGACTATCAAGAATTGAACCAGGTAACAATAAAGAATAAATATCCCCTACCTCGTATTGATGACCTGTTTGACCAGTTGCAGGGATCACAAGTGTTTTCCAAAATTGATTTGAGATCCGGGTATCATTAGTTGAAAGTGAAAGCAGAAGATGTTGAGAAAACCGCGTTTCGAATGAGGTATGGCCATTATGAATTTCTTGCTATGCCATTTGGGGTAACTAATGCTCCTGCAGCATTTATGGACTTAATGAACCGAATTTTTAAAACCTATCTTGATGAATTCATTGTAGTATTTATTGATGACATTTTGATATACTCAAAGAATAGACTTGAACATGAACATCATTTGAGGACTGTCCTGCAAACACTTAGAGAAAAGAAATTATTTTCCAAACAAAAGAAATGTGAATTTTGGTTGGATGAAGTTATCTTTTTAGGGCATGCTATCAACAAAGAGGGGATTTCAGTGGATCCACAGAAAATAGAAGCAATTGTGAATTGGCCTGCACTGACAAATGTAACAGAAGTCCACAGCTTCATGGGCTTAGCTGGGTACTACAGGAGATTTGTGAAAGACTTTTCGAGAATAGCTGGGCCTCTTACCCAACTGACATGCAAAGGGCAACCATTTGAATGGAACGACGAAAGAGAATCTGCCTTTTATGAATTGAAAATGAGACCGACCATCGCACCGGTTTTGACATTGCCATCAGGTACAGAAAACTTTGTAATTTTTAGTGATGCATCTTATAAAGGTTTGGGTTGTGTATTAATGCAGAATGGAAGGGTAATTGCCTATGCCTCCTGGTAGTTGAGGTGTAACAACCCACATTCATGGCTTAGTCATGTTTGCATGCATCTATATGTTTTGCCATGTTAAGTTGCTGTAACAATCCATTTTCATGTTGTAGTCATGTTCATGTTCATTTACACAACTTTGTCCTGCTATGTTAAGCCTAAGTTAAGTTAAGCCGAAGTTATGCCAAGCCTAGGTTACGTTACACCTAGATCATTCCAAGCCGAGGTCATCTTCAGTCTAGAAGTATCTTGGAACCCCTTTGTTTGACCTCCACCTTCGCCCTGGTATATTGGCCGAGATGTCATTATCTAGGCCGAGATGTGAATCACCAAGGCCGAGATGTGTATCATCTAGGCCGAGATGTTACCTTTGCACCCAAGTGATCTTGTCCTGGAGTGGTATGACCTAGACGGAGGTGTGGCACATCTAGGCCAAGGTGTGGCACAGCTTAGTCAAGCGTTGTCCTTCCTAGCCGAGGTCATTGTCACCTTAGTTGCCGAAGTCTTGTTGTTAGCCGATGTCATCACTTGCCGGAGTGCCTTACTGAGTAGCTTGTTAGATACGCTTTGTCATAGTCTTGTCTTGTCAATCTATCACCTTTTTTAGGAGAGCCAACCAGCCGTTGCCATGTATCCGAGCTGAGTGTTAAGTCAGCCGATAGAGAGAGAAAAGCCTATCATTTCTGTATTTTTGTTTTGAAGAAGAGAGAGAAGCTCTAGAGGAAGGAGAAGAGTTCTTGAGGGAGAGTGGATTTCTAAGCTTGATCCCTAGAGATTGAACCGTTAGATCCGTGTTCTAAGGTTAGATTCTTGATCCGCTCATGTTGTTCTTTATGTTCATGTTATTGCATTGCATGATTGAATATGATTTGTAAGCCATGCATTGTTTTGAAGATCGGTTTTAGAAAGAGAAAATAGCATTCATGTATTCTTCAAGAAAAGTCATGTTTTGATCTGAAAGCCCTTGCCTAGATTCATGTTTTTGTGTTTGTTTTCATATGATTTTCAAGTATGGGTACCCAGGTCCATGTTTTCGAACTCATAGCATGAAATCCCAGATTTTTGTAGTAAAGAAGTTATGATTTTAGCATTCATGTTCTTCGTGATCTTCATGTTCATGTTCTTTCTGTTCTTCACAGGTGGAAACCCAGATCTCCAGACCTCACTTCCCGAGGTGTAGTCGCCGAGATCACTCTTACCTAGACCTCACACTTAGGCCAAGCATCGTATCTCACCTTGGCCTACCTCGCATGATCATTTACACTTTTAGTTTGTCTTGTGCGCACCTCGGCGTGCAGCCGCATGCCGAAGCCTAGGTAGCCACACTTCGGCCAGGAGATGTGGGACCTCGGCAAAGACCTGGTTGGTACCCAGCATGTTTTCCCGAGATCATTTTCATGCATGTAAGACTTGTTTTGAGAAGTGCATTAAGTATGCTTTGCCATGTGTTTGTAGGACTTGGACCTTTGCCTTGATCCCGACGTCCCAAGGACTATGTGAGTGGTATTTTTAATAAAGCTATGTTATAAGGTTTTGATAAAGCTTTGCCTTGTTTTGATAAAAGTATTTGTTGAGCATGAATGATATCCCTATTTTATGTATCAAGTATAAGCTTTGTTTTGGATGACATTCTTGGAACCGTCCTTTCGTGTTAGGGGACGTTAAGCTTATGTAACATAGTCCTTCCGTGCTAGGGGACTTTAAGCTTATGTAGCATAGTCCTTCTGTGCTAGGGGACTTTAAGCCTAGGTAGCATCGTCCTTTCGTGCTAGGGGACGTTAAGCCTAAGTAGCACCCTTGTTAAGATATCGGTCGCCGACGTGCTATGAACGAGTGTACTCGATGCCGAGGTTATGCTTTTGTTTTTCCGGGATGTCATCACCCCTTGTTTTAAGATTTGACGTATGTTAAGTAAGTAAGTAAGTTTCGAAAGACCAAGGTTCGATTGATGTTTTGTTTCAAGTCAAGTTAAGCTATTTATGTATGGTTTTGACAAGGATATACTATGTATTGTTTTGAAAAGATCTTGGGTATCATTCATTTAACCCCTTTATTACTTATACCATTCACTAAGTATCCAAGCTCACCCTCCCTATGTATGTATGTAGGTAACAAGCAAGAGGTCGGTTACGCCGAGATGTGTGTTTTGCAAGATGTTTTGGATGCATGTTTATGTCGGCAATCCTGAATATTATGTATCTTGACTTGTATTTCATGTATTTTGTTTATGTCGGCAATTTTGGAGCTTATGTATTTTGAACATGTCGGCTTGAGAAGCCTTTTACCAAGATGTAATATGTATTTTTGTACTTCATTTCTATTTGTATTCAAATTGTAAAGCTATGAAAAGATGTATGCCATTTCATTTTACTTATGCACTGCTCTTATGGACCACTTGTATTTTAGATTATCGCTTCCGCACTTGTGAGCCCCATATATTTATACTCTGATTGTGTGTGAATTTTGAAAATTGGCCTTCGGTAATCTCGGATTACTGGCCATCACGGCACCAAACTACTAGGGGCGGTTTGGGGTCGTGACATGAGGCCACATGAGAAGAACTACCTAACACACGATTTAGAATTGGCCGTAGTTGTGTTTGCTTTGAAAATCTGGCGGCATTACTTGTATGGGGCAAAATGTGAAGTCTACATGGATCACAAAAGTCTGAACTACTTCTTTACATAGAAAGAGCTAAATATGCGGTAGAGGAGATGGCTTGAATTGATAAAGGATTATGATCTTGAAATCTAATATCACCCCGGGAAAGCTAATACAGTTGCTGATGCCCTAAGAAGAAAGTCGATGGGGAGTATGGCTTGTTTGCTTACTGAACAGAAAGAGATCTTGCAAGATTTTGAGAAGTCTGAAATTGAAGTGGTATTGTGTGAACCGGGCGGATTGATAGCCGCTATTTTAGCCGAACCGGCAATCATTGATGAGATTAAACAGAAACAAAAAGAGGATGAATTCCTGAAGAAAGTGATTGATGAATTTGAGACAAGTCCGAAAGCAGAATTCAGCATTGAAGGCGATGTGTTGAGATTTCGAAACCGAATGTCTATCCCAGATATTCCGGAGCTAAAGAAAAGAGTTCTGGATGAAGCTCACAAGTCAATATTTGCTATGCATCCGGGCAATAACAAAATGTATCAAGATTTGAAACAAAGCTATTGGTGGCCTAAAATGAAGAAAGAAATTACAGAGTATGTGTCCAAATGTCTTCAACGTCAGCAAGTTAAAGCTAAACATCAGAAACCGGGCGGTCTACTTCAACCTCTCCCCATTCCTGAATGGAAGTGAGAGCATGTGACTATGGATTTCGTTGTTGGTTTACCTCGGACTCCTCGAGGTATGGATTCTATTTGGGTTGTAGTTGATAGACTGACTAAATCTGCATATTTTCTACCTGTTAGAACTACTTTTGATGCTTATAGACTGGCTACTATATATGTTGATGAGATTGTTCGTTTGCACGGAGTTCCGGTATCTATTGTTTCAGATAGAGATCTGAAATTTGTGTCTAGATTATGGAAAAGTTTGCAAAGGGCTATGGGGACAGAATTGAGGTTTAGTACCGCATTCCACCCACAGACAGACGGACAATCAAAACAGACAATATAGACTTTGGAAGATATGTTGAGGATGTGTGCCTTGGATTTTCAAGGGAGTTGGGAAGATTATTTGCCACTCGTGGAGTTTGCATACAATAACAGCTTCCACTCCGGCATCGGTATGGCACCATACGAGGCTTTGTATGGTAGAAGGTGTAGATCACCAATTTGTTGGATAGAAGTTAGGGATAGAGCTCTTCTTGGGCCTAAAATTGTGCAAGACACTTTTGAGAAGATCAAAATTATTCAGCAAAGGCTCAAAACAGCTCAAGACCGACAAAAGAATTATGCAAATGTTCGAAGAAGACCTCTCGAGTATGAGGTTAGTGACCATGTGTTTATCCATGTGACTCCGATGAAAGGCCAAGTTAGGTTTGGAAAGAAGGGTAAATTGTCACCCCGTTACATTGGGCCGTTTCAAATTCTGGAGAGACTTGGTCCAGTTGCTTATAGAGTTGCTTTGCCACCAGGATTTGAGCAAATCCATAATGTGCTTCATGTGTCAATGTTGAGGGGTTATCTCTGAGATCCCCTTCACGTGATTGAAGGCCTTCTCAGCCACAGAAACCGAAATTGACTATGCCATTGTGATTAGCATAATTTTTAGAGCCTACGGTGAAATTTAATTGAAAATTGATTTGGGTCAGAATAATTAGATTCAGAACGATTAATTAAGCACTATTATTAACCTTAATCAAATATGATTAGTGAAAGACTATAAAAGGGGCTCTAATACACTTAGATGCATGTGTTTTTGAGCTTAAAGCTGAAAATCACTCTAAAGAGAGGGAGTGGAGAGAGAGAGTGAGGGTCGGTTAGAGAGAGAGGGTGGAAGGATTGAAGCTTTGATCTTGAAGCTTGGAAATCTTGAAGATTAACTCAAGGATTGACTTCAATTGTGAGGATTAAAGCTCCTAGGTCAGTAGTCAGCTCTTAATTTATAGTTGAGTATGTAATTTTGTGAATTCAAGTGGTATGGTAGATCATGGCAAAGATTGAGTTGAATATGAAGTTAGAATGCACATACATGCATGAAATTACTATGAATCACCATGAATTACCGTGTTTTTGCATAATCAAGCATGTATCAAGTTGAATATGGGACTATGAGTATTAGAGTATACATGCAAGCATAGTTTTGTTGATTTTCATGGTTGTGAGCATCAATGGCGTCATTTAAAATGGAATTGGAGTAAAAAATAAGCATGCATGTATAATTCAAGGGGTTTATGGAGTATGGGTATATGTGTATTGAAATTGAATTTTGAAACTATGTGTTTTGTTGTGATGAATTGAGGGTTAGATTATGATTTTGAGCAATTGACCTCATATTGCTTGTATACACATGATATATAATGTGTTTCCCTATTTTTGGGGCATTAATTCGAGCTTTGAAGCCTTTGAATATCGAATTTGAGCCTCAAGAACAGTTCTGGAAAACCCAGAATTTGGCATGCCCGCTCGAGTGGGGAAAGCACCGCTCGAGCGTGAAATACGAGGTCCTAGAACTTTTTGCAGACATGGATGTCCGCTCGAGCGGGGAGATTCATGCTCGAACGGGGAGCCATGTAGTGTGACCTTCAGCTCAAGTGTCTGAATTCATGCTCGAGCGTAAAAATAAGGTAACCAGTACTTTTGCAAACCATGAGGGTCCGCTCGAGCGGCGGAACCCACGCTCGAGTAGGGACCCCTGTTTCATAAATTTTGTAAAGGTGTTCTGTGTTTCATTTTCCGTTCTCTTTTATTTCTGAGCACTTTTAGGCATGCATTAAGCATTGTAAATAAGTTAAAAGGATAAGAACGAAGCCTAAGAGGAATATATGAATTAAGAACGGAATGAATCGTTTGTGACCCATTATGTTCATGAAATGTGTAAGGTCAAGAACGAGGGGAAATTCACCGGCAGATCACTGTGAGTAATATCTTAATAAAGATATCTGAAGTATGTTATTTGTCCAATTTCTTACTTTCATATAAGTCTTGTAAGTTTGTTACATTGAATTGGGGAAAAATATTTGTTATGCCATGCGATTGGGCCAAAGGCCGTTGGATACAATTGATTGGTCGAAGGCCGTTTGACATGAATGATTGGGCCAAAGGCCGTCTGACATGAATGATAGTCTAACATATGAATGATTGGGCCACAGGTCGTCTGACACGAATGATAGTCTAACATATGAATGATTGGGTCAAAGGCCATCTGACATGAATGATAGTTTGGTATGAACGATTGGGCTGAAGGCCGTCGGATATGAACGATTGGGCCAAAGGCCGTCGGATCTGAACGTTTGGGCCAAAGGCCATCGGATACGAACGATTGGGCCAAAAGTGCCGTTAGACATGAATGGATGGGCCAAAGGCCGTCGAGTAGGAGTTAATTGGGCCCGAGGCCGTTTGCTACATCTAGAACTTTAGCCGATTGATACATTAAATAGAAACATGAATTGAGCCCAAGGTCGTCTGATGTAACTGTTTCAAAGATTGTTCATGTATCTTCCTTATTTGATATTATTCACTGGGCTTTCGCTCACGCTCATTCATGTCTATGTAGGTGAGCCAAGGGACGTCCAAACCCAGCCTTGGTGAAATATGTGAGAAATAGTCAAGGTTTTGAAGAGTCAGCCCAAACGTCTCACGCACGAGACTTGTCTTCGCCTCTTTTGTTCTTCGATATAGTTTCATTATATTGAAGAAAACATCGGATTACTTTTTAATATAAACCTTGGGTTTGACTGACCTAGACTTGAATGATCCTGTGTATGTACAGAACTTTGTGTTATTATCCCTTTGATGTGAGTTATTCACAGGTATATATATGTGGACTGTTATGATGTGCCATGTAAGCACAACTCTATGGACAAAAGTTTTAAATTTGCTTTCATTTGGCCCCTTTACTCTGATGAGATATGTCTTGATTGGTTTGAGGCCGTAGGTAATCCCTTGATTACTGGCCAGTTATGTCCTTAACCCATAGGGGCGGGTTCGGGTCATGACAAGGGGTGCTCAATTCATGACCTTCTCCTCTCGTACCCAAGTTCCCGAGCTGAGACAATCTTGGTGATGACGGAAACGTGACCTTTGGCACAAGTCATGAGTTTCCTAAATTTACCCAAAATGAAAAATATTTCGGCGGCGACTCTATATCTGGCAAAACAGTCCATTTTTATCAATTTGATTCAAAATCGATTTTTCAAAAGATTTTCCGGATTTTGACTCTTTGGTGATTATCTATTTCACATTGCACTTATGAGATCAAATTCAGAACTGCTGAAATCCGAATTGTAGGGCTTATTTCTCTTTCCGAAAGGGGGCACGAAAAAGTCGGGCTACAATATACTGAGCTCCATAATGGAGCCTCCGGTATGGGTAATAGATTACAGACGTATTAAGTGCCGTAATAGAACCTCTATGTGGTAACCCTGTTCCGTATTATGCTAATTGCTCCTTATTATGAATGTGATTATGTGTTTGATATGATTCTGTGTGTCATTTATGTGAAAATATGTGGTTTTGAATTTCTATCTATTCACCATAGGAATATCTATTTGATTATCTGCTTTGGAATTTAAATTTAAGGCCCTATCGGCCACAGAAACCGAAATTGACTACCCCATTGTGATCAGTGTAATTTTTAGAGCCTACGGTAAAATTTAATTGAAAATTGATTCAAATCAAAATAATTAGATTCAGAACGATTAATTAAGTGCCATTAATTGGCTATAATCAAATTTGATTAGGTGGGGTTATATAAAGGGCCTTATTATATTTGATTCCTCTCTTTTATATCATTTTGGCTGAGATCAACTCTCTAGAAAAAGAGAGAACCAACTTTGAGAGAGAGAGGAGACATCTTTGTGCATTTTGGCTCAAGATTTGTGAATTGGGAAGGCTAGGTGCAAAATTTGACCACAATTGTGAGAATTAAGGCTCTTAGGTGAGTAATCAACCCTTGACTCATGGATTTTAGTTTGTAATTTGTGAGTTCAAAGTTGAATGATAATAAAGAACATGTATTGAGTTGATTAAGTTGAGATTGAAGTCCATGTGTGCATGCATGTAGAGAATTCCTATGAAATTACATAATCTACCATGTAATGTGTGAATTATGAAAGATTGTGGGTTGAATGCATGAGCCTTGATTATATCAAGAAATGTTGATTTATTTTGAAGAATTGGACCATGATTTTGAGCAATTGGCCTCATATTAGTTGTGTACTCATGATATATAATGTATTTGCATGTTTGGGAACCAAAATTATGAATTTTGAACCTTTGAAGGTCAGATTTGAGCTCAAGAATAAGTTCTAGAAAATCGAGAATTCTTGACATCCGCTCGAGCGGGGGAACCGCCACTTGAGCGTAAAATACGAGCTCCCTGAATATTTTGCAGACATGATGTCCGCTCGAGCGGGGAAGTTCACGCTCGAGTGGGGAGCTATGTGGAATGACCTTCAGCTCGAGCGTCCGAAGTTCACGCTCGAGCGTAAATATGAGGTAACCAGTACTTTTGCAGACCTTATGGGTCCGCTCGAGCGGGGAAGTCCACGCTCGAGCTGGGACCCCTGTTTCAAAAATTTTGTAAACATATTCTGTGTTTCGTTTTCCGTTCTCTTTCACTTCTAAGTACTCTTAGGCATGCATTGAGCATTATGAATGAATTAAAAGAATAAGAAAGAAGCCTAAAGAGGAATATGTGAATTAAGAATGAATTAGATTGTTTGTGACCCATTGTATACATGGAATGTGTAGGGTCGAGCTCCAGGGCAAATCATCCCGCCGATCACTGTGAGTAATATCTTAATAAATATATTTTGAAATATGTCATTTGTCCAATTACTTATCTCTCTATAAGTTTTATGAGTTTGTTGAGTTGAATTGTGGACAAACGTTTGCTATAAGTGAATGGGCCAAAGGCCAGTTTGACATAAATGAATGAATGGGCCAAAGGCCAGTTTAACATGAATGATAGAATGGGCCAAAGGCCAGTTTGACATGAAAGAACGAATGGGCCAAAGGCCAGTTTGACATGAAAGAACGAATGGGCCGAAGGTCGGTTTGACATGAATGAAGGAATGGGCCAAAGGCCAGTTTGACATGAACAAAATAATGAATGGGCCGGCGACTAGTCTGACATGAAAGATAGAATGAATGGGCCAGAGGCCAGTTTGGCATGAATGATATGAATGAATGGGCCAGAGGCCGTATGACACGAATGGATTGGGCCCGAGGCCGTATGATGTGTTTGGAACAGCAGTCACTTGACCTATATGTATATATATGCTAGATAGAAATACGAATTGGGCCTAAGGCCGTTTGAAGCATGTTGTTCTAAATACCGCTTGTGTAACTTCTTTATTTTGATATTATTCACTGGGCTTTCTCTCACGTTCATTTATGTGTTTGTAGGTGAGCCAAGAGAGGTCCAAACCCAGCCTCAGTGAAGTTTGTATGGAACAACCAAGGTTTTGAAGAGTCAGCCCTTACATCTCACGCACGAGACTCGTTTTCACCCTTTTGTTATCCTGTTTTATTTTGTCATGTTGGCGAGGACTTTGGATACGTTTATATATAGTTTTGATTGGCTGACCCAGACTTGAATGATCCTGTCTGTACAGAACTTTATGTTACTGTATTTTCTGATGTGAGTTATTAATATGTATATGTATGGTTTGTTATGATGTGCCATGTAAGCACAGCTCTATGGACAGTTTTAAATTTTGCTTTCGTTTGGCCCCTTTACTCTGATGAGTTATGTCTGGTTTGGTTTAAGGCCGTAGGTGATCTCAGGATTACCGGCCAGTTGTGTCCTTAACCCATGGAGGCGGGTTCGGGTCATGACACTCCGATACCGAGTAACAGCTAACAGATATCACATGATGCTAAGTATGCCACGAATACATTTCAGAAATTGACAATCATTCATTGTACAGAACATAACATTTCAGAAAACAGATCTTATTTAATCATACAGAAAATAAATAAAGTTAAACATAGCTTTACTAAGTTATTACTCACAGTTGGCTCCAAAAGCAGACAGACAGAGCAGACAAATTATATAGCCTACGGCGCGTGACCTACACAAACAGATAATGGATACACACTAAAACACACGCTCAAAAAATACTTAGCTCATTATGTTTCATTCTTAGTGTGTTTTTAAGTCTTATCCTCAATATTATGTCTTAATTAGGGCTTAAGAATGCCTAGGATGTAATGAGGATGCTAAAATGTTCTTTGAAACACTTAGCCAAATTTTCAAAAACAGGGCAATCCGCTCGAGCACAACTTTTGTCACTTTAGCGGCCTGTAAAGTCTGCAAAAGTACTAGTTGCATGATTTTTTCGCTCGATGTACGCTCGAGCGCAACTTTGGTCGCTCGAGCACTCTGCAAAAGTCTATAAAACTTTTAGGAGCTCTTATTTTACACTCGAGCGCAACTTCGGTTGCTCAAGCGAAATGTCAAAAATAAGGGTGGCCAGTCGAGCACAGATTCTGACGATCGAGCTAACCCCCAAACTCTGCAAAAGTACTGGGAGCTCGCATTATCCGCTCGAGCGCAGATTCCACCGCTCGAGCAGAAGGTGCAAATTCTGAAATTTCCAGATTGATGTTCAAGCTTCAAAACTCAAATTCAAACCAACAAAACACATAATTTGGGTCCAAAACTTGAGGAAACAGAAGTAAACTTGTAAAACATTGTGAATTCAAAATTATTTCACAAAATTAAAGCCCAAAAGCATGCCAATTATGTAAAATCAAACTTGAAATTTTCAAAATATAACATACACGAATTGTTATGAACTCAGATGTTCCAAAACATGGTCAATTGAGGTCAAATGGTAAGAATGTGATGAATTCTTAAAACCAAGCTAGAATTACCACATGCATGAGAGAATTCCTTTGAAAACAACCTCAAAACTCCATGAAATGCACATGCATCCATGGTTAACTCTTCTTTCCTATTTTGCCTAGCTCATTCATGCAACCTATAGCTTAATTCCCTTGATGCCATGCATTAACCAACTAAATTACAAAACTAAAGGCTAGAATTCTTACCTTAGATGCTTAATTGTGTTCTAGATGTTCACTTGCTTGAGTTTCCAAGTCAAAACCTTCAATTTTTCAAGAGATTCTTCCTCTCCAAGCTTTGATTTCAATTCTCTCTTGGTTTTTCTCTCTCACACACGTTTGGCAGCTCAAGCTGAAAAATAAGATTTCTAATGTTTTAGAATCAAATTAGCCTTATATAGGCCTGGTTTAATTAAGCTAAATTAATTCTTGCTTAGGCTTATTGACTTTGATTAGTTTATTCTAATTATTTGGTTCCCAATGGAATTCCAATTAAACCTACCATAATGTTCTAAAAATTTCAAATAACACATAAACCAAGTCATTTTCTTGTTCAGATGCCGATAAGGCCTTCAATTCACATATCGAAACAGAAATTCAGACAGATCTTTTTACAGCAAACGGATATAAACACAAATAATGCAATACACATGTAATTAATTCAAAATTTCTACTTAACTACTTATTAGGCATTCTTAATTATAGGTTATAGGCTAATCATAGGTCGGGGTTATTACAGTCTTCCCCCCTTAAAGAGTTTGGTCCTCCAAACTCGAATTACCTTCGTTTTGAAAGAATGCCGAATCTAGAGGGAACAAATTAGGATATCTTTTCATCATATCTTCTTCAGTTTCCCAAGTTGCATTAGTTCCTCCATGGTTTTTCCAGTCAACTTTCACTAATGAAATTTTTTTATTTCTCAATCTCTTGATCTGACGGTTCACAATCTATATTGGCCGTTCTTCATAGGTGAAATCATCTTTCAATAGCACATGAGTTGGCTCAATAACATGTAACGAATCCCTCAAATAATCTTGGAGCATTGAAACATGGAAAACATTATGCATTTGCTCCTTGATCAGAGGTAAAGCCACTCGATACATTACCGGATTGATTTTCTCAAGAATTTCATATGGTCCAATGTATCTCGGTGCCAATTTGCCCTTTACTCCAAATCGTGTTTTCCCTTTCATAGGAGTTACTTTGATAAACATAAGATCCCCAACATCATATTCTCTGTCTCTTCTTTGGACATCCGCATAACTCTTTCGACGACTATGGGCGATTTTCAAACGTTGTTGAATCAATTTCACCTTTTCAGTTGTTTCTTGCACAAGTTCTGGTCCCAACAATGGTCTATCACCTACTTCGGCCCAGCAAATCGGAGATCGGCATTTTCGACCATACAAAGCTTCATAAGGAGCCATTCCAATACTTGAATGATAGCTATTGTTAAACACAAATTCTGCCAAAGGAAGATAAGTCTCCCAATTTCCTTGGAAATCTAGGGCACACATTCTGAGCATATCATTCGAAGTTTGTATCGTTCTTTCTGACTGGCCATCCGTCTGCGGGTGATAAGCACTACTCAATCTCAATTCAGTCCCCAAAGCTTGTTGCAAACTCTGCCAGAATCTTGAAGTAAACTTAGGATCTTTGTCAGATACATTGGATATAAGTACCCCATGCAATCTCACAATTTCATTCATATAGATGTTAGCCAACTTATCCGCATTATAAAAAGTTTTAACAAATAGAAAATGGGCAGGCTTAGTTAAATGGTCAACAATGACCCAGATAGAGTCCATACCTTGAGAATAGCGAGGCAATCCAACAATGAAGTCCATCATAATATGCTCCTATTTCCATTCTGGTATTAGAAGCGACTGAAGTAATCCAGCGGGTCGTTGATGTTTAGTTTTTACCTGTTGGCAATGCAAATACCTTGCCATAAAATCAGCAATACTTTTCTTCATTCCAGGCCACTTGAAATTCTGTTTCAAGTCATGGTACATCTTTGTATTCCCTGGATGCATAGCAAATTTAGAGCTGTGAGCTTCGGTCATAATACATTTTCTTAAGTCAGAATAATCCGGTACACAAAGTCTACCTTGAAATTCCAACACATCATTTTCAATCACAAATCTCAGCCTCAGTTTTGAGTCAATTTCATCCACAATCTTCTTCAAAAATTCATCTTGCAACTGCTTCTCTCTAATTTCTTTGATAATTGCAGGCTGGGCAAAGATGGCGGCTAGAATTCTGCCCTGTTCATGCAACACAATTTCAATCTCATTCATCTCCAAGTCACATAACAACTCTTTCTAACCAGTGAGCAAACATGACAAATTCCTAATTGATTTTTGGCTCAAAGCATCTGCCACTGTATTTGCTTTCCCCCGGATGGTACAGAATTTGCAAGTCATAATCTTTGATCAATTCGAGCCATCGTCTCTGTCTTATATTCAATTACTTCTGAGTAAAGAAATGTTTCAAGCTTTTATGATCGGTATACACTTCACAAGCCACTCCATACAGATAGTGGCACTAGATTTTCAAAGCAAAAACCATAGCTGCGAGTTCAAGGTCATGGGTTGGATAATTCCTCTCATGTGGCCAAAGTTGTCGTGAAGCACATGCAATTACCTTCCCATTCTGCATTAACACACACCCCAAGCCTTTGTATGAAATATCACTGTAAATTTGAAACCCATCTGTACTAGTAGGTAGAGTCAAAATTGGTGCAGTCACTAATCTAGTCTTTAACTCTTGGAAAGGAGAATCTCTTTGGTTATCCCAATTAAATGGCATATTTTTCTATGTTAGCTGTGTCAAAGGCATAGTAAGTTTGGAGAAGTCCTTTACAAATTTGCGGTAGTAACCTGTAAGCCCCAAAAAGCTTCTGACTTCAGATACGTTAGTTGGTCTTGGCCAATCCACAATAGCTTTGATTTTCTGTGGGTCAACAGAGATGCCATCTTTATTGATTACATGCCCCAGACATGTTACACAGTAAAGCCAAGACTTGCATTTGGACAGTTTTGCATATAATTTATTTTTCCTCAAGGTTTGTATGACAGTTCTTAGATGATGTTCATGTTCTTCCCTACTTTTAGAATATAGATCAAAATATCATCAATAAATACAACTATAAATTCATCAAGAAATTGTTTAAACACCCTATTCATTAAGTCCATGAATGCTGCAAGTGCATTAGTTACCCCAAACGGTATTACCAAAAACTCATAGTGCCCATATTTAGTCGGGAAAGTGGTTTTCTCTATGTCATTTGTCTTAACTTTCAATTGGTGTTATCTGGATTGAAGATCAATTTTGGAAAACACCTGGGCTTCCTAAAGTTGGTCAAACAAATCATATATTCAGTGTAATGGATATTTATTCTTGACAGTTACTTTGTTCAATTCCCGATAATCTATACATAGTCTCAAAGACCAATCTTTCTTTTTAACAAACAGAACTGGAGCACCCCAAGGTGAAATACTCGGTCGGATAAACTTCTCATCTAGTAGTACTTGAAGTTGGACCTTTAGTTCTTTTAATTCGGAGGTTGACATTTGGTATGGGATTTTAGAAATCAATTGTGTTTCAGGTACAACATTAATAGTAAACTCAACTTCCCTATTTATTAAGTCTCCGGGAAAATCATTTGGAAATACATCGGGAAATTCATGAAATCAAGTACGGTGGAGGAATTACCTCATACCCAACAAACACAAACTCAGGCATACTAGGTGATTGAAACACAACAGTTTTATTTACACAATCAATAGTTGCACAATACTTCATCAACCAATCCATACCAAGTATACAGTGAAAATGATCAATACCCAATGGCAACAAATCAACATATAATGTCATATCACCAATCACAATGTCACATGCCGGATAAACATACGCATATACCATAGAACCTCCAGATGGTGTAAATACAGATAACAAATAATTCATAGGTTCTAGTGGTCTAGTCAATTTTTGAGAAAATGTATGCGACACAAATGAATGTGTAGAACCAGAATCTATCAACACATATGCATTTGGGCATAGATGGAAATTATACGTGGCACCACAGCTTCGGTGTTCTGCACATCACTAGGCACTAACGCAAAAATTTGGCCTTGTCTTAAAGTTTCTCGCCCAGTGTTAGCTCTCGTATTTGTTCTAGATGCAGAAGCAGATCTGGCTGAACTTGCCGCAGGACGGTTGGCATTATCGTACACAAGCAGACAGTCTTTCACTACATAGCCTATCTTGCCATCTCGGAAATAGGCACCGGATGAACAGTAACACACACCCCTATGCTTCCTTCCACAATCAGGACAAACTGGGATAAACCCATTACTTTGACTTGAGCTACTTGTTGACCCCGTGTTTTGCGACCCTTTCTGAAACAGTACCTAGACCTCTTACTTCTCCATTCTGTTGTTATTGTTGGGGCCTTGGTTTGTTTCATGGCTGCTAGGTTGCCTTCAGACATTAAGGCTCTGTCAAGAACATCCACATATGTGGGTAGTTTCAACACTCCTACCCAATCAAAGATATCCAGATTTAGACCTCCTTCTAACTTCTGGGTTTTCTTGTAATCCGTGTCAACCATGTGGGGTGCAAACTGGGCTAACTCCGTGAATTTGTCCTCGTACTCTACTATTGACATGTTGCTTTGCTTGAGTTCTTGAAATTCAAAAACTTTTCAGTCCCGAAAGCACTGAGGAAAGTACTTGTCGTAGAAGATCTCTTTGAATTAAACCCAAGTCATGTTCCTATTGCTATTTCTGTTTAGCAACCACTATCTTCAGGCTTCATCTTTTAAGGTATACATGGCCAAGAGAACCTTCTGAGTCTCGAAGTAGGGAAACACTTCAAATAATGTTTTTCATTTCAAGTAACCATGTCTCTACCTTTAATGGTTCAATACTACCTAAGAAAGTTGGCGGTTTCATTTTCATGAACTTCTGAGTTAGGTTGATGATATCATTGTTATCCGGTTCAACTTGCACTGGCAGAGGCGGAGGGGGCAAAGGTTATTGCCTCAAAGATTCTATTAAGGCTGTAAGCATTTGTTCTATTCAACTCATTCAAGCTTTGGAAGATTCGGTTGTATCATTACATCTTGTATTTTCCATGTTGCTATAGGTAACCAAGGCAATAATAAACATAGGAATAATCTTGTTCATAGTGTTTGGAATATTCAGTTTCAGTTCATTCCTTTCAATTTCATATGTTCATATTCAGATTCAGTTTTCACATTTACAGAAATTAACACACACACACACACGCGCACACACACACACACACACACAGATCAAATGTCCCTAATTCTTTTCTAGGACGTCCTAGAGCTCATATAGACTCGTGGGTGAGGTATAACTCATATTTTGATACCACTCTGTCATGACCCAAACCTGCCCCTATAGGTTTAGCGTTGTAACCGGCCAATAATCCTTGGATTATCAAAGGCCTCTGAATAGATTAACTCATAATAAAGGGCTGCGAAAGTAGATATATAAAACATACATACCCTAATTCTTTTCTAGGACATCCTAGAGCTCATATAGACTCGTGGGTGCGGTATAACTCATATTTTGATACCACTCTGTCATGACCCAAACCTGCCCCTATAGGTTTAGCGTTGTAACCGGCCAATAATCCTTGGATTATCAAAGGCCTCTGAATAGATTAACTCATAATAAAGGGCTGCGAAAGTAGATATATAAAACATACATAGTCTATCGAGCTGTGCAGACATACATGGAATAGAAATTTAAAACTTTATATACACACATGTGACGCCATATTTACATTACAAATAAAACCAAAATGGAACTTAGCCCAGTATACAGATAAACAAAAACTTGTTCAAAATTCACGAAAACAAAACAAGGTCTTAAACTTAGTTCACAAAACATGACCACTTGACTTTTTTCGTAACCTCCTCGGGAGGCAGAAAGGTTGGCCGACAAAACAGAGTTCCAGGTGATCATCATTGAGCCTAACCACGCGCCTGGTCACCAACATACATAAATAATACAGTAAACGGGAGCCTAGTGAACAATAACAGAGTAAATGGGTTTAATTGAATGATGTCCAATATCAAGTTCAAAAAGCATATTCATATTCATATTCTTGTTCAAATCATACATAGAAATCAAAGTCTCATGCTTAATCATATGTGGTACATCCATTAGTGTTAACAGAACAGATACATAACAGATGGTGGATATGAGTAACTAGTTCCATAAAGGAACTTCCGGATCCGGGTAACATATAATAGATATACTGAGCTCCATGATGGAGCCTCCGATACGGGTAACAGATTGCAGACATATTAAGTTCCATAATGGAACCTCCGATACCGGGTAACAGCTAACAGATATCACATGATACTAAGGATGCCACGAATATCTTTCAGAAATTAGACAATCATTCATTATACAGAACATAACATTTCAGAAAACATATCTTATTTTATCATACAAAAAATAAATAAAGTTGAACATAGCTTTACTAAGTTATTACTCACAGTTGGCTCCAAAAGCAGATGGACAGAGCAAACAAATTGAATAACCTACGGCATGTGACCTACACAAACAGATAACGGATACACACTGAAACACACGCTCAGAAAATACTTAACTCATTACATTTCATTCTTAGTGTATTTTTAAGTCTTATCCTCAATTTCATGTCTTAATTAGGGCTTAAGAATGCCTAGGATGCAATGAGAACGCTAAAATGTTCTTTGAAACACTTAGCCAAATTTTCAAAAACAAGGCAGTCCGCTCGAGTGCAACTTCTGTCACTTGAGCGGCCTGTAAAGTCTGCAAAAGTACTAGTTGCATGATTTTTTCGCTCGATAGACGCTCGAGCGCAATACTAAGTAAAAAGGGTCTCTGCTCGAGCGCAATACTAAGTAAAAAGGGTCTCTGCTCGAGCACAATTTTGGTCACTCGAGCAGTCTGCAAAAGTCTGTAAAACTTCTAGGAGGTCTCATTTTACGCTCGAGCGCAATTTCGGTCACTTAAGCAGAAGGTCAAAAATAAGGGTGGCCGCTCGAGCACAGATTCTGACACTCAAGCCAACCTCCAAACTCTGCAAAAGTACTGGGAGCTCCGCTCGACCGCAGACTCCATCGCTCTAGCGGAGGGTACAAATTCTGGAATTCCCAGATTGATGTTCAAGCTTCAAAACTCAAATTCAAACCAACAAAACACATCCTTTTGGGCTCAAAACTTGAGGAAACAGACGTAAACTTGTAAAACATTGGGAATTCAAAATCATTTCGCAAAATCAAAGCCCAAAAGCATGCCAATTATGTAAAATCAAACTTGAAATTTTCAAAATATAACATACACGAATTATTATGAACTCAGACGTACCAAAACATGATTGATTGAGGTCAAATGGTAAGAATGCGATGAATTCTTAAAACCAAGCTAGAATTACCCCATGCATGAGAGAATTCTTTTGAAAACAACCTCAAAACTCCATGAAATGCACATGCATGCATGGTTAACTTTTCTTTCCTATTTTGCTTAGCTCATTCATGCATCCTATGGCTTAATTCCCTTGACTTCATGCATTAACAAACTACATTACAAAAGTAGAGGCTAGAATTCTTACCTTAGATGCTTAATTGTGTTTTAGATGTTCACTTGCTTGAGTTTTCAAGTCAAAGCCTTCGGCTGTGTTTGGTTGTGTTTCCAAACAATGATTTTACACCCATATTCCAGTATGATGTTTGAAACGAATTCTCAAATCACATTTCCACAACTCTGCAGAAAACTCTGCGTGGGGCGCGTTTTTCAATTTTTTTTTTTCAAATTTGACCTAACCGGTCGTCCGACCGTTTGACCGGAACAGTGCAATTTTTTTTTTTTTGACATATGTTAATTTTTATATATTCGAAAAAATTATTTTTCAAAATTTTTAAAACTTTTTATGTGCTTTAATAGAATTTTGAGTTGTAAGTTTGGTTATAAGTTGTAAGTTTTTGTATCAAATATCATATGTCACATCAAAAATTCCCCACTCAATTCAAAATTCTTTTCAAAACTCTTTTACCAAACAAATTTTCCACACTCAAATCATAATTCCAAAACTCACAAACTCAAAATACAACTCATACTCTCAAATCATATTTAGAAAGCTCTACCAAACACAATTTTCCAAGAGATTCTTCCTCTCCAAGCTTTGATATCAATTCTCTCTTGGTCTCTCTCTCTCTCACGTTTGGGAGCTCAAGATGACAAAATAAGAGTATTTCTAATGTTTTAGAATCAAATTAGCCTTATATAGGCTTGGTTTAATTAAGCTAAATTAATTCTTACTTAGGCTAATTGACTTTGATTAGTTTATTCTAATTATTTGGTTCCAAATCGAATTTCAATTAAACCTACCATAATGTTCTAAAAATTTCAAATAACATATAAACACAAATGTAATTAATTCAGAATTTCTTCTTAACTACTTATTAGGCATTCTTAATCATAGGTTATAAGCTAATCACAGGTCAAGGTTGTTATATATTACCTCATATAGATGACTTGTTTGACTAGTTGAAGGGGTCTTATTGCTTCTTTAAGATAGACTTGAGATCGAGTTATCACCAGTTGAGAGTGAAAAAGGAGTATATCTAGAAGACGGCATTCCGTATGCGGTATGGCCATTATAAGTTCTTAGTGATGCCTTTTGGGTTAACCAACACACCGGCCTTGTTTATGAATTTGAGGAATCAGATTTTTCGTGAGTTCCTAGACCGTTTTGTAGTTGTCTTTGTTGATGACATTTTGATCTACTCACCCTTTGAGGAGAAACACGAAGAACACTTACAGGTTGTACTTGAGTTGCTTAGAGCCCACAAGTTGTATGCTAAGTTCGGAAAGTGTGAGTTCTAGTTGAAGGAGGTGAAATTCTTAAGCCATGTGGAATTCTGGGAAGGGGTTACTGTAGATTCTTCTAAGATTGAATTAGTGCAAGATTAAGAACAACCTAAGAATGCCTTTGAAATCTGAAGTTTCTTGGGGTTAGCAGGGTATTATCGACGTTTTGTAAAGGATTTCTCTAGATTAACCTCATCATTGACTAGATTGACGAGGAAGGGAATTAAGTTTGTATGGAATGAGACTTGTGAAAAGTCATTTCAAAAGCTTGAGATTAGACTTACCATTACTCTAGTGTTGATTATTCTGGAGAGGGGTTTGGGCTATTCAGTGTATTGCGATACGTCTTGGGAAGGTTTGGGTTTTGTTTTGATACAAAAGGGGAAGGTGGTAGCATATGGCTCGCGACAGTTGAAAACACATGAGAGAAACTACCCTACTTATGACTTAAAGCTAGCAGTTGTGATCTTTGCCTTGAAGATTTGGAGACATTGTCTATATGGTGAGAGGTTTGAGGTATTCTCTGATCACAAGAGTCTGAAGTATCTATTTTCACAGAAAAATTTGAATCTGAGGCAGAGGAGGTGGATGGAGTTTATATCATCCGGGGAAGGCCAATGTAGTGGCCGATGCCTTGAGTAGAAAATCCATTAGCAGTGTAGCTAGTATTGCCATCCGACAATGGGAGATGTTGGGTGCTATTGGTGAGTATGACTTGCATCTTGGTGAGTTCGCTGAGTCAGCAGCCTTGTTCACTATGGTTGCACAACCAACGCTCGTGAGCCAAGTTATAGAAGCACAATGGGGTGACCACGAGGTAAAGTCCATCCAGGGTGAAGATATCTAGTGAGAAGGTGGAGAAGCGATTAAACGTGTATTCTGACTCGAGTGTTAGATATCTTGACCATTTTTTCGTGCCAGAGTCTTGTAGAGAGGAGGTACTCCAAGAGTTCCACCATTCGCGCCTTGCGGTACACCCAGAAGGCACAAAGATGTATCACGACCTTAGTCACCAGTTTTGGTAGAGGAGGATGAAGAAAGACGTAGCCTTGTTTGTGTCGAGGTGCCTTACCTGTCAACAAGTGAAGGCCAAACATCAAAGGCCAGCGGGTTTGTTGCAACCCTTGCCTATAGCTGAGAGGAAGTGGGAACATGTCATGAAGGATTTTGTTGTGAGTCTTCCAAGGACTCATCGAGGTAATGATGCCGTCTGGGTGATTGTTGATCGGTTAACCAAGTCAGCACAGTTTGTACCTATGCGCATGAGTGACTCAGTAGATTATCTTGCCGACCTTTATGTTAGGTACATAGTTCGACTTCACGAGGTTCCCATGACTATTGTTTCTAATAGGGATCCGCGTTTCATGGCTCGATTGTAGTAGAGCCTACAGAATGCCTTGGGCACTAAATTTATTTTTAGTATCGCTTATCATCCTCGAATTGACAAGCAGTCAGAGCGTACCATTCAGATCCTGGAGGATATGCTTTGGGGTTGTGTTCTTGAATTTAAGGAGTCGTAGGAGAGGCACTTTCCTTTTAGTAGAGTTTGCCTCCAACAATAGCTTTCAGGTAAGTATTGGCATGGCACCGTTTGAGGCCTTGTGTAGCCGACCATGTAAATCCCCTATGTGCTAGGCCAAGATGGGTGACGCACTTATGTTAGGTCCTGAGTTAGTACAAAAAACGACAGAAAATGTTGCACTTATCTGTAAGAGGTTGGTTTTGGCTTAGAGTCGTCAGAAGAGTTATGTCGACTATAGGAGGAGGTCGTTATCATTTGAGGTAAAAGATCACGTCTTCTTGAAAATATCACCTAGATGGGATTTGATGAGATTTGGGAAGAGCAGGAAGTTGTCTCTTAGATTTATTGGGTCTTTTGAGATCTTAGAGCGTATTGGGGAGGTAGCTTATCGTTTGACCTTGCCGCCACAGCTTTCTGGGATCCATGACATGTTCCATATCTATATGCTTCAGAAGTATGAGCCGGATCCATCACATGTCCTGGATTGGACCGAGTTGGAGGTAGATGAGGAAGTCTCATACAAGGAGAGATCGGTTAGAGTCCTAGACACACGGGGACCGAGTCTTGCGAGGCAAGACAATTCCATTAGTAAAGGTGTTGTGGTGACACCGTGGGGTTGAGGAGGCAACATGGGAACGTGAGGCGGAAGTCTGTGAGAAGTATCCAGATCTTTTTGTTAATGTTTGAAACGTGTAATGAAAATATTGCTATGTTGATTATATGTGAATATTGTATATGCTTTAGGAAAATGAATTGCATATTCAGTATTGAAAACTTTTTTATCATTGTTTTGAGAATGAATGACTGGTGGATGTGTCATGGATATGAGCTGTTGTAATTGATTTAAATATAGTGGTTATTGTGTTGATTTTCAAAATTCGGGGACGGAATTCCTTAAGGGGGGAGGTTATAGCAATTATGGTTTAAACCCGGCCCGTTCATTGTTTTAGATCTGGGTTTTCTTGTCTTAATGGTTGTTCATGTCTTCTTCCATCTTATTCCTTGTTGAGTTTGGTTATTAGAGTGTCTTAGTTGTGTTTGAAACAGGTTGGGAGTTAGTGTTTTCAAAACAGTGTTGCCCAGATTTTGGTTTGTTCATTCGAGCAAACTTTCTTGCGTTCGAGCGAACTTTGAGAACTTCTAATACTTTTATAGTTTTGCAAAACTACTGAACTACTTGTAGTATGTAATTCTTCACTCGAGCAATGCTTCTTGCGCTCGAGCAGTTTTTCTTGCGCTTAAGCGGTCCTTTGGAAGTCTCAGTACTTTTGTAGGTCTGCAAAAGTACTGGGAGGGTGGTGTTCTTCACTTAAGCGATACTTTGTTCGCTCGAGCGGTCCCTCTTGTTGTGTATGGTCGCTCGAGCGACTATTCCTGCGCTTGAGCGGTCTGCGTATATATCAGGTTGTAAAAGTCACTTTTTAGATCACTTTTTCACTTCTCTCTCTCTCTCTCTCTCTCTCTCTCTCTCTCTAAATCTTAGATCTACACACACACTCTACTCTTTCTCTAGAAACCATCTCTAAACTTCAAATACACCTTGATCCATCAATTTCTGCCCCTTAGTCCCTTTGACAAAAAGGGAGAGCACGTCAAGGGCTTCGTTCCAATCGGAGAAGTTCGTATTTCAACTATGTTAAGTTCTACCCATCTCTACTTTGAGTCTTCTTCTTTGAGATAGGGATTACTTTGACACTTTGTATGGTTTTTAACTTAGCTATTTGATTTTCTAAGCTATGTTGTGATTTGGAAATTTTAAAATAAAAATCTAGGGTTTTGATTTAAAAATTCAAAAGAGGGGTTTTCAAAATGGGTTCTAGTATATGATTGTGTCTTTGTAAAAAAATGGTTAGATTGTGATAAATTGTGGATTTTATGCTTGGGAAATGATTTTTTTAAAAGGGAGGTTTCGCCCTAAATTGTGAACGTTTGATGGTTGTAAAGAGAAAATGGAATTGATATTGTTTTTATGGAATTAGAACAATGATGATGGTGGTGGTGGAGTTGGATATAAATTATCACTCCTATTTGAAATGTTGGAAAGTATATCTATGTTGGAAATTAATTATCTATTTAGAGATATCTATTTTGGGCTATTGGTGGAGGATAGCTATAATTATTGTAGAAATTGTATGAGAATTAGGTGAATTGAAACTAATTCTCATCCATTGCATTGAGCATTGTAACATATTTTAACACATTGAAAATATTTATTATTTTGAGAAAAAAGTGTGAATACCTTGGTGAATTTGGGTAGGAAGTGTAGTTGTGGTATTAAGTTGGCCTGTGTGTCCTTGGTGAAAGTCCAAAAACCTGTGCTGATAGCTACCGAGCCTTCCGGTTAGTACCGGTCAAAATGGCAATTGGTAGTGCTTGTAACCTACTTGCAGACATATCCTAGAAATTCCCAGTGTTGTATCCACTACCCTATTTTCTATTGTAAATAAAGTAATTTCATAAATTGAGATATAACCTGGCATTGCATGGTTTTTGGAAAGAGGTGTAAAAAGTTTTGGCACGAGAATTACATATGCATTCACCTTATAACTTTGATAAGATTTATGCACTGTATTAGAATATCTTTATTGGACTTTGGCTCACTTTATGTGAGAAATCATTTTCAGATGCTGATGATATGCCTCCGCCAAGGCAATAGCCTAAGAGGACTTGGAGCCAAGAGCTTCAATTTTTGTTATTGTTGTATTTATTTTGTACAAGCGTAGGGCTTTATTTGTATTGAGTTTAAACTCACTTTTGTTATAACCAAGTACCGGGTTGAAAAATTGTAGCCAATAGGGCATTATTACATCTGTTTAACTCTTATTTCATATCTTTTGCTATGACACATTCTATAGATTCATGGTTAGGACTTTTGAATGTATTACTGCATATGTTACACTTTTGTGAAATGATGAAACCTTATGAATGTAAGGACTTTATTCTCGGATTATGAGGTTGTTTCATTAAATCATTACATTCGGTTTATTGTAATTATTTCGGGGCGTTACAACTATAGATAGTTATTCTTATTTTTACAAAGAAAATTCACCATAGGAACTGAGTCACACTTTTCCAAAATAGAATAAAAAATTAAAATTTTTTTGAAATAAATTTTTAACTAAATAGAGTCTTTTACTAATTTATAATATTTATGGGCTTATGTTTTAATTTTGTAATCATTTCAGTGACTAAATAAATTTGAATTAAACACTTTCGGGCATAATAGATTCAATTGATAGTTTAGGAGCTAAATAGACTTTAATTTGTGTACTTTAGGGATTTAGTAGACTAAATCGATAATTTATGAACTAAATAGACAATTTCACTATAGTTTAAGAGTGTAAAGTGTAATAAATCCTATTCGAAATAAATCATACCATTGCAATATCAATGATGATTTAAATTATAATAAACATAAAATTCATAAAAAAAAAAAATAAATGAGACAAAAATTTACAAATAGATTGCACCCCACTTGTTTATAATTTTTTTTAATATTCTATATTAAAATGTTTATTTTTCTTTTTAATAATTGGCCAATATGTACCATTTACCAAGTTTTTTTTAAAAAAAAAATTATATTGATGTATTGTAGTCTATCATTGTAAATAAAATTACATATCAACTAATTCTCAATAAGTATCAGGTCACACCCAATACAGGGTCCATTCAATTCACTATTGATATGATCAATTCATAATTGATGTATATAACAGATTCAATTGCTATAATGCTATTTCTCACAACTAGGGGTGGATAAACGTGAGGTCGGGCCGGGCCGGATTTGGGCTGGGTTGGCATTATAAGGTATTTTTTTTTTTGTATGTCTAAGCTTGGTCCGGTTTTAACATTATTTCTCACAACTAGGGGTGGATAAACGTGAGGTCGGGCCGGGCCGGATTTGGGCTGGGTTGGCATTATAAGGTATTTTTTTTTATATGTCTAAGCTTGGTCCGGTCTTAACATTGGATTTTTATATCTGTCCAAATTTAATTTAAAAAATAATTATATCAACCAAACACTAAAATGTGAGTTTCATGAATTAATAATTTCGATATGATATTGTAATTTCGGTTACTTAAACCAATTGTAAGTGTATACATATAACAAGTTAGAACTCATACACCTCAGTAGTAGGTCAGCAGTTCGAATTATGAGTTTCAATAAAATCAACAAATATCAAGTTTGGACCTCAAAAAAATATATATTTTAATGTATTATAATTAATTAATTAATTAAATAAATAGCGGGCTAGGTCGGGTTAAAAATATAAATTCAAAACTCAGTCCATTAATATTTCAGACTAAAAATATTGATCTAACCCGGCCTTAAAAGTTAAAATAATCTTCTCAAATCTTACAAAAATAAGACTAAACTGAATGAACTAAGAAGACCAATATACCGATCTCCACCCCTACTCACAACCGCATCACTTTATCATCGTTGTTACCTATCGCTCAGTAAATAGCAATTTATCTTCAAAAATCATTATTTAAAAACCTTCGTGTCAACAATGTAGTCGGTGTACCAAGTGATACATACTTCGGTGTTTGTAGCGATATTGTAAAATAGGCATGAGTTTCCAATCAAATCCCACCACATTGTCACATAAATACCTTCATTTCAATTTTTACCATAGGCTCATTTTTTATTTTTTTTTTAATTAGTCCATCAATAAAAAAACTAATTACAAGTATAAAAAATATTATATTATTAATAATGAACAAATTATTGTTTCACATCAGTTAGTAAGTTTATAAAACTTATCTAACGACCATAATGTGAGAGAAATAAATACCACCACAAATTTATCAAACTTCTCTTAATAAGAGTTAAATCTAAGACCTTACACCACAAAGGATGTGTTACACAATTACTAGATCAAAAACTCAAATTCACCATAGTCTAATTAACTTAATATCATTTTGCTAGATAATTGAATTACCAGTGAATATTAAAGAAAGGAGATTTTTTTTTTGGAGGACTAAGAACTGCATAATATTAACCATACTCCAACCTTAATTTCTTTTAGTCCACAAGGACAACTACAATATGAAAGGCTATATTATTCTCACTTATTTGTCTATATGTCGATCTATTTGTCCACAAATGGTCGCCGATGATGACTCCCATGACTTTTTCAGGAAATTTTCCAATGGCAATAGCTTTTCCAACTAGTCGCCAATGGCAAACGGTAGACAGCAATTGATAATAGTATGAGAAAAAATAAAGAATTTAAAGATAAAAAATATATATATATATATATATATATCGGTATATATATATATATATATATATATATATGTGCAGAGACGTCTTTTGCAATGCTTTTCCTTTGAACTTTTGATGTCAATACTAATAATACAGAAAAAATGTTAAATCTTTTCATAATTTGTAAAACTAAAAAGTAATAATGAATCATAATCAAACAGCACATAAAATATAACTAATATCACAATGAATTAAAATCAAATTATAACTAATATCATAATAGATTATAATTAAATATCATAAATATCATAGCTGGAGTTTATATAATAGAATTTATACATTCTTAAAAACAAAGAGTTATAGTTCACATTAATACATTTCATTAATCATGTTTTTAAAATCAAAATAAGAGTAGACCCCTTATACCCTAGGACTTCTGATTAATTTTTTTCTTATTTTTTAAAAGGTGGAATAAAACAAAACAACAAAAGAAAAATGCATTTAAATTGGGGGATTTTAAATTGAATGCAGAACAGAGCCCCTGGGGAAGAAGACAAGAAAGAAGCAAACCGCTTCAAAGTTTTTTGGTAGCTACTACCCTGGAAAAGTGAAACTGATTTCCTCCTCCTCACAAATCCAAATCTTTTTGATCGGCAAAAGTGGTCGCCAATTGTCTAAATTCTTGTAGTGTCTGCTACACACACGCGCAATTATATATTGATTGATCAACAATATCCATTCCTGAGTTTGAGGACTCTACTCTATTTGGATTTTGAAATTTTCTTTGAGACAAAAAGACAGGGTAAAATTTTATTCTTATCATCCCATAATTGTATTTGATTTTAAGTTTTCAAAAATAACTTTTTTTCGTATAAATTTTTTAGAGAGAAAAAATTTAGGATTTGATCCTAGAACAAATTAAACTCTAATTTTTTTAATTATTTTAATTTACACTCCCAACTTTTAAAATGATATCAATTTTAATCATATACTTTTTATAATTAAGTTCAACGGTAGCAGTGGCGGAATTAAGCAGCAGAAACGATGACAGAAATTGTGGATGTAGACTTTATTTTAATGTAGATCTTATTTTTTCAAACCCCATCTGTGAGACGATTGATAATTTTCCCAAAACCTTTAACTAGTTTTTTAATGGCTTTATAGTTTGTTGTTCGTAGTTCTTGTAAAAAAAATTGTTTGGCCCTTTAGGACTTTATTGTTTTTCTTTTTCTTATTCAATATGTTGTTTACTTTTTTTTAAATATAACTACATTATAAATTTTCTCAAAAAAATAAAATAAAATAATGAATACAAATGAATAATTAGAAATTAATACTATTGTAAAAGCTCAGAATTAAAATTAAACAATTAAAAAGTCAAAATTTGATTTGTTACCAATGTCAACATTAATTTATTTTTATTTTTATTTTTTTTTTGTAATTTCTCCAATTTTGTTTTTTTTTTTTTTTTTTTTTTTTTTTTAACACCTAAGCTGAATGAAATGAAAAAAGTAACATATCTATAAAAAATTATAACAAATACAAAAAATAGAAAAAGTACTTATTTTTTTTTATATTTTTTTGTATTTAGTAAAAAAAATTTAATTTCACAAATATTATATCTTATAACGATGTCTTGATTAAGTGAACTTAAAAAGTAATTAAATTACATAAAATATTAAAAAAAGAATTGTCTAAAAACAAAAATGGAAAATTTCAATTTACCTCTTGTGGTTTGGTTTATGTGCAGATTACCCCCTCTCATTTGAAAATAAAAGGTTGCAATTTACCCCTACCTTTTTACTTACCCCGCCCCTCTCTCCCAAAACTTCTTTGAACCCCCACCAAGCAAAATGAGTTCTCTCCATGTTTTCTTGGAACCCCTACCTTAATACCAACTATACCCTTAATCCCAAACCCAAACAGTAGCCCGTAACCCTAAACCCAAACCCCAACCCTAACCCTAATCCCATTCCCACCAACTCTGGCAACCATCATCGCTATCTCTGGTGGCCAATCCGCAACCCTTTGTCGCCCCTTTCTCTGCTTATTCTCTTCTCTTCTTTTCTCTTCCCATTCGTACCATTGCCGACAACCCCCTTTCTCCAATGGCGACCTCTCTTAGTCACTTTCACCGCCCTCTCTCCCCTCTCTCGTGTATCACCCTATGCTCCATCGCAACTTACCCATGTCGTCGTCCCTACTAGCCCATCACCTTTCACCATCGCGCGTCGTATCTCGCTATCGTGACCCAACCATGTCATTGCCCCTGCTTGCCTCTCGTCATTGCGATCTAACCATCTCGAATCAAATTTGAAGAGAAGAGAGGGACAAAGGAAAAAGAAGAATAAGAGGGCTACGGTTAGGGTTTAGATTTAGGGTTAGGGTTTTAGAAGAAAATGAGGAAGATGAGTGGGACGGTGATGGCAACGGCGATGGTGGAAAAAAGAAAGAAGAGGAAAAGAAGAGTGTTGCAATGATGGCGGTGGTTGGGGGTGACGGGAAGGTGAACAACTGATGTGCCGAAGGTGATGAAATTAGGGTTAGGGTTTGGGAAATTAGGGCTAGAGGGTTAAGGATGAGGGTAGAAATGAAATTTTATCTTTGGACAAAATTGGAATTAAGAAAAAATGAAAGAATGGGGGATTTAAAGAAATAAAGTAGGTGTAAATAACAACTCTCTTAAAAATAACCACATAGCCCCCTTAAAGTTTGGAATAAAGTGCACCATTAGACCCGTTAACAATTTAATAAAAAAAGACTAAAATACCCCTATATATAGGTAACATAAACATGTAAACTACGAATATTTTCGTCATTTGTTTGAGAGACAAAATGCACTTTAACCCCTTTGTACTTTATTCCATGTGCAATTTATCCCCCTTAAATTTAAAATGAGTATATAATCATTTTATGTGTTGTTTCACATTTACTATTAAGTTAGACAGAATATTTAATAATATACTTCAATTCACAAATCATAAAAGAGTTATATAATTATTTTCAAATAAGATAGAATAATCCGCACATGGACAAAAGCATAAAGGGGCCAAATGAAATTTGCCCAAACAAAAAATACCTAAAACAAAAATGTAATTTTTGAAAGTGAAATGATCATACTCAAAAACTGTATGTGGAAGCTTAAATCCAAACAAAGTTAAACAAAACAATTGATGATATTTAAAAAAAAAAAAAAAGAAATAAAAAAAGAAATAAAATCGTTTTTTTATTTTTAGAAATAATATAAATAAATAAAATATATTTGAAATCACCATTGTTTTAAAATTTGGGTATTTTTGGATAACTTTCCAAAAACAGTATTCCATATCATTTTTCTTTATGAGTTTGAGGCTTCTCTCGCGTTGTCATTTCTATTTGAGAGACCTTTTGGACTTGGTAAGCTCATTTTGAAACTGATTTCAGTAATTCAAACCGTTCACTTTTTAATACTAGTTGAATAAAATATTTTTAAAAAAAAATTACGATGATTGGAAATCAGTAGTTATATGTTTGAATCATATTTGTTTTTTTTAAAATAAACTACATATATAATTTCAAGAATAATCATCCATTTTTGTAATACAAATTTGATTCAAACTTATAACTACCGATGTTCAATCATCTTAACTTTTGTATAAATATTCTACTTAACGAATCTTAAAAAATTAACGGTTCAAATCTCCAAAATCAATCCCAAAATAGACCACCAAACTTAAGCATTCTTTCAAATTAAAATGACCAACTTAAAATAAACTAAACCCTTGAAGACAACTGCAATTTTTCTAAAACAAAATTACCCCAACGATAAAGGTGTGAATTCCAATGTATGTTTCGAGCTCGATCTTCATGACCTCCCCAACTGATTGAGCTAAAGTTATTGCATCACAAAAAAGTATAAATAAATGAATAAAATCAACCCCACGTGCTCTAGCTCATTGAATTAAAGGGCAATTGAATGAAACTAATTATAAAAATATGAAATTGCAAATGAGTACTTTTTTTTTTTTTTCCTTGGGTGCAGTGTTTGTGTTATGAGACAAGTGAAAAATGTAACATCACTAGTCGTTAAGCACAAACCGTACTCGTACATAAGGCTGCAAACGAATTTAGTTATGAGTTAGGTTCGGCTAGTTAAGTAAATAAACAAATTCAAGTTGAACTTTTAAACTTGTTTAATAAACAAGTCGAACTCAAGCACAAATAAACTCAACTCGTTTATTTAAATGAAGTAAATAATTTAATTTTTTTTTTTAAATCCATTAATCCTGCTAAACAAACCGGAGCTAACAGACTTTTCTTATTACCATCCATCAAATTCAAGGCTATTATGACTATGAACAATGTAGTATTAATTTCGAAGACATTTTGAAAAACTGTTGCACAGATATTAGCTTTACAGTGTCTCAATTTTTGTCAAAATCGTTGGCTGTAGCCAGGAAAAAGGTGGCAAAATCGAACTTTTGATCTCTTAATAAAATTCAAGGGTTCTAGCCAACCATGTTAAATCGCAGTTGGTTTAGCTAATGGATTTTTGAGAAAACAAATCAAAATGTTTAAATCTAATTGTTTTTCTTCTGTTTTTAATCAAGAGGAAGGAATTTGACCGAGTCTCGTTGACATCATACAATGGATATGCATAAAAGCAAATTAAGGGGAGAAAAAATAAGCTCCACACCATGCCAATACCTCAACCAGCTGCATCCATTATATGATTCTGATCTGTGCTTTAGACAAAGGCATCATACTTTTTTTTTGTTGAAACATCCTACTCATCATACTTGCCACAAGAAGAATAAACTTTGAACCTTTCAAAAATCTGCAGTCCAAGAATTACATGTAATTTATTTCTAGTGATTAGAATATATATATATATATATATATCAAAATTATGTCTCAGAGAGAGAGAGAAAGAGAAGTATTTTACCCTTGATTTGGAAAAACACAGCTTTGTAATCCACTCACATCCCAAAATAAATTACAGGAGGAATCCTTTGGCCTATTATATCAGCTGCCAAGTATGAAAAGCATTGAAAACTGTTAGTAACTTGATAAGATAGAATGATTTCCATAGCTAAAATTCAGGAAAAAACAATACTTGCCTTGTTGCTGCTATAAAAAAATAGAAGGTGAAGACTAGTGACCGTAGGGATCACTATCATTAGCAGTATAATACTACATTAACCTCTCTTTATTGCTTGGTTTTACTACCATTGCCATACAAGAAATCCAAAATTGTAGACCCCCTTGAAGTATTTTGTGAACTACTGCTTTCCTTATTGAAGTTGGAGCTGACATCAGGAGGACAATCCATCTTAATTCTAGACTCATACTCAGCTGCAAAAGCTAACGTTGACATGAGTGCCTTCTGTGCTGAGTTCCTCATGTTTGAAAGACGTTCCTTCTGAGCTGCATTTGGCATATTTGACCAGAGTGCCTTCAGCGCTGAACTTGGTGTGTCTTTACCATGCTCATCTGTCAATTGATCCACAGATTGACCTAAAGGAAGTGAAGAAGATAGTTGCTTCCATGATTTTGAACTGGGGATCTGACGTTTAGGTGCAGTTTCTCTCTCTTGAACAGATGACACAACATCATTATCCTTAGGATGATCTAATGGAACTTTGCCAAACGAAAGAAAGTTTATTCCTTGGGGTGGCATAGTAGGTGTTCTCTTTGGAATCTCACTCCAGATGGGTACCACGTCTCTTGTGATTTGGCCCGTCTGATTGCCAATTTTGAGCCCAACATCCTTCTTTGGAGATGAGGCAGCTTGCTTATCCTTGTTAGAATCACCAAAGGAAGTTGATTTTGGAATACCACAATCCTTTAAAGGAGCTTTGCCAAATGACAGGAAGTTTATTCCCTTTGATTCCACTGCAGCTGTCATCTTTGTAATCTCATTTGAGTTTTGCGCCATATCTGGTGTACCACGGATCATCGGAAGACCAACTTTGACACCACCAACACCTGTTATTGGAGATGATCCGACTTGATTAAGCTTACTTGGATTGTCCAGTGCCAATTTCCCAAACATAAGCTTGCTTATTCCCTTGGGTTGTGTCTGTACAGCACGTTTGAGTATAGTCTCTACCACATTCTGTTTAGTGTTTTTACTAGAATCAACCTTCTGATGAAAGGAATTATTCAAGTTCAATTGCTTCTCAGAATTTGTACCCCTTAGCAGGGATGAGAACTTCAACTCAGGTTTGGAAGCATTTGTAGTGCTTGGGGAACCTTCTGTGAGTGGCATCTGAGAGAAATATAGTTGAATAAGTAAGCCAAATAAGGCAATAAGTATGGCCACACATGCAGAAAAGCATAGCTAAACAAAGCCAACCAAAACTTGAAAAAAAAATAAAATCACCTCGTGTGAAAACATACAGTCAGGGCCTCTGCTGCAAAAACCGTTGGACAAATAATTGTTGCAGGGATACTTGGAGAGTTGATGATCAAATGGACAGTCATCGCCTTTCATGCATGAGTGACGCGCAAAATGACAACATGCCTGCAACACCAGAAACCATGAGAGAGAGAGAGAGAGAGAGAGATGCTGAGCAATAAAAATAACAACTTGACTTGATATAAGAATGATAAGTATGTTTCAGGAATGAATTTGCCATTCAGCAGTATGATTTATGCACATTGAAAAGTAGTAAGAAATATGGATGAATTACATTGGTGAGGGAAGTACACATGATTGAACAAGTTTAACTTCTGAACTACCACCGATTTAAAATCATTCAAAACTGCACATAATCCAAATCAAACACTTGGAATGAGAAGTAAATTAACTGTAGGTGACATGTAATAGTGAGTCATAGATATTCTTTCATCTCCACTTGGGGAAATTAGCAGTGTCTGGGACAAGCAAAGGTTGCGGAATTCTGTGAGGATCAAGGCAAGGACCGGGGCATGCTGTTCTAAACCAAATCTATTGCCATCCCTAGGTATTATCAACCATCAGAACCCTTGACAGTTGCAAATGTTCAGTCTACACAGTCAGCTATCTTTGTCATAATTATTTGGAATAAAAGAACAAAAACCTAAAAGAAAGGGAGAAACCTCCATGTAAAAGCATATCAATACAAGATTGAAGGCAGCATAAAGTACTTGCCAAAATGGAGACCAATGTTGATTCCCAAACAGAAATCAAATCTTAGAATTGATAAGTGCCGGCCCATCAAAGAGTGAAAGAATCCAATGTGTGGAAGAAGAAGAAGAAGAAGAAGAAGAAGAAGAAGAAGAAAGTGGAAGAATACATTGGGTGGAAGAAGTAGTTGCCAGAGAGACCCATCCTCTTTAAGAGCATGCGGTTCATAAAAATAAAAATAGATCTCTTCTATGAAAACAAGAAAGATTATTGGTCCTTGAGATTAGGGTGAGCCTCAGAAGGTGGCTCAACCATTAGGCCACTTCTCTTATCGCCTAAGGCCAACCAAGAACATTTTTAAAAACTCTTATTGCTGAAGGTCTCATTTTTTAAAAACTCACCAAAATAAGGCCTCATTTTAATGTTTAGCATAAGATTAGTGACCCTCCAAAGAGGAGGCATTCTTGCATCAAACTAGGATTCAGCAGCAAATGAGACCATGTACTAAAAGCCCAAAAATCCCTTTTTTTTTTTTTACTTTTTTTGTTTTTTTAGGGAGAGTGGGGTTTGAGTGAGTGTGTGTGTGAGAGAAGGAAAGAATCTTAACATTACTAAAGCTTAATCTTAAAGAGAAAAAAAAACTTGATACTTTTGAAGGTGCTTGAATAGTATAAGCAAAAGTAACCATTTTCAACTTACCAAACCAAAGATTCTCCAAAATTTCCTAATCTACACAGCATAAAGCCCCTCGTGAATGAGAGGGAGAGGGAGTTCACGAATGCCCCTTAGCAAGGGCCATTGTGTTAAGGGGAAATTTTCGATCCTCTTTTGATGTGAGAATATCAAAGAATGGTCACACCAAATTGGACATTGTGGTTGCGAACATCTAATAATCAATTCCAAAATTTGAATAACCAATGAGATGGTTTTGTACCAAGAAACTTTCTCCATTGTGCTCAAAATTGATGTCCAATTATGTCGCATACACACGAACAAGAAACACAGACATATTATATATAATATAACTTTTACATATTATATTAAAAAA
Source organism: Camellia sinensis (assembly GCF_004153795.1). NCBI lineage: Eukaryota > Viridiplantae > Streptophyta > Magnoliopsida > Ericales > Theaceae > Camellia > Camellia sinensis. Next base: position 647,772 of record NW_021024609.1, on the reverse strand, counting down.
CATGTGATTTGATCGATTATATAATTTTTTCTACTTAATATAGAAAAAATGTGAAATAAAGCTCCAAAAATATTATCTATATAATCACTTTTATTACTTGCTTTCTCACTACATTTTTTTAAAACTCTTTGTTACTTTATTATTTCCCTATGTTAGAAGTTAAGCATGCATATTTGACGTCATGTTGATCAAGCATATGGTGCATTCTCCTTAGAAATGTTTTCAGATGCATGAGTTGCATTCCTAAGAATTCTAACATTGTTCTTTGTTGAAGAGTGTTAAAGAAGTGATGTCAAATTGTTAAAATTGTATCACCGAATGGTCTAAAATTATGAATTTTTATTTTTAAATTATAACACAATCATTAAGTGTGGGACACGTCACCAACAGTGCCAGAGAAATGTCAGTGTTTGACATAGACACGGCTCCTTGTTAGAGTGTTCATTCTACTTAAGCATCTCACTAGTCAATTATTGAACTAGGGTACAACTATAAGCAGACTATTAGTCAGAATGAAACAGAGCTAACTATTAATGGTAACAGAATGAAACAGCACTAATTATTAATGATACATCTCCAGTAGTAATCAACAATCAACTGTTCTTATAATAATCAGAATCAAATGCAATTGTTGAATCACAAGAGTGCTTAGTTAAAATGTTACATGATCATACCTTGGATTTTGTCAAGGGTATTGTATCATGTGAAAATTTGCACTTGTCACCCTGTGCAACAAAAAGAATAAAATAAAAGCAGTGTCATCAGTATGCATATAAGTGAGACTTCTAAGAAATTGAAACCTCCATCCTAAAATTAGACAAGACAAGAAAGACAGAACATAGATTACTATTACAACCTCTTGGCATCTTCCCTTCATATAATGACGGCAATATGATACTGTTTTTGGTTTCAATATTGGTTGGATTTTTAACCTTTTAACACCAAGACGTCTATTCTTTTCTGCTCGTTTGATTCTTTCCTTTTGCTGCAACATGCAAATCAGACAAATTAGTTACGCCCCCAAAAAAAAAAAAAAATGTAATATAGATTGAAACTGTACATGGCAACTATAATAGTATTGATCTACACTGAACTTGGTGTGTGATGTGTAAAATAAATATTCAAAGCATCATAAAGTACCAGATTTATTAAATGTAAGGGAAAAATTTACTTTGGGGCTCAAACTATCACACTTCTGTCACTTTGCACCTAAACTATCAATTTTAACAATTAACACCTTAAACTATAAAATTGTTTTACTTTGCTATAAATCATTGTTGTGTTACATTGTTTGATGAAAAATTTCACTTTGTACCTCAAACTATCATGTTTCAATTTAGTCCTTTAAGAAGCACAGAACTGTGTTACCTAGAATGTTGATTGCTCCAGTATGTGGAACAAGAACATGAACATAACACACCATGTGCTCTAAAATATGATAAGATAGCAGTAGACTTGTATAGAGCCGACCCCATTTGATGGGACTTAAGGCTTGGTTTGATTTGGTTTAGCAGTAGACTTGTATAGATTATACTATAAGAATTTAAGGTACTTTTAGAATAATTTTGTTTTAACAATTAAAAATCTAATAAAATGTCAAATTTTTTTTCCTTCCAATTGGTTTGGTAGCAACACATTTCTGAGCATTATAACCCATTTTTTTTTATGTTTTGTTATGTCAAAACTTCATTCACCTAAGATTTTAGTTTATTATATTTGAATTTTTTATTTATTTATTTATTTTTATTTTTTTAACTAGGGGAAACCTACAAGATATATTGGAAAAAACTTTTAGGATCGTTTTAAATGGCTAAATTTATCATTTTTAAATGAAAAATTATCATATTCCGCAACGTGCATTCCAAAACGTAATTTGCTAGAGTATTAAAGCTTTCTGGTAACTAGGATTGTTCAAAAACCAACTTGACCTGGTCAAACCGACCGATCCGACTCAATTCTACCCATCACAATCGGCTCAGAAACCGGTGGTCGGCTATGGAATTGAAAGAGTGCAAAAAATCATTTTCTTGGTCAACATATAGTTTTTATTTTATTTTTTATTTTTTATTTTATGTAGGGTATCCAGGGCCGTCTTACGCATACCAAACTAAGTCCTTACAGCCCGAACAAGCCTTCCGAAACAGGGTTTACGCCTTGCAGTTCGTGGCCTCAAGGTATACATTTGTTGGCTAAGGGATTCGAACCTAAAGTCAATATACAGCTTGGCGTAAATTACACCTGCGAGACCCGTACCAACCGATTATTATTGTATTTTTAATTTATTATCTTTACATGTGTAATTTTATTGGAAGATGGGATTTCTCCATAGTGGAACAGACATGCTTTCCTCTTCTTTCAGTTATTATTCATTTAATAATTTTTTTGTCAATGGCTATGTTACACAGAGTCTTCAAAATAAATCAAATATCCGCGTCGGATATCCAACACTTAAACAAGGGTATGGGATAAGTGTTGGATATTTTTCAATGGACACTTCATTATTGTATAATTGCTATAAATGTCTTTTCGACACTGTAGGTTACATATAGCACCATTTTATTTCACATATTTGATTAAATATACAAAAATATGACATTTTTTTGTCGAATTCACATACCCTTAAATTTATGGTTTGATGAGTCCGACCTCTAGATACATACCCACACCTAACACCCATACAAAAGTTCATGTAACATAAGTCAATGGAACATACCTTTTTTTCTCTCCTTTTCATTTATTATTCATTTAATTTTCATATTTCTCTCTCATTTATCTCTTTCTATCACATTTTCATCTCTCTTTGTATTTCACTCTCTCTCTACCTCTCAAACCAACAATTCACCGTTTCTCTCAGCCTCTCTCCTCTCACAGATTTCATGTTTTGTCTCCACGGATTCCTCCATTGCAACAAACCCTCACTTTTAGAACTATTCTTTCTCCCATGATGGGAAGTGATTGTGTGGTGGTGCTGATCGATGGTTGTGAGGTGTTGATCAATGGATGTGTGATGTTGATCGATGGACAAGATGGTGAAGAGTGGTGGAATCAATGGCAACGAGTGATTGTGTAGTGGTGTCGATCGATGAAGTCGGTGTGTCTTCCCTCCCTCCTATTTTCTTCTCTTTTTTCCGTCTCTCACAGATCTATATGTGAGATTGTGAGTTTGTTTAAATTTGTACATATTGTGTGTATGAGGTTTAATATTTGTTGATTTGAACTTTGAATCACATTAAGAGAAACAGAGAGTCTAAGTTATAATTTGAACTTCTCAACAACTGAATGGTTTGAGGGGGTCGATTTTGAATAAGAAGGCGGCCAACAGTGGGTGAATGGTTTCCTAACCAGATGGTGTCGGTTCAGTTGACGCGTCAAGGGCGAACCCGAGTCAATCTGACCTATGAACACCCCTAACAATGCACTTCTATAGAAGAGGCATGCATGTTGGACATAACACTCTGCAGACACTCCTAAAACTCAAAGTGTTTTAATTAAAATTTTAAATTCACAATACTAAACACTTCACTGACACTTCTAGAATACTCTGCCAATACTTCTTGGTCCTTCCGAACACAACCTATATGATTAATCTCTTCATAGTAACGATGTTCTACATTCTTTAGAATGCAACTTGTTCACGTTAAATATATTTCAAAACATATATAAGGTGAATACATCACATGTATTTCAATATGCTGCAATTGTTTTTACATTCTTTATCATGTTATTATAATGTGAATGATATCTTAATATTGAAGTTATGAAATATAACCAAACTAAACCAAACCAAACCAAACCAAACCAAGCCTTAAATCCCATCAAATGAGGTCAATTACATGAATCTTTCTTCTCCATGACTCTATCAAAGGCCATTTGGTTAGTCAAATTAAGGAGATTCATATATCTATTTACTACACTAGCCACATCAATCTAGGTATGCCCCTGCTCCTAATACTTCCCTCTACCGTCACTGTATTGCATTTCGTCATTACCACCTCTATTAGTCTCTGTTGTATGACCAAACTACCTTAATCTATTCTCTCTCGTCTTATCTTCTATCGGTGCTACTCCTACCCACTCATGAATATACTCATTCATAACTCTGTCTTTTCTAGTCTTGCCACATCTACCTTTGCATCCCCATCTCAGTAACACTCATCTTATCTACATGTTGTTTCTTAATTGCCTAACATTCTGTCCCATACAACATCGCTGGTTTAATAACCATTCTATATAACTTTCTTTTTAATCTAGTGGGTACTCGTTTATCGCACAGTATCTCGGACGCACTCCTCCACTTAAGCCACCCTGCCTTTTCTAGTCTTGCCACATCCACCTTTGCATCCTTATCTCAGCAACACTCATCTTATCTACATGTTGTTTTATAGTTGCCAAACATTCTGTTCCATACAACATCGCTGGTCTAATAACCATTCTATATAACTTTCTTTTTAATCTAGTGGGCACTCGTTTATTGCACAGTATCTCGGACGCACTCCTCCACTTAAGCCACCCTCCCTTAATTCTATAGACTATATCTGCTCCAATCTCCCAAACCGTTGTGATAAACCACCATAAATAACGAAAAAGTTCACTCTTAGGTAGTCCATAATTCCCAATCTTCACTTCTCCTCTGTTTCTATTGTTACTATTACTAAAATTACACTCCATGTTCTCTGTCTTAGTTTTGGTTATCCTAAATCCTTTAGATTCAAGTGCTTCTCTCTAAGTCTCCAACTTAGTATTAACTTCTTCTCTAGTCTCATCCACTAACACAATATCATCTGCAAAAGGCATATACCATGGCACATCATCCTAAATATTTCTCGTCAACTCATCCATAACTAAAGCAAAAAGATAAGAACTTAAGGTTAATCCTTGGTGTAACCCTATATTAATTGGAAATTCACTTGTCTCTCCAGCCAGCAATCAAATAGTGGTCATCACACCTTCATATATGTCCCTGATCACATCAATGTAGCATTTTGTCACCCATTTCTTTCTAACACCCACCAAATTATATCTCGAGGCACTCTATCATATACTTTCTCAAAATCGATAAAAATCATATGAATATCTATTTTTTTCTCTTTATACTTTTCTATTACTCTCCTCAAAAGATAGATCGCTTTCATTATTGATCTACCGAGCATAAATCCAAATTGATTCTCTGACACCTCTGTTATATTTCACAATCGACGTTCCATCACTCTCTCCCACACTTTCATTATATAACACATCAGCTTGACTCCTCTGTAGTTGTTACAATTCTGGACATTTCCTTTATTCTTATAAATTGGCACTAAAATATTTTTCATTCACTCCTCTGGCATTTTCTTAGTTAACAAAATTTTACTAAATATCCTAGTCAACCAAGAAACCCCCTTCTTACCTAAAAATTTTCAAGTTTCAATAGAAATATCATCAAGAATAGTCACACAAAAAGGTGGGTAAGGCTTGAAACCATGACTATAGGTTTAAGGTAGGACAACTCATACCACTTAAAGCTAAGTTATGAAATATATGACTTTTTAATTGGTGCTATGTTTTTCTTTCATTACATTTGAATAAACTACTCATATATTTGACATATAATAAATTTATAAAAATATAAGGCACATTGTGTCTTCATTTTTTGAAAATCACCACATCCAAGTGTCTGTGTCGTGTCACATGTTTGTATCTATGCTACATAGCTTTTTTTAACACCCTAGTCTATTAAAATTGATCCACTTTACCCCAAATCATTAACGACATTACATTTTTTTATAGAAGACCATATGAATCGGTTGGAGAGAGAAGAGGGCCCTTCTCCAACCAAATCTATAGCAACTACAAGGGAAAGACAATAATGCTGCAATTTGTGTATTTGTGGATGAATCGTTTAGAACCTCCAAATGACTTCATCTACTTCCATTTTCTCTCCTTTCAAGCTTCTATATCTTGTCATGCTTTTCTATCCTCACTTTGTTTTGTCATAAAATTCGGTTTACTATTAAACAATTTAAAGGTAGAGAAGATGAAGTTCATTTACATGTGCACAAAACTGGTATGGATTTAGTGCTACTTGCACTATCACTCGTGGCCAATTCATGTGACCTTACTTAAAAAATTACAAGGTCGTTATCGATTTAGGGAAACATGAATCAATTTTAATAATTTAAGGTGTTAACTGTTAACTATTAAATTTGATAGTTCAAGGGCTAAAGTTTAAGTGACACAAATGTGACAGTTCGATGGGTAAAGTAAAGTTTTTTCATCAAACAATTCTACCACTATCAATGCCTTTGGGCAAAGTGAAACAATTTAAATAGTTTAAAGGGTTAATTGTTAATATTGAAAATTAACAATATTTTAAAGGGCACAAGTCTAATATTTGATGGGCATAGTGATTTTTTTTTGAGATTTTTGGTGAGACCCCCTTTTTTGGACCTTTTTTTAAGATAAAAGACAACTTAATGAATTCTTCTTCAAAAAGTACCTGAGTAAGAGAAGCCCAGCTCAATAAGGACATTCTATAATTTGTTTTTTTTTTTTTACCATATTGCCCTCATATATATATATATATATATATATCATATATTTAAACAATCTCAACTCATACTTAAAAGGATCTTGAAGATGATCTACAAAGTGAAGATCATCTGCGAAATCCATGAAAACGATCTCAAAGTCTGAAGATTTCACCACCGACGATCTCACCCTTGGTCAACAATGCACGATCTCGCCGTCCAAGATCAACACTCTCAATTAAATGAGAGATTACGTTGCAAAGCTGTATAAATCTGTTGTTATTTTTTATTTGTTTTTGTTGATTTGCTGAGTTCAATCAGGTGTGTGCTCTATTTTTGTTTGACATGATGAAAGTAAAATTTTACTCTGGTTTGTGCTCTGTTTTTGTTTGACAGAATGAGAGTAAACTTTTACTCTGGTTTGGGCTCTGTTTTTGTTTGATAAAATGAGAGTAAAATTTTACTCTGGTGTTATCTGTTATGTTTTCTTAACATGCAAGTAAAATTTTACTTTATTTCAGAGTAAAATTTTACTGTATTTCAAAGGGTGGCATTCTTCTTCAGCAAGTTACTCCTCAATCATCTGAACAAATTGTTCGCTATCATTCTGGTGTCTGGAATAAAGCACAATTAAATTATAGTACTATTAAAAAAGAAATTTTATCTACTGTTTTATGTATTCAAAAATTTCAAGATGATATTCTAAATCAAAAATTTTTACTTCGTGTTGATTGTAAATCTGCTAAATATGTTTTAGAAAAAGATGTTCAAAATCTTGCTAGTAAACAAATTTTTGCCCGTTGGCAAGCAATTTTCAGCATTTTTGATTTTGATATTACTTATATACCTGGTTGTCAAAATTCCTTACCCGATTTTCTTACCAGGGAATTTTTACAGGGCGGTAAGGGATGAGTGCTACTCCACAAATTGCCTATATTAAAACCCAAATTACCCATTACCAAACCCTAATACAACAAGTTACTTTCCGAATCCAACGTCTCCAATTAGCCAGAAAAACTACTGAAAGAGCCCAATATATCAATTACGACCAGATTCAAGCTCGTCGCAGTTTACTTGCTGATTACCTTAATCATTTGCACTATTACCAGAATTATTTAGATCTTCTTTCTGGTTATTAATCATTGTTTTTTGTTTAAACAGATGTCTCGCCCAAGGCCTCCTTCCAAGGCTTTAGTCCTATCTTCCAGTAAACCTAATCAACTTATTGTCCCTCCTCCTTTGGAGTCAGTCACCCAATCTCATTCACTTGAAATGGTTAACCGTTACCAAACTCTTGGTAACATCTATCGTCCTGATTACTCATCTGCATTGGCTGCCGATCCCTTTGCATCCAGCCATTCAGTTTCAGTTACTCCATTTCCAGTTAACCCCATTAAACCATCCCGATCTGAGTACACCAATTCACATGTTACAAACCTGTTCTACAAAGAACCCAGTCACCCAAAAAATCAAACCATCAATGAAATTGCTAAATTCCATTTTGGCTCTGGGTGCCATTTCATCCTTTCACATCCAGAGAAAACCCTCTCCTATTACAAAGACATTCTACTCCACCACCATTCAATTTTGATCAAACCAATCCAGGATCGAACCTATGCTTACAAGATCCTATCTCATTCAATTTATATTCACAACATTGTTTCTATGGCTGAATGGGGTAATCCTAACCAGCTTCGTGATTTACCTGGTTATCCTATTCAATATAATTACCATGACTACGTTGATGCTTGGTTCAAGATTTTCTTGTACCAAAATGAAACCTTCAGTCATTCTTGGTTCATATCATTTGATCAAAAATTCAAATCTGAAATACCTACCTGGTTTCTGAGATAGTGGACTCACTATGGCGCCATTTCAAATATCCTCCCTGATGATCTCCGTGAAATAGTTAATTATTTTGCCTCTGTTTATCCATTTACTGCTCATCAAAGACAATTTCCATTATTGCTCATCTTTATATCCAAATACAAAATTCTATGGATATTTAAATGGCAATATGGGATTGATGATAACATCATCATTCGCCAACACACAGTCAAATGGTGGGTAAAGTTCAATGTGCCCAGAATTCTTGAGATTGTTCAAGAAGAATTCCCACCTGATCAGTATGCTCCAACTCCTGCTCTTGCTAAAGCCCAGCAGAACCCAACTGCTGCAATTACTCAAGGAAGTCAGCCCAGTCTTCCTCCGGTCAACCTTGGAAGCCCCTCATCCAGTGGTTCCAAGCCTAAATCATCCAAGTCCAAGGCAAAAGCTGTTGCTGCCCAGCCAGCCCAATCAAAGCCCAAATCAACGTCCAAGGTGAAGGCAAAAGCCCATTTCACCTCTTGCTCAGCCCAAAGTCAAGTCCAAGATTAAATCCAAGTCATCCAAAGAAGATATGATCCAGTTAGCCCACCAACTTTTGAATCAAGCTAAAACCCAATCCACCGATTCAGACAATTCAGAAGACGGTTCAGAACATGCTAACTCCTCTGAAGAATCAACTAATCAATGTTCAGGGCCAGAGTTTCAAGATGCCCAGGATCCATTTGCATAATCAACATTGGATTCCATATAGATACAAATTAGCTTCAGTCAATACTCTTTTGAGAAAAACTGCCAATTTGTATTTATATTGATTCCATTATTCACATGTTCCACCGAAAGTGATGAATAGTAAAAGTTACTGTTCACTTTTACTGTTCATCGTCACTATTCACCTAGTCAACTTTTGTTTAAAGCTACTCAACTGATCAATCAATCAACCGAAAGCAACCGACAGCATCTGCTTTACCTCATGCGCTGCCAGCTGCTTTCATCAGTCAAATGCTGCTTTTCTTAGTAAAATTTTACTGTATTTTAGAGTAAAATTTACTCTGAATTGAAAGTAAAATTTTACTGTGTTGTTGAATGTTCGTCTATGCAGTTTCTGATTTATTTTCTGGTAAAATTTACTCTGAATCTTCAGAGTAAAATTTACTCTGAATCTTCAAGTAAAATTTTACTTTATTTCAGAGTAAAATTTTACTGTATTTCGGAGTAAAATTTACTCTGAATTGAAAGTAACATTTTACTGTATTGTTGAATGTTTGTCTATGCAGTTTCTGATTTGTTTTTTAGTAAATTTTACTGTGTTTCAGAGTAAAATTTACTCTGAGCTTAAAGTAAAATTTTACTGTGTTGTTGAATGTTTGTCTATGCATAAGAGAATAAACTTTATTTTTCATTAACCAGAGTAAAATTTTACTGTTGTGAAAACAGAGTACATACTAGAAAAATGAATTATAGTCGAATTTTACTTTAGATTTATGAACAAACAAACAAAAAACTCTCGATTTTTTATTGTAATATATCAATTTATCATTTTTTTGGACATATATGAGGTCATTTTATCTCAAATCTGAAACTATTGATCTCAAACATGAGTTCATAGGCATCAAATCTGAGATGGTGATGGATTTCAATGGACGATTTCAAGATTTCGATTTTGTGAGATGGATCGAAAATGGAGATCAAAAGGGTTTAGGGCTTAAAAAGAGAGAAAATAAAGGGAAGAGAGAGGATACCAGTAATGTGGAGATAGAAAGGGAAGAGAAATGGTTCAGCAAGGGTTTTGGATTATATGGAAGGGCATTTCAGCCTTTTCATCATATTTTTTTATTTGAGGGACTTTTGAAACTATTATTTTATTTGGTGGGCTTCACACAAAAAAGCCCCCATAGAAGGGGCTTTTCACCAAAAATCCCTTTTTTTTTTTTTTGTTGTCAAAATGTGTTTTTCTTACACCATAAAGAAAAAACCTAGATAAGATACAAAGTTCAGCCAAAGATTAGAAGTATATAAAGAAACAAATGTATACCTTTTTCTTTGCTTTGTTTTCCTTGGTTTTAGGACCCCGCTTTTTCTCTTTGTGAACACCAGCATCCTGTTATAGATAACTAAGTTCATACCAGATCAAATATATATAGACCAAATGTAACCACAAAAAAGAGGGTTATCTATCTAACAGATGTCGCATAATGATTCAGAAAACAATTACTATAGCCTAGGCAGAGAATCATAGCCACAACCATTGTTGCACTCAAATAAAAATCAGATCAAAGTTGAGAACTCATAAAAAAAATCTTATTTTTGGTTAAAGAAATATAATTCTAAGCAATATAAACTCAATCCAACAATCTATGGTGCTCAAAAAACTAGTACTAATCTTTTTGGGTTGTGTGAGTAAAAGCATATATAAAGATTTGAGGTATTTTATTTTTCAAAATTTTCACTAAAGTCTCATTGCAGCAGATGTATATGTGATCGTAAGCACAATAGGGAGTTAGTTAGCCATCTTCTTATTCATTTGGAGGTGGAGTAGGATTTATAGTCTTTGCTCCTCCTTATATTTGGTGTGGAATAGGTGTTTCCTGTAAGGGTGAGGAAGTTCTTCACTCTTGGAGAGGTGCTTGAGTGGGGAGGAGGAAAGCCTGGTGGTTGGTTCCTTTTGCATTGATGTGGTCAGTGTGGGGCAAACAAGATAGAAGATTTTTTATGGAAAGGAATACCCTATTTAGATTAGTTTTTAAAAAATAGATTATAGTATTTTTTCTTTGAACTTTTCGGGGATTGTCAATCCGTCCTTCAGCCAACTTTTGGGATTTTACAGAGGGCTTTGAATAGATTTTGTTGTATAGATGAGATCTATGATGTACGGAGGACACGGACACAGGACGCAACACGGACACACAAATATGCTAATTTTCAAAAATTAGAGGACACGACACGCTAATATTGGTTCCTAAAAAAATTACAATAATAATAAAATTAATGAACACATTACCTAAATTTGTTTAATAAAAATTGATTTTTTTCAAATAAAAATAATTTATTTTATAAATTTTAGTAAAAACATGGATATAAATAATAAAACAAAAGAAAACAAAAAAGAAGAGGAGAGAATAAAAAAGGAAAAGGAGACAGAAAAGGGAGGACAGAGAATAAATGAAATCAGAAGAAGAGAAGAGAAGAAAGAGAAGAAGACGAAGACAGATGAAGACAGAAGACAAGAGACAAAAGAACAGAGAAGAAGCAGAGAGAAGAACAGGAGGTTAGGGCTTGTTCTCTCTGTCCTCGATTTGTCTCCCTCTTCCCTCGATCTATCTCCCTCTCTCTCCCCTCGATCTATCTCTAGCTCTCTCTCTTTCTCCTCTCCAACAGTTCTAGGGCTTCTTCGATCCACCTACATGTCTGAAACGTGTCCTCGCGTGTCCAATGGCGTGTCCGACTGAAAAAATTCCAAAAAAAAGGGGGACACGTAAGGGAGAGTGTCGGACGCGTGTCGGACACTCATATGCAGGCCTCAGGGACACGTCCATGCTTCATAGGATGAGATAGTTTTCTTATGTATACAGGTTGCACCTTCTGCCAAATAGAACCCGTAGACACCAAGTCAAACAAACTACTTTATGGCTAGACTCAAAAACCAACCCAATTTCAAACTTTATGAAAATCAGATAATAAAATAAGAAGGAAAATTTACTTATAAATCCCATCTTAGGGAATGATGATCCGTTTAGTCTCAAGAATTTTCTTATAGACCAATTAGTCCCATCCCATTGATTTTGAAAATGTAGATTTAATATATTATTTGGAAATTAGATTTACGGTTATACCATTATTTCTATTATTTTATTTTATTTTATTTTATTTTTTTTGTGTGTGTGTGTGTATGTGCGCGCGCGCACGCTAGAAAGGTAAGATACACAACATATGGGAATCAAATTTGGGATGAATTTTTATATGAGAATTTTTTTTATTTGGAATGACTTGAAATATGAGATTCTTCAAACATTTCCAAAATGATGCGAGATTCTTCAAACATTTCCAAAATGATGCGGGATTCTTCAAACATTTCAAAAGAAGTACACAGCTTTGGGAAAATCTATAATTTCAAACTGTAACACTCCAATGTAATACTCCAAAAAAAACTTCTTAATATGCTTTTCCCAAACGTAACACTCCAAAAAAACTCATTAATGTTACACTCCAATGTAATACATAAAAAAAAACTCCTTAGTGTACTTTTCCCAAACATAACATTTCAATGTAACACTCAAAAAAAGGATGTGTAATTCTTCAAACCATTCCAAAAGGAGTACAAAAATTTCTTAGTAAGTTTTGGGCAAATGTATAATTTCAAACTATGAGCGCTACATTTGGAAAAAATACAGTAAGAAGTTTTTTAGTGTTTTTGTGTTTGTTACATTGGAGTGTTACGTTTGGGATTATATTAATTGGAGTGTTACGTTTAGGAAAAATATACTAAGGAGTTTTTTTTGTATGTTACATTGGAGTGTCCATTTGGAAAAAATGCACTAAGAAGTTTTTTTTTTGGAGTGTTATGTTGTTATGTTTGAGAAAAGTACATTAAGGAGTTTTTTAATGTGTTGTATTGAAGTGTTATATTTGAGTGTTACGTTTTTGTTCATATTTGTTCCAGAATGAGAGAAAATCCAAAACATCTATAGTGCGGATTGGCCAACTGTGTAATTTCACATTTGGAGAAACCCACTTTTATTGTTTAAAAATTAAACAAAAACATGTAAGTGACTACTTTTGTGTAATTTCCACTTTAATGGGACCTTTGGGTTCATATAAAAAAGGGAGGACTAAACAATTTACAAGATCACATTTTGGAATTTATTATCCAAATAAGAAAGCATAACTTAATTAAATAAGAAACTGAACACTCTTAAAACTTACGCCCGAGATAAAAATCTCATTATATAGCATCTTAAATCATTTTGGTGGGACTCGATTGTCTACTTGTCGCACCCAAAATTTAACAGTCAATATTTGATTGCATAACTAATCGATTTTGATTGTATCATCATCCAAGAAAAATAAATAGATAAATAAATTAAATAGATTTCTGAAATGGGCACCTATAATTGAGAAGTGTCAAAAGAGGTGTGCATCTTGGAAAAGGAGATTTCTTTCTTTTGGTGGTAGACTTACACTCATCAAATCAGTTTTGTCCAGCTTGCCAATATATTATATGTCTCTCTTCAAATTACCTAAAGGTGTAGCAAGAGCTCTTGATAGAATCCAAGCTTCCTTTCTCTGGGGAGGCTCTAATTTGAAGAAGAAGAAACATTTGGTGAAATGGGAAGAGGTAACCAAGAGTAAAAAGCAAGGGGGTCTGGGGGTAAGGAAGGTCCGAGATTTTAATGATTGCCTTTTAGCAAAGTGGTGGTGGAGATTTGCAACTGAAACCAAAGCCTTATGGAGAAGAACCATCTGCTATAAATATGGAATCTCTGGTGGTGGATGGTTTCCCAGTCAGAAACTTGAGGCTAAGTACTCTAGGACTTGGCTGGACATATTGTTTGTTGCTGACTGTAATCACAGTCTTAAGGATTTTTACGCAACTAATTCAGAGGTAATTATAGGTAATGGGAATAGAGTTAAATTTTGGAATGATGTGTGGTTTGGGATCAGAGCAATTTCAGAAGATTATCCCAGATTATACAATCTGTCAATTGATAAACTCATTTCTTTGAAGGATTGTATTGAAGAGAAACGAAATTCTGATGGATGGAATTTGAGATTCAAAAGACCATTATTTGCTTGGGAAGAAGAGGAGGTTAAAAGCCAGTATACTTTGTTGAATGCAGCCTCCCTGTGTTGAGTAACCATGATGACTGGCTCAAATGGAAGGCTTCATCATCTGGCCAATTTTTGGTGTCTACACTTTACAAGAGAAGTGACTCAACAACTGGTATGTATACTCATATTCATGATTTGCTTTGGAAGAACATCTCTCCTCCAAAAGTCCAATTCTTGGGCTGGTTAGTGTGAAAGGGTAGGATCAAAATTTCTACTTATCTTCAAAGGCTTGGTGTGCTTGGAGCCAATATGAGCAACCTATGTATTTTCTGTAACACTGACTTGGAAACAATTGATCATGTGTTGATGGGTTGTCCTTTAATTTGGAAGGTTTGGTCCCATTTGATGAATTGGTGGGGAATTTACTGGGCTATACCAGGTTCTTTGGTAGGATTGTTGGAATGGTGGGCTGGCTTTAAGTATAAAAAGTTGGAAGCATGATTGTGGAAAGCTTTGTTGCTGGCAATGGTGTGGTCTATTTGGAAGCATAGGAATGAGTGTAAATTCAATAACGCTCAGCCAAATTTTGGTCAGTTGCAGGAACTAATTAAAGTTAGAGTGGCCTTGTGGGTTAAAAGCAACGTTGAAGGGATTTGCTACTTAGTACAGGATTTTGTTTCCTATATCCAACAAATTAGAACCCCATCAAAGGATATTTAATGATTTGCATGGGTTGCAAAGTTAGTCTTTGGGTGGTGGCAGGTGCATCCTTTTGTTTTTGTCTGCTGCTTCTTGACTTCTCTGTTTTTTTAAGCATATGATTGTGCTCATATTTCGGTGCCAACCTAGTTGGGATTGTTTTGTGTAGCTATGACGCTATTTGCACCCACCTCCCCTATCTCTATTGATGTAATTCCTCTTTGTTTGTTGGCTTATGGCAATAAAGATTTCCCTTATTTTGCTGATCCAAAAAAAAAAAATAGATTTCTGAAAGCAGTAAAAGGAATTCCAGGATGATTGTTAGTAACTATTCCTCTATAAGGTGAATTTTTAACTATGCTAGCAAAGTATCACAATGATTGCTCTTCTTTTTCCTAATTTCACTCTAAAGCAATGTGAACATCATTTAAAGTTCGTCAGAAGGGATTATGGTCTGTTGAGTGCCGAGGCTTTTCAAAAAACAATGGTAGGAAATTGATACTCTTTGCTTTCCTTTTATTCTTTTCTTCTTTTTACTTTCTAATTTTTTTCCTCTTATGAAAGATGGGAGGGGGTTGAACCTTTTTAGCATATTGGTTGACCTTGTCCATTTCCACATATGCACTTGTGCTTGTGACCGTGTGGCACGTATGCACATGTCAGAGAGATAGAGGTACCGGCATCAGCTATTCTGGTTTTCATTGGTTTTCCAATCAACTGCCTCATAAAGGCCGCGGGTTTAAGCAGCTAGGCATATTTCAACCAAATTTACAACATCTATTTCTGAATGCAAGAGCAGAAACTCCATGCCAAAACATTTGGTGTTTATCACGAAATACAATTCGAATAACTACGGTCATAAGTAAGAATTATGGTCAACTCTACTGAAGGAAGCCATAAAATACTGAAAATATGTAGAAGTTTTAGACTCTGCTTAACAAAATATCATGACGATCCCAGAATTACTCAGATCCACTGCACCATATTAAGGAATGAACCATAATCTTCTTCTTTATTCCATTATTATTACTAAAACATCAGGGTGGAAAGCTATAAATTGGTGGTTTTTTCTTTTTGTTGGAAGCATGGAGGGAGGGGCTCAGCAAATCCTTTGAATAAAGGTGAGTAAAGGTCGCACCTCAACACATTATCACAGTGACAACTTAAGTAACCAACACTGAATGGCCCGTGCAGACAAATGTGTGAAAAAAAATTATCTTGCACCATAAGCAGTTAAAGGAAATTCACAAATCAAAATCATTCCTTTTCAGTGGATAAAGTGCTTTGATTTTTGGTCGCATTTTCCCTTGAGATTTTGCCAGGCACTGCTGGATGGTTGAACTCCTCAATAGCTCTAGCAGTTTGCTGCTCGTTTCTTACAGTTTCTATCACAGAGTTATACCCATGTGCCAGTTTAGCCTCACCATATTTCCCAAAAACAGCAATTTCCGACTTACACTCTATCTCTGGCATATTACTTAGAATTTTTAATTCTACTTCCTTACCCACATTATCAATTGTCTCCACAAAATTCTTATTAGATTTGGTATCTTCCTGATTTGCCACTTTCTGTTTCTTACAAGTAAATTGTTCATCATTACTAATGGCTTCAGAATTTTGCACCTCGTCCACCTTCTTTTCTAATGATACAGCGTCTTCAAGCAACAAATCCATTGATTGGTCATACACCCCAAAGTCCCCTGAAATTTCTCCTTCTTCAATCTCTTCATCATCAGTTACACGAAGAAGAGAATTTATCCCACCACAATCAGATACCCATTTCTCCAATTCCATCAGCTGCATTTCGTTCACTTCTTCCAACAAATTCCTCTCCACAAATGAACTTCCTTCATTATTCTCATCCAATCTTGAAGATTCAGCATAAACATCTACATCTAAAGACAAATCAAGAGCTTCAGTGACCTTTCAACTATAGTTTTCCTCGTCTAAATTTCCTGATTCCTCCATACAAATTTCTTGGGGACTACTTTGGCCTTCTTGGTTATCTATCAAAGAGACAACATTACCACTTGGATTCTTGTCCAATGTATTATTTACAAGTTTAATACCATTTTCCGGAACGAGTTCCTTATTTATCCTACTTATATGGTCAAACTCATATGTTTCCATTCTATCCTCGTTAACACATTCGTCACTACCAAAAAGTGTCGAATTCAGAGCACCCCTCTGAATTGACAAGATTTCAGACTCCATATATAAATATGGAATCTCTGGTGGTGGATGGTTTCCCAGTCAGAAACTTGAGGCTAAGTACTCTAGGACTTGGCTGGACATATTGTTTGTTGCTGACTGTAATCACAGTCTTAAGGATTTTTACGCAACTAATTCAGAGGTAATTATAGGTAATGGGAATAGAGTTAAATTTTGGAATGATGTGTGGTTTGGGATCAGAGCAATTTCAGAAGATTATCCCAGATTATACAATCTGTCAATTGATAAACTCATTTCTTTGAAGGATTGTATTGAAGAGAAAGGAAATTCTGATGGATGGAATTTGAGATTCAAAAGACCATTATTTGCTTGGGAAGAAGAGGAGGTTAAAAGCCTGTATACTTTGTTGAATGCAGCCTCCCTGTGTTGAGTAACCATGATGACTGGCTCAAATGAAAGGCTTAATCATCTGGCCAATTTTTGGTGTCTACACTTTACAAGAGAAGTGACTCAACAACTGGTATGCATACTCATATTCATGATTTGCTTTGGAAGAACATCTCTCCTACAAAGGTCCAATTCTTGGGCTGGTTAGTGTGGAAGGGTAGGATCAAAATTTCTACTTATCTTCAAAGGCTTGGTGTGCTTGGAGCCAATATGAGCAACCTATGTATTTTCTGTAACACTGACTTGGAAACAATTGATCATGTGTTGATGGGTTGTCCTTTAATTTGGAAGGTTTGGTCCCATTTGATGAATTGGTGGGGAATTTACTGGGCTATACCAGGTTCTTTGGTAGGATTGTTGGAATGGTGGGCTGGCTTTAAGTATAAAAAGTTGGAAGCATGATTGTGGAAAGCTTTGTTGCTGGCAATGGTGTGGTCTGTTTGGAAGCATAGGAATGAGTGTAAATTCAATAATGCTCAGCCAAATTTTGGTGAGTTGCAGGAACTAATTAAAGTTAGAGTGGCCTTGTGCGTTAAAAGCAACGTTGAAGGGACTTGCTACTTAGTACAGGATTTTGTTTCCTATATCCAACAAATTAGAACCCCATCAAAGGATATTTAATGATTTGCATGGGTTGCAAAGTTAGTCTTTGGGTGGTGGCAGGTGCATCCTTTTGTTTTTGTCTGCTGCTTCATGACTTCTCTGTTTTTTTAAGCATATGATTGTGCTCATATTTCGGTGCCAACCCAGTTGGGATTGTTTTGTGTAGCTATGACGCTATTTGCACCCACCTCCCCTATCTCTATTGATGTAATTCCTCTTTGTTTGTTGGCTTATAGCAATAAAGATTTCCCTCATTTTGCTGATCCAAAAAAAAAAAAATAGATTTCTGAAAACAGTAAAAGGAATTGCAGGATGATTGTTAGTAACTATTCCTCTGCAAGGTGAATTTTTAACTATGCTAGCAAAGGATCACAATGATTGCTCTTCTTTTTCCTAATTTCACTCTAAAGCAATGTGAACATCATTTAAAGTTCGTCAGAAGGGATTATGGTCTGTTGAGTGCCGAGGCTTTTCAAAAAACAATGGTAGGAAATTGATACTCTTTGCTTTCCTTTTATTCTTTTCTTCTTTTTACTTTCTAATTTTTTTCCTCTTATGAAAGATGGGAGGGGGTTGAACCTTTTTAGCATATTGGTTGACCTTGTCCATTTCCACATATGCACTTGTGCTTGTGACCGTGTGGCACGTATGCACATGTCAGAGAGATAGAGGTACCGGCATCAGCTATTCTGGTTTTCATTGGTTTTCCAATCAACTGCATCATAAAGGCCACGGGTTTAAGCTGCTAGGCATATTTCAACCAAATTTACAACATCCATTTCTGAATGCAAGACAGAAACTCCATGCCAAAACATTTGGTGTTTATCACGAAATACAATTCGAATAACTACAGTCATAAGTAAGAATTATGGTCAACTCTACCGAAGGAAGCCATAAAATACTGAAAATATGTAGAAGTTTTAGACTCTGCTTAACAAAATATCATGACGATCCCAGAATTACTCAGATCCACTGCACCATATTAAGGAATGAACCATAATCTTCTTCTTTATTCCATTATTGTTACTAAAACATCAGGGTGGAAAGCTATAAATTGGTGGTTTTTTCTTTTTGTTGGAAGCCTGGAGGGAGGGGCTCAGCAAATCCTTTGAATAAAGGTGAGTAAAGGTCGCAACTCAACACATTATCACAGTGACAACTTAAGTAACCAACACTGAATGGCCTGTGCAGAAAAATGTGTGAAAAAAAATTATCTTGCACCATAAGCAGTTAAAGGAAATTCACAAATCAAAATCATACCTTTTCAGTGGATAAAGTGCTTTGATTTTTGGTCGCATTTTCCCTTGAGATTTTGCCAGGCACTGCTGGATGGTTGAACTCCTCAATAGCTCTAGCAGTTTGCTGCTCGTTTCTTACAGTTTCTATCACAGAGTTATACCCATGTGCCAGTTTAGCCTCACCATATTTCCCAAAAACAGCAATTTCCGACTTACACTCTATCTCTGGCATATTACTTAGAATTTTTAATTCTACTTCCTTACCCACATTATCAATTGTCTCCACAAAATTCTTATTAGATTTGGTATCTTCCTGATTTGCCACTTTCTGTTTCTTACAAGTTAATTGTTCATCATTAATAGTGGCTTCAGAATTTTGCTCCTCATCCACATTCTTCTTTT
Source organism: Camellia sinensis (assembly GCF_004153795.1). Lineage (NCBI taxonomy): Eukaryota > Viridiplantae > Streptophyta > Magnoliopsida > Ericales > Theaceae > Camellia > Camellia sinensis. The sequence continues at coordinate 628,106 of NW_021024609.1, read as the reverse complement.
CTAATGATACAGCATCTTCAAACAACAAATCCATTGATTGGTCATAAACCCCAAAGTCCCCTGAGATTTCTCCTTCTTCAATCTCTTCATCATCAGTTACACGAAGAAGAGAATTTAACCCACCACAATCAGATACCCATTTCTCCAATTCCATCAGCTGCATTTCGTTCACTTCTTCCAACAAATTCCTCTCCACAAATGAACTTCCTTCATTATTCTCATCCAATCTTGAAGATTCAGCATAAACATCTACATCTAAAGACAAATCAAGAGCTTCAGTGACCTTTCAACTATAGTTTTCCTCGTCTAAATTTCCTGATTCCTCCATACAAATTTCTTGGGGACTACTTTGGCCTTCTTGGTTATCTATCAAAGAGACAACATTACCACTTGGATTCTTGTCCAATGTATTATTTACAAGTTTAATACCATTTTCCGGAACGAGTTCCTTATTTATCCTACTTATATGGTCAAACTCATATGTTTCCATTCTATCCTCGTTAACACATTCGTCACTACCAAAAAGTGTCGAATTCAGAGCACCCCTCTGAATTGACAAGATTTCAGACTCCATACTGGTAGGATCAACTGGTTCACCACACACTTCTCCTTGGGTCGCTTGCCCCAATTCATTCTCAGCATTGTCTACTTATTATAAAAATAAATAAATAAATAATTCACCATTAAGCTGAAGTTAGCATAATTGATACTCAATTAAAACCTCCAATCATTCACCAAATTTTTCATCTAATTGGATTTCAAATTTAAGTAAAAAACTTGATTTGATATGAACTACTCCAATCCTTCCATCAAAATCTTTTAAAAAATTACCTTCTCAATCCAAATTTCACTTTTCATCAAATTTGATGGGAAAATAAAATAATCATCTCCAATGCTTCATCTTTTTAAATTTTCATCAAATTCAAATTTGATGAGAGAAATGACTCTCCCTTGATTTGATGAACATTTGATGAAAGGATAGGAGATGATTTTTGAATACTTTTTCATCAAATTTAAATTTGATGAAAGAAAAGGTGATGGATTGGAGATGCTCACGTATTTGTACTGTGGTCAGCTCTTTTTTCCCCCTTTTATACACTAAAATGAACTGAAATTTTGAGAGAATCAAAATCAGGATTCCAATGGTTTGAAAATAGAGTTAAATTTTGACAAAAGTGCAATAGTGAATCATTAACGCTCGAACTTAGGCCATGTTTGTTTGGACAGACTAGATTAGGTTAGATTAGCATTACCATGGCTAATAGTCATGGGACTATAAATCCTTTTGAATTGTGTATCCTATTATTGAGAGTTAGGATTATAAGGAGAGACTGATAGTCAACTTTGAATTGTGTATCCTATTATTGAGAGTTACGATTATAAGGAGAGACTGATAGTCAACTTTGACTAAGTACTCCAATTTATATCACACCCCTCTGTGGATTGAATAGTCTCATATGTGAGATATCAGATAGATTGTTAGTTCATACTTCAATTATTTAATCAAATATCGAATTAATAATTTTATTGGACTATTAGTATAATCACAAGCTGATGTCTACTCAAACAAACATAGCGTTATTGTATGATTTTGAGAGGAACCAATCAAAGAATACGAAAAGGAAAACACGAATGAATACCTTGTTTTGGACGCTCCTGTGGATGGGAATGACAAGTATGAGAGTCGGCATGGCAATGAGATAGAATTCGAACAAGTGTGAGAAAAGTTTCGCTCTTAAGGTGTCTTCTGCGATGAGGAGGGAAAGGAAAGAGAGAGTCTGACTGGTTTAGGGTTTCCAGGTGTGATTGCTCCATCAATCATTTTCAAAATCACCTTCGAAATTTGCTACTCGCTGCTCATATTTGCGGGCTAGGACTCTAGAGACTAGGCCCTCGTTTGTTTTGGGCTATAGGGAGGGTATTGGGACTAGTAATACCAAGGTATTACTAAAGTCCCTGTTTGTTTGCAGAGAAAGGGTTAATACCCTTGGAAGGGGGATTGGTAAGGAGGAGGTAGAGATGGTATTAGAAAATAGTGAGGGGATTAGAATTTTTTTTATTTTTTATATATTGGGAATTTTTTTTTAAATATAATGTTTAATTTTTTATATTTTTTTATTTGTTTTATTATTTTATATAAAAATAATTCAACAATTCCTCATTATTAATCCCCTCACTATCAATCCCCTCACTATTAATCCCCTCACTATCAATCCCCTCACTAACAATCCCCTCACTATCAATCCCCTCCATTCTATCTCCCAAAACAAACGGGCCCTAGAGGTGAGATAGTTTAGTATTACTGTAAGGCCATGTTTGTTTGGGTGGACATGAGATTGGGATTGGACTAATAGTCTAATAAAATTATTAATCCGATGTTTGGTTAAACAATTAAAGTACGGACTAATTATTTTAAACTTGACTATTAGTTAAGATAGGATACATAATCTAACGGATTCGTAATCCTAGGACTATTAGTCATAGGAATGCTAATCCAGTCCGCCCAAACAAACATGGCCTAAAGGTGAGATAGTTTAATTTAGCGTAAGGCCTAATAATTTTTTGATTTTTTAATTAAAATATGAAATAAAAAAATTAGTATATTTTGGGTAATTTTTTACTTTTTTACTAAAAGATATGTAAAAAATAAAGAGAAAAAAGAATCTTTAATTTTTTGGTGGAGGTTATAGACTTTTTGACTTTTTTAATAACTTTTTAACTTTTTGATTAAAATGCTAACTTGCCAAACGAGGCCTAAATTACACTTTGTCCTATATGCTTTTAAGGCAATGTTTGTTTGGTTTTTTAGGATGGAGAATTAGATTAATAATACATGGAATTTATTTAAAGATTATTTGATTGGAGATATAAGGGAGGAAATTAACTATCTTCTTGGACTAGAAATCCCCAATGCAGTAAGACTAACAAAATCATAGGAGCATTGGAATTAGAAATTGAGTGAAGGAATTAGTGAAATTTTAAATGATTTTTAAGCAAAAATTAAAAATTATGGTTCTGTTTGGTTTAGTTTTAGAATTGTGATTCTCCTTTTAGAGTTGTGATTTAACTGTGAATTGTAATTTGAGTTTTGAAAAGAGAAAATTTGTTTCGTTATGAGTTTTGAAAAATGTTTTGAAATGAGTTTTTGAATTTTGAATTTTGAAAAGAGTTTTAAGTTTTGAAAAGATTTTTGAGTTGTATTTTGAGTTTTGAGTTTTTGAATTTTGAGTTGTATTTTGAATTTTTTAGATTTATTTTTTAAAATATTAAAAAATGCTTAAGAATTTTTTTTATCTTTTAAATATATAATTTTTATTTAAATATTTTTAACTTTTTATTTTAAACATTTTATTTTATTTTGTAAATACTTTAATTTTAATATTTTAAACTCAAAATACAACTTCATACTCAAATTGTAACTAAACGTATAACTCAAAACTCAATTCAAAAATTATTTTCAAAACTCATAACCAAACATATAACTCTAAATTTTACACTACTTTCAAAACTCTACACTCAAATCATAACCAACACATAACAAAAAAATTAAAATATTTAAAAATATATTTATAAAATAAAATAAAATAAAATAAAAATTATATATTTAAAATAAAAAAATTTAAAAAATTAATATTAAAAAAAACACAACACATAAATGTATGAAATATATTGCATATTAAAATAAATAAATAAATACATATTTAAAATATAAAATATTTACCCTAAAAAATTAAAATTAAGAAAGTTTTTAAATATTTAAAAAAAATAAATCCAAAAAATTTCAAAATACAACTCAAAACTCAAAATACAATTTAAAACTCTTTTTAAAACCTATAACCAAACAAATTTTCTCTTTTCAAAACTCATAACTCAAAATACGACTCCACACTCAAATCATGATTCTAAAAATAATTTTAAAAAATAAAATAAAATAATTGAATTTTTTCTTTTAAAATAGAGTTTTGAAAAGAGTTTGGTTTTGAATTTTGAAAAAAGTTTTGAATTGAGTTTTGAATTGTATGTTTGGTTATGAGTTTTGAAAATTAATTTTTGAATTGAGTTTTGAGTAATTTTGAGTTGTGTGTTTGTCTATGAATTTTGAAAAGTGATTTGAAAATTTTGCCTTTAGAATCATGATTCCAAAGGTAAACCAAACACAGCCTATATTTTTTTCAGAAACACTCAAAATTAAAAATATTAATTTTATATATTAATATTATCTATAGTATTATTAATCTGGTGGTGTACAAACAAATAGTTTTTATCTTACATCTCCAACCTGATACCACAGCAATAATAATCTCCTCACTCAATCTCACCGTACTCTTTAGAGGTATTTTTTGAGTGTATTTTGATAATTTGAACCATTTATATTGGAAGGTTTGTCGAATGTATCATTCATATAAAAAATGAAGTTAATCTGATGTCGATAACCTCATGATCAAGTCTTAATTTTTTTTAAAAAGTTATTAAAATCATATTAACTGTTCATTTTTTAAAAAACAAATATGCTCTTATCATGAGGCTACAGATGTCCAATTTACTTTATTTTTTGCATGAATGATCTACTCGACGAACTTACAATATAAACGGTTCAGATCATCAAAAAAGACTCGGAACACCCCCTAATGGGTCTCATAGCAGTATGAGGCTACAAATGTCCAATTTACTTAATTTTTTGCATAGATGATCTACTCGACGAATCTTACAATATGAACGATTCGGATCATCAAAAAAGACTCGAAACACCCCCTTAATAGGTCTTACAGCAGCTTGTTGTGTCATAAGGCACAACAGGAACCCCAACTCTTATGTTTAGCCACTTTTTCACTTTAACTTTTCAAGTTTGTTTTTCTCTACTTTTAACCCGTCATATTTCAAGTTTTTCTCACTTTATTCCTAAAACTAATTTCTATTGAAAATTAGACAGAAAATAATACATTATCACTTACATGATATAAAAATGTTTTATTATCTATGACTCACACTTCTAACATGTACGGGAAAGAAATACACCTTCTCGTATAATCCTGTTGACTAAGTCCGCGCTCCTCCGTACGACGCCGCTTTGTCACCTGAAAACACAAACGTGAGCTAGCCGGCGGGTGTGTGCCGGAAACCTCTCCGATGCCTAAGTTAGCAAACTTGACAAATAGACAAAGCTCTTTGTATTCAGAAAACAAAGTTGTGTGTTGTGTTACCTCCTCCAAAGTGATGTTTGTGAGCTTTTATAGGTTTCGAGTGGCACAATCCTAGTAGGACTTCTACTTCTTCATGCAGAGTCCTCCTAGGATTCATACTCCTAAAGGATAATGCTTATCCTTTTACACCTCCCCCACTGCTTTAAACCAAGTGGGATGGTTTTTACCATGGCCGAACTATCATTTGACCGAAGTACCCATGGCTATGTATAGCCGCAGAATAAGCCGAACTAGTTCTTCCTTTCACTTCTCTTACGTCGGCTTCTCATGCACAGCATATGGCATGGTTGGACCGAACTAACAAATCGCGACCGGTATAACTCCAAGACCGGTCTAACTCAAAGATACCGCTAGACCGATCTATTCAGAATACATCATGACCGGACTAACTCTGAGACCGGCCTAGCTCCAAATTGCCCGGACCGAAGTAGCTTTACAATTCTTGAGCCGAAGTAACTTAATCTCTCTTGGGCCGAAGTAACTTTTCGGCCTTATTACCCAGTCCTTCGCATAGCTCGGCCCAATTTTCACTAAAATTACCCTCTCAATTGCCCCTTGAATTCCATCTGCATAGCATGTAGGATTAGCTGTTCATTTAGCGAGCTATAGTCCCCAAACCTTCCAGCCGAGCTACAAAAGTTTAGCTTATCCTGCCGAGCTAAACTTAAACCGAGCCACTCTCATCCGGTCATAATGTCTTTTCAATCACCAAAAACTGAATCGCTTTCTATTCCGTATACACGTGGCACGTTCCCATTCGCAGAAGGCAGCTGTCAACGCCGTCTTCGTATTTCGCAATTTTTGACAGTTCCCGCCTTTTCTCTCTCTTTCCACAAAACTATCATTCTGTCTATGAATCATCTACCTATTCTATTCATCTTTCTCTCTTCGTGCCTCTGCTTCTCCAACCTCTGAGTTCCCTGAGCTCGTGTTCTTTGTTGGTGTTGTTGCTCCCCTCTCCAGCTTCATCTTCTTCTGGTAAGCTTCCAAAAAATCTGTTTTGTTTTTCTTCTTTCTGCTTTTTATGGTTTTTGCAAAACATATTCTTTCCATTTGCTTTGCCCTGTACTTTACTGGAAAAACTTTACAGAACTCATGCGTGTATGCTATATCCTGTAGAAGACTAGTCTTTGATCCAAAATTATGTAGCAACCGAACTAGGATACTGTTTGTCCTATATAGGTAGATCACTTTAGTCAATAACCGAACTAGAACTTGTATAAATAACAGCAGTTTTAATAGGTTCCCAACTCCCGAATCACTCTGGCCGAGATAACATTATCGAACGAAGTTTGAACTCATTAAACTAGGAACCTCGGCGTTCAACCGAGCTAAGCCTTTGGGGCTAAGCCAGCTTTCCTAGTTTCTGAACCAAACTCAGAAAGCTGCCCCTAGAGGCTCAACCGAAGTAACAAAACTCATAGTTCAACCGATTTAGGCCTTTGGGGCTAAACCAGCTTTCTGAGTTTTTAGACCAAACTCAGAAAGCTGCCCCAAGATGATGAACCAGTCTAACAAAATTGTTTCCAAAGCCAGTATGCCGAGATGTTTGCCAAGATCTGGCTTAATAAGAACCCTGCTCAAACCGAGCTACCAAGCATTTTGTCGAACCGAGATAGAACCTGTCCACAAAGTCGAAGTAGGGCTCTTTTACCTTGCTTTTAATTTGTAGCACGGTCCAATGATCTGTGCTTAACCCCTTTGTTTTCTACTTTGCAGACTTAGGTTGCCCAGGCACTCCTCCGTGCGCTCAACCGAGCTACTGAGCACAACTTTTGCACCGATATAAATTATTCATAATTTATACCATAAATGGGGAAGTATAGGTATCTAGTAGACACACCAGGCGGCCTAGCCGAATTCAGAAAGGACTATAATATATCCGATGACGTACACCTGTCTTTAGCCGAAAAAGATGTCATTCCTTGGGATAATGAAGGCTTTGTTCCCTTCACCCTACTATCCATAATTGAAACCGGACTGGGATTTCCAGTCCAACCCTTGATGTGTGAGTTTCTTAGGCAAACCATACTATGCCCAACCCAACTATCCACCAATTCCTACCGCATCATAATGGGAATAGCTGAACTGAACCGCCAAGCCGGACTAAACCTTGGCCTGGCCGAAATCTTCCACCAATACTCCATTGGTTCAAAAGAAGATGGGTGGGTCTACTATTTGAGAATACGTCGTCGCCGAGAGAAGATAATAAAACATACACCAGATAAAGACTTAAACGACGACGACTTTTTCTGGGTGTCTGGGAACTTTGAGGATTACCAAGCCCAGATTCCCGGCCGACCTATAAACTGAAAAAAAGGAGAACCTGGTAAATTCACTTCGGTTTTCTTACTTGCTTTATATTTCGGTTTTTTAGTCTATCAGCCGAACTAACAGTTCTTCTTTCGCAGATTCTGCCCACCTCCATTCCTTATACAGCTACCCAAACCTTGCGACTTTGCGTGCCACACTACGGTACCCAGAACGTAGTTGGGCCAAATTGCTGAAGTTCGAGCCGACCTACCGATACAGTGGTTGCCGAAAAGCCAGAGTGACTGATTTTCTTCTTGAAGACGCCCCAGAACCGGACCCAACCTTACCCCAAATCAGACTAATTCCACTTACTGCTGAAGAGGAGATGGCCAAAAAGAATAGAGTAAGGGCTCTCTTGACCGAAACCAACAGGGCCGAAGTACCACTAGCAAGTCAAACCCAAGAAACGGTGGTGGCCCTTCCTATTCAACAACCGTCCTCATCTCGCCGAACCAAGCGTGCCCGAACCGTCGAAACCGAACCAAGTTTGGTTGATGAAGAAGAAACTGCTCTTCCACCAAGCCTGCCACCGAGCCCCCAACCGGAGCCTTCTGACCGAACTACCACTTGCTGGGTACCAAAACTTACCTTCAACAACCAAGATATCCAAGATTCTGATTCGGTTGTTGCCGAGAAGGATCACCAGTTGGCCTTCAACCTGGCCAGGAGTGTGTGCCTCCCCAAAGACATGGAGCACCACCAAAAGCAACTAAACACCGAACTGAAGGCCATCCGGTCTTCAACAAAGTCGATGATTTTGGCAAGTAACTTCGGCCGTTTTTCTGTCTACTTTTTTCAACTTTTACTTCGGCTAAAGGGAAATCTTTGTTTTTTCAAGCCATTCAGAAAAACCACATTACTCATAGGAAAGTGCTAGAGCCCAGGAAAACAACAAGGCAAGCCGTGGCAGAAGCCGAAGTGAAGTCGGCCGAGCTAGAAGAGGCCAGAAAGCAAATGGCCGAGCTACAAGCTGAGAATGGCAGACTGACCGAACTGGTTAGTTCAGCCGAAGCAGAAAAGCAGAAGGCTGCCATTGCTCTAAAGGACAAATACCTGCGCGAGTTGGTGAAGCTTGAAAAGAAGAAAGATACCGAAATATCCCAACTGAAGGAGAGCGCAAAAGGTGCCGAAAAGCAAGGCTTCAAGAAGGCAGAGGATGCTTATATCAAGCAGTGCGAAGCTGCCAAGGAACTATTCTTCAAGTGCGGCTGGAGGGCAGCTGTTGAGAAGCTCGATCACGATCCACAGACCGAGGTTTTCAACCCTCCAGCCTCCTTCATACCGAACTCCCTTGTGGAGTATGCTAATGCCATGCAACAACAGTTTCTTGAAGGCTCAGACTCTGATGAAGACTTTGCCTTTGAGGATACTCCGGTTGTCAATGTGGATCAGACAGTTCGGTTGGAGCCCATGGTGGAAGACCTGACTATTGAACGTCCGGGGGAAACTGTGGTTCCGACCGAAACCACCCTTGCGACCGTGAGCGAGCGCCCATCTGAAACCGGTCTTCGTGTTGATGCCGATGCAGCTTTTGATGCCGAAATTTAAGACATTTTCTCTTGATTTTGTACTTTTTTCTCTCTTTTGTTACCTTTTGTCTTTGTAACCGGGCTATGCCCCTCTGTAATTGCTTTTTAATGAATGAAAATTTTGCTTGAACTCTTATTCCGGTTTTGATGTGTATGCTTGCACTTGTAATGTCTTCTATTATTCCAACTACTATTCCGGTTTTAGATGGTTAAACTAACTATGCTTACCAGCCAACCACTCCTTAGCCGACATAATTACTTCGGCTGAGGAGCACACAGAGTTGTTTAATCCAGCCCACCACTCTTCAGCCATGCCCTTACTTCGGCTGAAGAGTATAAAGAGTTGGTTTAATCCAGCCAACCACTCTTCAGCTATGCCCTTACTTCGGCTAAAGAGTACAAAAGACTTGGTTTATTCCAGCCAACCATTCTTCAGCCATACCCTTACTTCAGCTGAAGAGTACAAAGAGTTGGTGTAATCCAGCCAACCACTCTTCAGCCATGCCCATACTTCGGCTGAAGAGTACAAAGAGTTTGGTTAATCCAGCAAACCACTCTTCAGCCATGCCCATACTTCGGCTGAAGAGTCCAAAGAGTTGGTTTAATCCAGCCAACCACTCTTCAGCCATACCCATACTTTGGCTGAAGAGTCCAAAGAGTTGGTTTAATCCAGCCAACTTCTAAGTTAGTTTTTCCAGCCAACTTAGAATAATGTTTGGTTATTCCGACCAAACGTCCTGCAGCCTGGATCCTTATCCTGGGCTTAGGCAGGGTGTTAGTTTAATCCAGCCAACCTCTAAGTTAGTTTTTCCAGCCAACTTAGAATAATGTTTGGTTATTCCGACCAAACGGCCTGCAGCCTAGATCCTTATCCTGGGTTTAGGAAGGGTGTTGGTTTATTCCAGGCAACCTTTAAGTTAGTTTTTTTCGGCCAACTTAGAATAATAATGTTTTCAATATTCCTAACTTCGCTAAAGCTAACTTTTTCAAAGAACAACTCATGCTGAAAAAGAATTGATTGTTTTATTGACGAAAAAGAAATTACACATGTTTGAAAGGAAAAAAGCTAAAAATAAAATAACTTGAGATTGGCCGTGTTCCATGGCCTAGGGATTGCTTTGCCGTCCTTGTCTTCTAGGTGGTATGCCCCTTTGCCTGCTAACCCAACCACTTTGTAAGGACCTTCCCAGTTTGGGCCTAACTTGCCGTCTCCTGGGATTAAGGTGTTTCCCATTACTTTGCGTAGTACCCAATCCCCAATCTTGAATTGTCGTGGATGAACCTTTTTGCTGTATTTTCTGATTAACTCTTGTTGGTATGAGGCGATGTGGACTAGTGCTCTTTCTCTTCTTTCTTCTGCAAGGTCGAGTTCTAAGGCTATGGCTTCTCCATTTAAGTTTGGATCAAA
>NW_021024609.1:583902-611443 GCF_004153795.1 Camellia sinensis | reverse complement strand
ACACAAAATAACCATGGATAGTTAGTTAAGCTAGCACATTTACATAACTTCATTTGAATAACAAATTATTCAAAATGGCAAAAACTGAAATACAGAAATTATGTAAATAAATAACCATAACCACGGTACAGAACAGAACAGAATAGAGGTCATATGAGTGACAATTAGAACAAAGATCAATGGATTCTGACAAACAGAGGACCACAAAGTGGCCAAACAGAGGCCAATGGTTCTTTAAGTCCCTCAAGACATGGGACTCCCATGGTGGTACTTACTGTACGGGAAAGAAATACACCTTCTCGTATAATCCTGTTGACTAAGTCCGCGCTCCTCCGTACGACGCCGCTTTGTCACCTGAAAACACAAACGTGAGCTAGCCGGCGGGTGTGTGCCGGAAACCTCTCCGATGCCTAAGTCAGCAAACTTGACAAATAGACAAAGCTCTTTGTATTTAGAAAGCAAAGTTGTGTGTTGTGTTACCTCCTCCAAAGTGATGTTTGTGAGTTTTTATAGGTTTCGAGTGGCACAATCCTAGTAGGACTTCTACTTCTCCATGCAGAGTCCTCCTAGGATTTATACTCCTAAAGGATAATGCTTATCCTTTTACACCCCCCCACTACTTTAAACCAAGTGGGATGGTTTTTACCATGGCCGAACTATCATTTGACCGAAGTACCCATGGCTATGTATAGCCGCAGAATAAGCCAAACTAGTTCTTCCTTTCACTTCTCTTACGTCGGCTTCTCATGCACAGCATATGGCATGGTTGGACCGAACTAACAAATCACGACCGGTATAATTCCAAGACCGGTCTAACTCAAAGATACCGCTAGACCGATCTATTCAGAATACATCATGACCGGACTAACTCTGAGACCGGCCTAGCTCCAAATTGCCCAGACCGAAGTAGCTTTACAATTCTTGAGCCGAAGTAACTTAATCTCTCTTGGGCCAAAGTAACTTTTCGGCCTTATTACCCAGTCCTTCGCATAGCTCGGCCCAATTTTCACTAAAATTACCCTCTCATAACATAAATTTAAACTCCAATGTAATAGTATATTTTTTATGTTATGTGACAGTTATTGTGTCATTTTCTGTCTAATTTTGAACATAGAAGTATGAAAAACCAGAAACATAGATGGCCAAAGTAGGAAAAAAACAAACTTGAAGGGCCAAAGTGGCAAAGTGATCAAATATAAAAGGGGCAAAGTTCCACCTCACTTCCACATCACTTTTACCACGTTGGACAAGTTTAAATTCAGGGACCTCAATCGTGGGTTTGTAGCGGAGCTGTTGTGTTTAGCCTTCTTTCCACGTAAATTGTACTCTTGTCACTAGACTCTACAATTCCTGCCATGAAGTGTGGGTAGAGCCCATGTTTGTCCCAATAATAGGTTTCTTCTTTTGGATTGGGTTAAATCTGACTGTTAACCAATTACCCCGAGACCAGGGCCTACAAATGCTATGATGACCTCACGGAGTATAACACCTCAAAAAATTGCCTTCATAAATCATGTTCATTTGGGTTTTATCCAATGTAGTAATATGAGAGAGGAAAGTGAATCCATAATAATTAAATAAATTCCAAGACTACCTCTTCCTTATTGAACTATTCCAGTGATTACATCATTGCTTGTTTACATCTATCGATAAAATAAAAATAATTCAAAAGATGGGGTGATATAAAAGAGAAGAGCCAAAAAGGCAAACATCTTTTCAAGGAGTGTCCTTAAATACATAAAAATGGAATTCTAAATTTTCATATGAAAAAATAGCTCAAGTGTCATGACCCGAACCCGCCCCCGTGGGTTAAGAACATAACCGGCCAGTAATCATAAGATTACCTACGGTCTCAAACCAAAATCAACGTATTTTAACAGAGTTAATGGGGGCCAAACGGAAGCAATTTAAAACTTTGTCCTTAGATCTGTACTTACATGGCACATTAAAACAAACCATATACATATACATTAATAACTCACAATAGATACACAGTACCATAAAGTTTTGTACAGACAGGATCATCCAAAACTAAGTCAACCCATGAAAACTATAAACAGACATATTCAAATACTTCGCCAACATAACAACTTAGAACAAAATGGCAAAAGGCGAAGGTGAGTCTCATGCGTGAGACACATAGGCTGACTTTCCAAAACTCGGTTGTCCCATACAGACTTCACTGGGTCTGGACCTCTCTTGGCTCACCTACAAACATATGAATGAGCGTGAACGAAAGCCTAGTGAATGATATCAAATAAAGAAAATACATTAGAACATTATACATCAGACGGCCTTGGGCCCAATTCATTCATGTCAAACTGGCCTTTGGCCTTTTCGAACGATCATATCAAACTGGCCTTTTGGCCTTATCAAACTTTCGTATCAGACTGGCCTTTCAGCCCTTCTAAACTTGTCATATCAAACTGGCATTTAAGCCTTTCAAACTTGTCATATCAAACTGGCATTTAAGCCTTTCAAACCTGTCATATCAAACTTTGTCCACCATTCAACATTAATGAACTTTACAAAACTTATGTAGAAGTAAGCAATTGGACAATAACATATTTCAGATAGTACTCACAATGATCAGCTTGTGGATTTACCTGGGAGCTTAACCCTACACATCACATAACACATATGGGTCACAATTAATTTAATCCGTTCTTTAATTCACATTTTCCTCTTTAGGCTTCATTTTTATCTTTTAATTCAATTACAATGCTCAAAGTATGCCTAAGAGTGATTAGAAGTGAAAGACGACGGAAAACGAAACACAGAAAACAGGGTCCCCGCTCGAGCGGACCCTTAAGGCCTGCAAAAGTACTAGTTGCATCAAAAATACGCTCAAGCGTGAATTAGGGAGCTCGAGTGGAAGGCCTGTCTACAAAAGCTCCCCGCTCGAGCGTGAAATATCCCGCTCGAGCGAACACCATGTCTGCAAAAAGTACTGGGAGCACGTATTCCCTGCTCGATCAGCACTTCCCCCACTCGAGCGGACGTCAAAAATTTTGGGTTTTCCAGAACACTCTCTTGAGTTCAAACTTGACATTTCAACCACTTTTCTTGCACATTATGGCTCCAATTTCACATATACTTGTACTAACATGGTACCAATACTAAAATACATTAACATGGAGCTCAATTTCATGAATCAAACACATGCATGACTCATTTTCCACCAAACTCATTATCAATATAACAATTTCATGCATTTAAAGCTTCTACTCCCATGGATTGTACATGCATGTGACACATAACCTTCATTCTCATCCCATATGATGGAAAGGTGGACAAATACATGGATTTCAACCAAATTGCAACATGAGTCATGTAGTTCAAGCTCAAATATGCAAATCTCAAACAATTACATACATGCATGCATATATAGTCTTCCAATTCAACAAAACCAACTCAAAACATACTCTTGACCATTAATTAACTTTGAACACACAAGATTACACATTAAACTCATGAATTCAAGAATCAATGCTTACCTAGAGGTTCAATTCCTCCAATCTATGGTCAATTCTAGAGTTGGCTTCCAAAATCAAGCTTCAATGATTAAACTCTCAATTTCTTTCACTCTCTCTCTCTTAGCCAACCCTCTCTCCTTCTTTGAGTCCAAAAATCAGCCAAAATGCACTAAAGGAAGGAATTTGAGGGTGTAATGCCCTTACAACATAACCCACTAATGCCAATATAATAATAATAATAAAGTAATTGGGCACTAATTCATCAATTTAATCGATTTAATCTGGTCCGGATCAGTTTTTCAATTAAACTTCATCGTAGGCTCTAAAAATTATGCCAATCACAATGGCGTAATCAATTCCGGGTTCTGTGGCCGATAAGGCCTTCAATTTAATTTCCAAAGCAGATAATCAAACAGATATTCCTACGGTGAACAGGTAGAAATTCAAAACCACACATTTTCACATAATAGCACACAAAATCGTACTAAACACATAATCATACTCATATTAAGGACCAATTAGCATACTACAGAACAGGGGTATCACACCGAGGCTTAAATATATAACATCAAAAGAGAGAGTCTCCATGCCCCCATCCAAAATCTTTCCCCAAGCCAATCATTGAGGTAGCGCATCAACATTGTTTCCTAAAAGGTGGTTAGTTTTGGGGTGAGCTAGTGCCCAGTAAGAAATACATTTAACAAGTTACATAAATAATCAAAATGTATATGATCATGCCATGCACTTGTAAGGATAAAATCCATATTTCCTCTTTTAAAATCAAAAATGTTCAATGCATGATTTCCATTCAAAGTCTCATCTACAACCATAGGGTGGTAAATCTGGTATGTCGTCCCAAGCGAGAGCCGCAAAACCATACATACATATATATATAGATAAATCTGCTATGACGTCCCAAGCGAGTTAAGAATGTGGTTTTGAATTTTGTTTTGAACGTGTTAGGACTTAGTATTTCTAGGGAGATTCTGTCCGTTGTTCTTGGGTTTGCTTGAGCGGTCTTTTGTTTCTCCTAGAACCTGTATTTGCAGGCTGAACTTCTGGGAGCAAGTCTTTCTTTGCTCAAGTAGTGTTCTGGTTGCTTAAGGGGTCTGCTTGCAGTTTGAATTTCTAAGAGTTTTGATTCTACACTCGAGCGGTGTTTTGTTCGCTCAAGCGGTCTGTTCTGTAGGGATAATCTTCTAGGAGTTTGCTTTCTCCGCTCGAGCCTACTTTTGATAGCTCGAGCGATGTTCTATGTCAGACACTCGAGCGGTGTTTTGGTCGCTCAAGCGGTCTATTTGAATAAAATTGTGAGAAAAATATATATTTTCTCATTTTTTGACTTCTCTCTCTCTCTCTCTCTCTGCTATGGCGTCCCTCTAGCTATGTACCTGAAAATTTTGTTAACACGTGGAATGAGCACAAAACCCAGTAGAGCTCCCAACATGATTCAAAGCAATAACAACATACAAATAGCTATGATCATGAACGTATCATGAAATACAGTAGATGTAGTGTGACGGTTTTGTATTCCAGAATATACTATACACGTACATTTTCCTTCAGAAATTTCTATATTCTTTGACATCACAAGACATTACTTACGTAATTCCCTTCTAGTTCTCCAGTTAATGCAAATACTATCTCCCAAACACTTCTTTCTTTCATTAATCCTCTACGTTCAATTTAAAGAAGTTTCACTCTAACATCTAAATTTAAAGAAAACACGTCCATACCCATGAGTTATAATCTAAACCCAAAACCACAATCACCAGGTACACACATAATAGCAAACAGATAAACATATTCTAAGTACCAATAATGGAAAGTAATACATACTTCCATTCTTGCCAGCCTACAACACAAATATCAATAAAATAAAATACATAACATAAACCTAACGCTTTACTGGCCTCACCTGGAAGGAAATGCCCCTTAGGTCATACTTTTCTGAGCGCAAACCGGAAGGGAGAGGAAACCTATGTCAATGCACCACGCTTTACCAGAAAGGAGAGGAAACCTATGTCAACCGCAGACCCCATTTCACACTTCATCGGAAACAAACCTGTAGGGAGAGGAAACCTCTATTTAAGGCGCCATGTTTTACTGTTTTAACAGGAGAGAAACAAACCTCATTTCACACTTCACCGAACGGAAACCGGTAGAGAGAGAAAACCTCTGTTAAGGTGGCACGTTTTACCGGCTTAACCGGAGAGAAATGGACCTTCCAAACAACATACACATAATAGCATAACATGCTAAACTACAGATACCGTACAAGTGTAATACATACACATAATTTATTCAACAACACAATGTTATCCTTTACCGATAACCAAGGACAAAACCTCTAAACAGATAAATAAGCCATTAACCCAAATTAAATCCCACAACTTATTCCATTTCATAAAGAGTCAAACTCATCCTTTTTCTTTCAAAACCAACCAGTTATTCCAAACCCTCGACATTTCCAACACAAGTCAAAACCCCTTTTTAATCAAGATTATTCCAATAGGTTAAATATTACCCCGACCAACCCAATACGACATTAATCAAAACAACCACGAGACTCAACAAAATCCCAATTCAATAACTAAACCATTAGTTCTATTACATAACACAAAGCCCGATTATTACACAATTTACCCCTTTAAACTAATTAAGCCATTCATAGTAAATTAGGGTTTTCCCCCACTCTCAACACAATTACACAAAGCTACTTTCCAATCAACCAAAACACCCAAAAATCATTCAATTATAACTTCCAAAACTTAAACCCCAAAACCCTCTTTACATGATTTTGAAAATCTACAACATATATGATTTTTTTTGTACTAAAACCTACTACATGTCTATCTATAGATGAGGTATTGAAAAGAATTAAAGAAATCTCTACCTTTTTAAGCGAAGAGGAGACAACCAAAAAATTACCAGCGACGAAACGACGATCGGCTCATATTAAATGAAAGCCCTCGTCGAGCTCTACGTTTTAGTCTATGAGACTAGGGATAGAAGATGGGTAGAAATAGATGAAAACTAAGCTTGAATGAAAAGGGCAAAAATGGCAGAAAAGGGCGAGAGAAAAGAGAGAAGAGACTCAAAAATGAGATATTTTCAACTTTTGCACCTTATATGGGAAAAATAGACTGCGGCAGCGAAGGCTAGACCACGACTGTGATTTAGAGAACAAGACTGGTCGCAGGCGCGACCATAAGAACCGCGAGTGCGACTGCGAAGGTTGCAAGCCACCCTCGCGGGCCACGCACTCCATCACGGGCCACACACCCTTCTTTGGGCCAACAGACCTGAAGTTGGATTTGGTCGCGGCTTGGTCGTGGCCCCATCACGGGTGTAACCACCCTTGCCCATCACGAGCACAACCAGCCTGAGGCAGAACACTTGGACTGTTGTTTCGAAGCTAGTCTGAACACACCGAAGGTCCAAACCACCCAAATACAACCAAAACCACTCGGGTAAATCTACGTCCTATCTGGAAAAATTAAATGGGTCGAATTTTTGACCCGGGCCTCTGCAATCTCCTCCACTTAGGAAATTTCATCCCCAAAATTAAGAAAACTAAAAGCAACTCAATCAAAGAAGGAAAACACAACCACCCAACAAAGCTCGATTTGGGCTTTGGATAAATTCCCGAATTATGGTCCAACCTTTTGGGGGCCCAATGACACCTTAACAACAACAACTCAAGGAAAAGATCGTAAACGCCTCTTTGACCCATGTAACCCATTGGAGTCTACGAGACAAAACCACAACAACTACCACTCGCATTCGAAGGATGTCAACTATGTCTCAATAGCCAACAACAAGCACGAATAACACTGAGTGCTTAACACCTGAACACAGAAGAAACGAAAATCACCCTCTTAGCAGAACTCTTGGTCCACCCTCACAAAGAAAAGACACCAATACCCAATACGACTCAAAAGGAACACCTTGACACAACAATGCCAATAACGCCAACCCGACTCAAAACCACACACATCGACTCAAGGCTAGCAAACTAGGCTAAGTCACACCATAACTCAACCATGTAAGGTAAAACAACAAACAACAAACTCTTGTTAAACAAACAATTTCTTCTTTTTATCATTTCTTCAAACATCATTTGCTTATAAATAAAATTTTCCTCAAAAGTTGCTCCAACTTGCACCGCTTTCAATCAAAATACATTTTTTTTCTGCTTTCGTCTAGTCCAAATGTTTCGCAAACATTTTTTTCCCCCAAAAACGATCATTTGGCTTTATTCTCATGATTTGTTGGATTCAACTTTTAGTTAATCAAATAAACTACTCATTTATTGAAACCTTGTATTACCACATAAATTAAATTCATTACATTACAGTTCAACACTACCCCCAAGGCCACAACACGAAAAATTTTATTTTCCAAATGATTCTCAACATCCCAACTGGTAAACCTCAACCGTCACCCAACAACACTCATCACCCTTACAGTGATGCCACAAAACATACACAACATTTCTATAATAACAATTAATTGAAATTACTACCGTACTAATAATACCATTAGGCACAAAGAAAATTCACAACATTTTGGGAATTCAACCTGTCACAACCATCAACCTCATACCGGCACAAAGGCACCCACAAACCATGGTTCCAACAAATAACCCAACCTGGTTACCGCAAACTCACACAAACTCTATCTCGCCTACCCGAGACTTATGCTCGCAAGACCACCTCAAAGTCCCTTCCAACCTTACAACTACTATACCCAATTCCAACTACACAGAATTCAGAATCAAAGAGTATAAAAGGATTGAGTTTTAACTCAAACCACTATAATAGTGGGGTGGGGAGCAAAATAAAAGAGTAGATCAGAACCTATCAAATGATAAATTTAATTGGATCAGGTTATAATAAGGGTTGAATTACTCAAGTAAAATTATTAAAATATTATTTAAATTCTTGTTTTATAATTTTGCATATAAATTTTTATTAAAATAGTGTTTAAAGTTTTAAAATATTGAATAGTTTAGCATTGAAATTTTAAAAATAAATCCGAGTAGGCTAACATGCTAGCTAAAATAATTTGATAATTTCATTGTATGGCCAACATGATTTTTGGGGTGACCAAAATAAGAAACTATTGTCTCCAACCTCATCAGATGGAAAATACCAAATTACTATAATTTATAGGGTTTATTACACTTTTCACTTCTAAACTATCATCAAATTATTTACTTAATTCCTAAATTATCAATTGAGTCTACTAAGGCCTCGTTTGGCAAGAGGCTATTTTAGCCAATTAGTCAAAAAGTTATTAAACTAGTCAAAAAGCCAACAACCCATACCAAAAAGTCAAAGATTCTCTTTTCTCTCTACTTTTTGCACATCTTTTCGTAATTAGCCAAAAAGTCATCCCAAACATACAAGTTTTTTTTACCTACCTTTTTAGCCAAATAGCCAAAAAGTTACTAAATTAGCCTGTTCCCAAACGAGGCCTAAGTCTATAAAGTATACAAATTAAAATATATTTAGTCCTTAAACTATGATTAAATCTATTAAATTCTTAAAATATTTAATTCAAACATATTTAGGCCCTGAAAAGATAACAAAAATAAAATATAAATTTATAAGTAATATAAATTATCAAAAGAACCTATCTAGTTAAAATGTTATTTTAAAAAAAATCATAAATTTTTATTCTGTCTTTGAAAAGGGGGCGTCAGTTCTTCTGGTAAATTTTATTTATGGTATTCTCTTACTTATCTTAAACAATGGCTACTTACTTGATTTATCGATTATTATAT
Organism: Camellia sinensis; assembly: GCF_004153795.1. Taxonomy (NCBI): domain Eukaryota; kingdom Viridiplantae; phylum Streptophyta; class Magnoliopsida; order Ericales; family Theaceae; genus Camellia; species Camellia sinensis. Next base: position 602,176 of record NW_021024609.1, on the reverse strand, counting down.
GTGGGATTTCGTTTATAATTTATAATTGATTGTCTTTAAGTCTTTCGATAATTTTTTTTTATAACTTAATTAATTTATTATTTTGTTCTATTATTATTTGTAGCAAAGTATTGTTATTTAAATTATCTAATTATATTTATTCAGTATATCTAATATTTGTATAATTTTATTAGAAATATTGAGAAACTAGACTCTGATATTAATTTAAACACACATTGAAATAAAACATTTTTCAAATACAAAATAGAAATTTAAGATTTTTCTAGAATAATATCTTAATTAGGTAGAGCTTTTTATTAATTTGTAATACTTATGAATATATACTTTATCAACAATGATTCATCCCCCCTTTTTCTCCCACCCCCTTTGACCCCCTCTCTCTTTCATTGGTTGCATTTTCTTTTTCTTTTTCTTTTTTTTCCTGCTCCTCCAATCACCACCCGCCACATGGCAAAGGGGGGGTGAGGGGGTGACCCCCAAAAGGGGGTCCCAAGCATTATTCATACTTTATTTTTGTAATATTTTTAGAGACTTTAGGCCCTGTTTGGGAAGTGGATTTTTGACTTTTTTTAGGCTAAAATTTACAAAAAGATAAAATAGGTTAAAATAGCTAATAAGACAAAGCATCACATCAAATTCATAATTATTTCATTTTTTCTCTCACAAATGTCACGTCCAACTACAAACAAATTCAATCATCTTTACAAACACAATAATTTTAACCTTCTAAAATAGTTAAAAACAAAAATGGTCTATTAAAATAGCCAACTTTCCAAATGAGACCTAATTATCTTAATTATCTGCAACCATAGAACCATTGTAGCGATTAGCGTTGCTGCGATTAATTGACTCCTCATATGGTTGTAATTTTGCATTAAAAGATTTATTGGCATTACGTTGAAAGGACGAACGACAGAATGCCACGTGCGATATATAATTTTCTTTTCTTTTCTTTTCTATTAGACAACTTAATAGACATTAATGGAGGGTTGAAAATGGGATTGATTTAGAAGTTTAGGGTTAAATTAAAAAAATAAAAAGTTAGGGTTTGATTTGTTATAGATGTCAAACCTTGAGTGTTTTTATTTTTATTTTTTTATAATTTTCCCTAATAATTATATATGATTTTTATGTTTGGTTAAATTTTTAAAAAAAAATTTAGAGTTAATTTTTATTTGCCCAATCAAAAATATTAGCACCAAATATTACTAATCTAAACACACTTTCGTAACACTTTCCTGTTCTTCCAAAGGTCATTTACTTTTTGGAGCGGCCAAAGTTGTATTGCTTCAACACATTACACACACACACATATATATATATATATATATATTATCAGTGGTCGATATGACATTATTAGGAGTATTAATGCTAACTCATGCAAGGAAAAAAAAAAAAGAAGCCAAACTATCATATCAAGGTGGGACACACAACAATGCCACCTCATCAGTGCAACTTTAGAGATGTTACTTTAGTAGTCTCAAACATTATTCTATATATATATAGAGAGAGAGAGGGAGAAATGCTTGGAACTCTAATTCTTGAAATCTAAAGCCAGCTCTAATGAACTGGCAGTGGTCACACCCACTGTGATGTTATATTTTGGTCTTGGTTGTTTTTTTTTTTTTTTTTTTTTTTTTTTTTTTCTTATTATGTCATTAGTGCTCTATTAGAACACCAAAATTAATACTTTGAATCATTATTATATACCTATGAAGTTTCCAAGACTTTTTTGCAGGGGCAATAACACCCTCCCCATCTCTTCAGATGCAAGAACAAGCCGTTCTATAGAGTTATGGCTCTTATTAGTAGCATATCACCTAGAGACGTTACATTCCATTCTCAGAAACTCTTTATCTAACCATCTGTTTATTGTTTGAGAAAATTTTAAAAATAAAAATAAAAGTAAAAGAAAGAGATAAATCCTTTTTGCCAAAACGATTGAAAAGGTTTTGGGAAATGAAAGAGATGAAAATGTGGAATTTCAAACAAGGCTACACAAATTGTGAAAATTCAAATATATTTATATATTAGTTGTTATTTTAATGATTTCGTCAAAGGGTGTTTATTTTGTTTTGTTATTTATTTATTTATTTTTTTGTTTAATTGCTAATTGTTTTCGCTTTGATTTGTGCAGGTTAAGATAGTGTAAACGGACTTAAATTTGACATGTGAAGTAAGTGTTTTGAAAGTTTGTTTTCTCTCGTTAACCTCAGACTGTCAAATCCATCCATAATAGTGAAAAGTTGCGTTTGGAAATTTTTTTTATTATATATATATATATATATATATTTATGGATTTGGAGTGGTTGTTGTGTTGAGGTACAAAAATCACTGCTGTACAGTCAAATGAGCCCATTTTGAGGCTCATTTTGATGATCCGAACGGTTCATATTTTAGAGTATATCGAGTAAAACAGACTTGGAAAAAATTAAGTTAATCGAATATTGTTAATCTTTTCATCCACTCAAATTTGTATCTATAAAAATAAATGACAATTGTGATTTAAAGTATTAAAATGAATACAAAATGTAAGTGGATGAAAGTGTTAACGATATCCGATTAATTTGATTATGTTTTACTCTATATAATCTAAAATGTGAACAATTCGGATTATCAAAACGAATCCTGAAACAAACAAGCCCATAGGATTGCACAACAGTGGCTACTGTACCCCAGAACAGCAACCGCCCCAAATGCTATATTTTTTACATTATTATATTGGTATTCTTTGAGATTTTAATTCACATAATAGTTAAATTATTTTATTAATGATTATGTAGTTATATGAATAAAAAAATGATATTGTCATATATTTTTAACTAAAATATATGTTAATCTTTGTTTATTTTAGTTTTTACCCACAATCTATATTAGTTCCAGTTGCTTTAGTCATACTAAAAGGGAAATTAATATAATTATGTACAAAATGTGGGACTAATTATATTTTTTTCAAACCTCAAAAAGTAGGTAAGTGTAATTTACCCTTTTGTTTAATAAAATATTTATAATTTATACAATTAATTTTTTTATGAAATTATTGTTTAAATTAAATGAAAAGAATAAAATTGGAATAAAATTTTTTATTATAAAGAATTGAACTTTTTGAAATCATGTAATAAATAATATGTTTTAATTGTTGATATAAAATTTTATAAGAATCAACAGCAATCTTCAATGCTAAAAAGAACATTGTAACTAAACAAGGGGTTGATTTAGTGGATAAGACCTTTAAATCACTCATTTAAGGCTTGGGTTTGAGTTTTCATAGCCCCTTATTGGGGTTAAATATACTCTTTAGCGCTTAGAGCACGCGGCCTAAGTTTCGACCCCGACGTAGGTGCGATGGGGCTCCTTACAGATGTGTTGTAGGTGCTAAGGGGCAATACTCCTTGACGAATATATTAGAATAGCTTATCTATATATCTATTTTTGTACCAAAAAAAAAAGAAAAGAACATTGTAATTTCTTAAAAGAGAAAATTAGCATTACATCCTCCATATAATTTGAGTAGTAAGAGAATCCAAGATAATTATTTTAGTAGCTTAGGTCCTTTATCTTACCATTTACAATATTTAAGTGGTTTCAAAATTTTAAAATTTAATAAATTTTGATTTACATCTCTATTTTTTTTTTCTTCAAAATGTGGGACTAATTTATATTTTTTTCAAACCTCAAAAAGTAGGTAAGTGTAATTTACCCTTTTGTTTAATAAAATATTTATAATTTATACAATTAAATTTTTTTTATGAAATTATTGTTTAAATTAAATGAAAAGAATAAAATTGGAATAAAATTTTTTTATTATAAAGAATTGAACTTTTGAAATCATGTTATAAATAATATGATTTAATTGTCCATATTAAATTTTATAAAAATCAACAGCAATCTTCAATGCTAAAAAGAACATTGTAACCAACAAGGGGTTAGTTCAATGGATAAAACCTTTGAATCACTCGTTCAAGGCCTGGGTTTGAGTCTCCATAGCCCATTGTTAGGGTAAATATACTCTTTAGTGCCTGGAGCATGCGGCTTAAGTTTTGATCCCGACGTAGGTGCGGTGGGGTTCCTTACAGATATGTTATAGGTGCTAAGGGGCAATACTCCTTGACGAATATGTTAGAGTAGCCTATCTGCATATCTATTTTTGCATCAAAAAAGAAAAAAGAAAAAAAAGAACAATGTAATTTCTTAAAAGAGAAAATTAGCAATACATCCTCCATATAATTTGAGTAGTAGGAAAATCCAAGATAATTATTTTAGTAGCTTAGGTCCTTTATCGTAAAATTTTAAATTTTGATAACTTTTGATTTACATCTCTATTTTTTGTAAAAATTTATATTTTTTGATACGATCTTTCAAACAAGATCCATGAGTAATATAAAATTTTGAAGAAAAAAATGCATAAAACTTCACTGACTAACCGAAATTCACTAACTTAGGTTAGTGAAATTTCACTAAGTTGTGGCTAGTTCTTTGCAGCGAGATTGGGTTTGTATTAAAACATGGTGGTAGTGTTTGGTTTAATTTTTAAATTAACATGTGGATCAAAAAATCAAAAAGCATGTTTGGTTAATCAATTTTTAAAACTCTTTTCAAAATTATTTTTTCTCTCTTCTCTCTCTCTCTCTCTCTCTCTCTCTCTTTATTTTTTATTTTATATATTATTATTATTATTAATAAATCAATCAATAACTTTTTCTCTATACTCTCTCCTCTCTCATTCTCTCACATTTTACACATTAATCAATCAAATTTTCTCTCACGCCCATCAATTCAACTACAAAAAAAAAATATATATATATATAAATCATCCCAAAATTATTTTCAAAACTCATAACCAAATAAATTTTCAATTTTTAAAATTCTTTTAAACAACTTATCTTTTAAAATACAACTCAAAACTCTTTTAAAAAACTAAACCAAACGAAGCCGTTAGCTTTACAATTCTTTGTTGCGATTTCTAGATATTGATTTTTGAGTTTTGAATTTTTTTGTTGTAAGTTTGTATTTTGATTTGTTTATGGTGATATGAGAATAGCTTTACAATGGTTGTTATATATATATATATATATTCTATATTTGTTAATGCGATTATAATTGTACCTTTTTTTTAGTTGTTGAAGCTTTATTTTCTGTTTTTATTATTGTTTTCTTACTTAGAAAGAGAAAATGTTTGCTTTGATGTGAATAGGTGATGACCAAATTAGGTATTTAATTTGCTGAATTATTTATTTATTTATTTATTTATTGTTGTTTAAGATAGATTTTTCTTTTGTGATGTGTATATAGATAAACTAAATGAATGTCAGTGGTGTTGTAAATTTCTCTGCCGTTCAAAATGAATGTTTATAAATTATTTCAAAGATTTTTATAAATTTTTTGTCAACTTAGTGAAATTTGGTTGATGCATCTCAGTGTACACAGAGAAACTAAAACTGTTATTTATTTATTTATTATTATTTATTTTTATATTGATGTTTGAGACTAAGAAATTTCTTTGTTATATGTGTACAGGAAGAAATTAAACTAATTTTGATGTTTTATTACGTCAGAGAAATTTTTCTACGTGTACACAGGTAATTGCACTGATGTTGTTTTATTGTTCTTTGGGTCAGAGAAATTTGTTAGAATCTTGTATTCATCATGAATCTTGTTTTATAGATTTTGATAAAATGATTCTAAAAATATAAATTTTATAAAATAAAAAAAACAAAGATTTAGATAAAAAGTCATAGAATTTTAAAATTTTCAAATGAGTTAAAAGAGTTATAGAATTTCGCCACAATATGTTTTGGAGGACCTAAACTGTGTTGTTCTTATTATTTAAAAAAATCTTACTAGGAATCTTAAATTAAAAATCATTTTTTAAAAATAATTTTCCATTATTATTTTTTTTGATGGGACTGGTATAGTATACTCATTTTGAAAAAAAGTATTTCCTCTATATTTTTAAGCAAAAAAATAAAAATAAAAAAAGGGATAAATTATACTTGATTTCTTTAAAATTTAGAGAAAATTTATTAAGTTTTGTAACGCCCCCCAAAAAAATGCAACTAATCATAAGAAAAGTGAATATAATAGACTTGGTTTGTTTTCATTCATTAGAATTGGTATTACAAAAGATAACACATGCAATATACATTCATAAATGTTTATCCTGAATATATAGCATGTAATACCAGTTAACAATCAACAAAATAATGCCTTACGGGTTTACATCTTTCCAAGACATTGCTTTACAGCAAAAAGAAGAGTCTAACTCAATAAAACTTAGCCCTTAGCTATACAAAATAAATAAAATAAAAAAGGAAGCTCTTGCTTCAAGTCTCCCCAAACTACTGTCTTGACGGAGGCATGCTTTCAACACTTGAAAATGATTCCCAAGTAGGGTGAGTCAAAACCTAATAGAAATATATTGACACAATGGCCCTGTTTGGTAGAGCTGTGGGAAAGTGCTTATAGCTTATGGCTAAACAGCTTATAGCTTATAACTTTCAGCTTAAGCTGATTTCCAGCTTATTCTTAAAGCATCTCCTGCCCCACTTAAAGAATAAGCTGTTTTCTGACTTCCACAAAGCTATAAGCTATAAGCTATAAGCTAAACCAAACACATCAAAATAGCTTAAATTAAGCTGAAAGCTGAAATAAGCTGAAATTAAGCTGTACCAAACAGGGCCAATATATGAGAATTAATAAGATAGAAGTATAATACACATGTTCATTGTCTTACGACAAAATCTTTCGTATGATGCGCATGTTCATTGTCCTACGACAAAATCTTTATAACTTTTTCCAAAACCATATTATGCCAAACTCGCATCTCAATTTATTCATTTTGGTTCAATAGATACATTCACTGCATTTAACCCATCAACAGAGGTTACACCTCACAAGTTTCCAACAGATAAAAATCATCAAACAAATACATTCACTTATATTTGCCATTTTACGGAAATTTCGTCCGTAGGAATCGGCATCCATGTATACAAATGGTTTTCAGGACTTTCACCCTAGACACACAGGCCAACTTAGTTTAATGGAGTCCATCTCATTTCTTCTCCTCGAAACATGGAGTACATCCCATTTCTCCTCCCAAATATCATACATATACAATGTATATCATTCATAATCATATTCAATGATAATGGTTAAGAGATTAGTTTTAATTCGCCTAATCCACATGCAATGTCTACAACAATCATGACTATCCTCCACCAATAGCTCAAAGCAGATATTTCTAAACAGATATACAATCTCTATAACAGGTAAATCATCAAATTTTCATAGGTGAGTGATTAAACAAATCCAACAACACTATTCATGTATACATCCTCCCAAAGTTCACATTTTCCATACCACTTTCATTATTTATACAAAATACTTATTCAAGACATTTTAGGACAAAGCTCCCCATTTTCCAAATATTAACCTAAAGGCCAAAATTAACTATTTTAACACAAGATGACCTTATAACCAAACCCCATAATCATTTATATAACACCCACATAGAAACCCGTCTTTTCAAACTTGAACCTAAATCGTAGGTTTGCTCAAAACACCCCAAATCTCACCATTTTCACACAACAACCCATAGCTAAGTTAAAACTCATATTAAGGTATAGAGAGTCCCTACCTTAAGTGTAGAAGACCAATGGAGCAAGGATGAAACTTTAACGATGCCGAAATCAAACTCCAATCGGATCAAAACGGAGTTCTCAAGATGCTCTACCCTTTTCCCAAAGACACTAGGGCAAAGAAATCAACGGATTTAGGAGAAAATGTAGAGAGAGAGAGAGAGAGAGAGAGAGAGAGTATTTTAGAGAGAGAGTGTCTCACTTTAGGATTTTTTGGAAGAAAAGATTTGAAAAAAGTGATGTAAAAAGTTATTTTAGCGAATTGATATACGTACAGTCCGCTCAAGTGCAAAAGTTGACGCTTGAGCGTTAAACACAATAAGTTGTTCCGCTCGAGCACAAGAAGTGACCCGTTCGAGTGCGAAATACATACATCTAGTACTTTTGTAGAAAACAAACAAACCGTTCGAGCACAAGACCGCTCGAGCGTAGGAAACGACGCTCGAGCGTGGAAAAAACTCTTCTTGTACTTTTGCAGACGTATAAGTACTGAGAGTTTATAAATCCCACTCGAGCGCAAAGAGGGCCGCTCGAGTGGAGGACCAAAAATCTGGGCAACATAAGGTTTGAAAACCAAGCAATCAACCTGTTTCGAACACGCTTAACACGTCCAAATAACCAAATTTAAGGAGGAATAAAGGGAAAACGACAATGAACAACATTCAGAAACCATAAATCCGAGTCCGGACTACCACTAGTGTCGGGTCAAAAGCGGGATCGCTATAAGTTTCGTAGTTTTGATATAATTATATTGAGACTTATTTGGAAATTAGGAAAAAAGTCAGCTCGTTGACTTATTTGGATTATATCACTTCTCTATTTTTTACACGTTTTTCAAAAAAAATAAAAAATAAACTTTTTTTTCTTACTTTCCAAAATATTGAATTTCTTTTTAAGTAAGGTTAAAGAAATCAATGATTTTGCCATTGGTCATGCCAAAACCAGAAAAATGACTTGCCTTCCCAAAGGTGGTGGTGTGCATTGGTCTAGTAAAAAAATGACAAAAAAAGAGCGTCAAATGACTCAAAAGAAAAAAAAAAAAAAAAATTTCCTTGGATTGTGCATCCAATTGCTAGAAAAAAAAAAAGAGAGAGTTAAATTTGGTAAATAATTGTGCTGAAATAGCAAGTATCCATTGGAGAAGTATTGCAAAGAATTGGGTACCGTTTAGTAGAGTTTTAGAATAATGATTTGAGAATAGAGTTGTATTTTGAATTTGTGAGTTTTGGAATTATCGTTTGAGTGTGAAAAATTTGTTTGGTTATGAGTTTTGAAAAGAGTTTGAAATTTTTGATGTAACATTTGATATGTGATTTAAAAATTTACAATTTATAACTAAACACACAACTCAAAATTTTATTTACAGCTCATAAAAAATTTAAAAGAAATTTTGGAAATATTTTTTATTTAAAATATAAAAATAATAGGTGAAAAAAAAAAGAAGAACCGAACACTATTCCGGTCAACCAGCCGGACATCCGAGGGGACGTCCGAGAGGATGACTAGGTACACGTGTTTTCAATCGTGGGTGTGGAATCAATTTTTGAAAACTCCCACCAAACGTCACACTCAAACCAATGGGTAGAATTAAATTTACAAAACTCTACCAAACAGAGCCTAATATTTTAATCATTAAACTCAATGAAAAAAACATTTTAGACATTTTTGTACATTTACATTTATTTAATGAATAAAATATTATTTTTTTGTCAGTTTTACTTAACAAAAATGGACTAATGGTTTAGATTGAAAATAAATAAAAAATAAGATTTAAATTGACAACATTAAAAAACTCAAAAATTATTTTGTTATAAAGGTTAAATTCAGATATTTTTTGGAGAGACTTATGTGTAGATTCTAATAGGTAGAATTATTGTCCAATAGGTCTTGTAATAATTAATGATATTTTTCATCAAACACTATTAAAAAAACGTTATTAATTGTTAATTTTCAGTGACAATCTGAAAATTATGTCATAAAAAACATCATTAATTAAAAATTTCAGCGACTGTTTAAAAAATCGTTACAAAAAAAAAAAAAAAACACTAATTTTTAGCTTTCCATAGTAATTTCAAAAATTCGTCACAAAAAGTCATTAATTGTAAGTTTTATTAACAATTTATAAAAATCGTGATAAAAAAAGTCATTACTTGTCAAGTTTTAGTGATATACAAAAAATAAGAAGAAAAGTAAAGAGAGTGATGTGACAACTTATAGTGATTTTTGACTTTTTGACTAAAATTAAAAGTTGCCAACTAATGGGAATTAAATTCAACTATTAATACCTATTAGTATTTACCCTTATTTTTTTATAATTTTTTTTTTTGAAAACTCTTTTAAGTTTGGGAAAATTACAATTCAATGATAACTTCACAAAATACTTACAAATTAGTGTTAAACTTTATCAATTTTAATAATTAAAGTTAAAATTTTGTTTTGTAAATTTATAAATATTTTGTGAAGTTACCATTAATTTGTAATTTTTTTTTTTAGTTTTGTATTTTCCCCACATCAAAATTTTAAGAAAAAAAATGTTAGAATTAATAAATACTAACATAGTTGTATAAGAAATTGTAGGAAGTGTGCTATTGCGGATGCTACACATACTCAAGGGGGTGCCTCGCTGTTAAGAGAAATAAATAGGGAAAATAGTAGCACAGTAGTACTAGAAAATAAATAAATAAATAAACCCAGTATTTAAGAGTTGATTTTTTTTTTTAAAAAAAATATATAATTCAAAAGAATTAAAAAATTTATTTTTAACCGTATTATCAAAATAAGCCTTTATCATTCTACTCCCAGCACAACGACCACTCTATCACTTCATCATTACCTTCTAGTCCTTATTACGTCTCCCTCACTTTGTTTTATCATTACAATTTTAATACTTCTATAAATTGTTTGAGAGAGCACTAACTGAAATCTTTTTCTCCTCAGCTATTTAAGAAAAATTCCCACTTAAGAAAATCCAAGTGCTCCTCCTCTTAATCATTAAATAGTCCCATTTTAGGAAAAATTATTATTCATTCTTGGGACAAGCTAATTTAGTTGTTATTGATTGAATCAGTGAAACCTACCACATTTCTGTCTCTTTTCAAGAAATAATAGGACACTTATCTCTTAATAAATAGTGTAAAGCAATACTCCAAGACCAATTAATAACTTCTCCCCGTTTTATCCCGCTCTCCCACCCTTAATCCAATATGGCCATGTCAAACAACGGCGTGAACATAAGAAGTTTGATAGGATCCATTGTTGTACAAGCCAATTCAGTAATTGATATGGTTACAATTGAAGAGACTAGAAAGGAAGTTTTTGTGAATCACATTCTGAAATTAGGTTTGAACGATTTGGGTTTTGAAATTATCTAACACTTCTTCGTGTGATGCTAGAATTTCAATCCTAGAGGTGGGACTATGATTGCCTTCTTTGCGTTGCGTGTGGTCGTACTACGCACGACGTCCCCGAACGTCCCGGGAGGATGAGTCCCGTTCTGTTCGTTTTGGGCTCACTACAGTTCAGGACTCTCAAATTGTCACGGTTCTAAATCTGAACCAAAGAGTCCAAATCCGGCAAATCGTTTTGAGAAAACAGATTTTGAAAGAAGTGCCAAACATGGACTGCTTTGCCAGATACAGAGTCGCCACTTAAATATTTTATTTTGGAGAATTTAGGAAACCCTAACTTGTTTGCCTAAGGCCACGTGTCCGTCATCACCCAAAGTTGCCTCGGCTCGGGAACTTGGGTACGATTGGGGAAGGTCACTTCGTGAGCACCCCCGCTCGCCCGATCAAAGATCGGCCTCTACTAACCATGATATCTATTTTTGAAAACATTATGCGTTCTTATTCTGGTTATTAGCCTAGATTTACTATGTGATGCGCACAGCATACAAGTATAGACTGGATCGCCTGGATTGGAACAAAACGTTTTATGTTTGTTTATTTTGAAAATGGTTTGATGGTGCTACCCGCAAGTTGGCTAAGACGTGGATTTGCCACCCTCGGGTGGGCTTTAGAAAATATGATTTTGCCACTATCTAGTGGGCTTAAAACTCACAGTGAATGAATTGTTCCAATCCAAATAACCCAACCTTCACCCACAGGCACTCAGGCAGTTATATCACATAAGCAATTAGCCTCATGGTAAGCATGCTATCATGGCAGTCACTCACACGCATGCAAGGATGCTAAAGCATAAAAAAAACTCACCGGGTACTCCAAGCCAAAACAGAAACAAAACCTAATTAGAAATCCATGCATGATCCTAACGATACAGAAATGCCTAATGCAACACATGCAAAAATGCAACTATAGCAGGCTCGGCTATTCTAGACATGCATATGAAATGCTATAGCTAACATGTATTCATCTTGGAATTGAAAATACAATGCAGTTATATGATGCGCCGAGCCTGGTGCATGCAAGACAGATGAAATGAATGCAAACATGCTATCATATGTATGCTAATTGAAACATGCCCTAATCTAACCATCATAAGCTGGTAAATAAAAGAGAGAAAGACGTGGGTTGGAAGACATACATCACACACACGCACACTTATTACAACATTGCCTCGCGTAGAGGGTCCGAATAAATATATACGATCCCAAATGAATAATTACAGTCCAAAATGTACAAAACCCTAATTAATTAACAAATTAAGTTAGGAAAGCAATAAATTGGCATGCAAGCCAGGGACTGCCTCAAATCTGCTCCGGATGATGAATGATGCATGCTCCGGTTGCCTTTGTCGAAAAATCCTTGTATGCCCCGGTTGCCTCGTTGCAATTGTTCTTGGAATGCGTGGCCAAGCTCCGGAAGGCTTGCCGATTTCTGATTTCTGCAAAGAGAGCAAACAAGGGGCATGGCAAAGTATTTTCACATATGTATGCATGACTACTCTTCGGGAGTGTAGTCCTCGATCCTCGTGCCACTAATCACGCATATCGATGATGATGGCCGAGGAGTCGAATTGCACGACTCAATATGAAATGAATGCACATATAAACACAACAAACCTAAACTCCATCATGGATAATCCGGAGTAGTCGGCTGACTGGAATTGAGACACGTTCCGTCACTCAAAAGTACGAAACGTCCCTCGTTTCCCATGCTCGGCTAAACTCCTTATCCCAAGCACAATGATGTGACGATGCATGAATGCAACTAATACTACAACTAGCATCCACAATGCTATGAGGATGGCAAACACAATGCACGATGTAACAAGGCATACACAATGCTCTACATACAACCTAGCATACGCAATGCTATTGAATTGAAAATGCATACACAATGCATAATGACTTACACGCAAACATGAGTGGACTCAGCACATCCACACAGTAGCCATTAGATGATAAATGACAATTCTCGAAGTACGCTGCACGCATGTACGCAAATCGAGGAGAACCTGAAGGCAGCAAATGCCACTTACCAAAGCATGCAGGCATGGAATATGGTAATGCGAAACATGCAAATTCAGCGCCTGAAATATGCTACAAACAGCCCGAACATGGAAGACATGCACCCATGCACTGGATGAAACCCGAAATTCGAAACTAGGGCACATAGAATGCTTTACAGCTATACAAAGCATGCATTTTGACAGAAGCATAAGACAGATGCAGACAGTCCCAAAAACATGCAATTTCCAAGTTATATAACAAGTCTCAAAATAGACACAAATAGCGCTAATCTATCATGCGAAACGGCCCTAAAAGAGAGATTAACACAAGGGACAACAGCTGCCCAAATGGCCAAGGCCTCCAACAAAGTTGAAGAGGGACTCACAAAAAGCACTTTACATTTACATCAAGCTACGAAAATAATAAAATAAGGCCGAAACTACTATGCAAGAAAAGCCTAAAGAGAGGTTAAAGAGACAAGTGGCAGCTGCTGTTTCTCAAAACAGAGCAAGATCCTCAAAATGGTTGAAGAGAGGCCAAAACAAGATAATTTCACAGTTATGGGAAAGGTCCCAAAAGCTTCACAAATAGCCTAAAATATAGTGAAAAATGGCCTAAAAGGAGATAAAGAAGACAAGGATAGCAGGAGCCCTCAAAAGAGAAGATCCCTTTCAACAAGTGTGAAAGAGGGGCTCAAAAAAATTATTTTATAAGTTTATGGGAAAAGTCCCAAATAACTCACAAATAGGCCTAAAATACTATGCAAAATTTGGCCTAAAGGGAAGTTTAAACGCAAGGTGAGGGAGAGGGACCTCAAACAAGAGAAAACTATCACATGGAGGATGAGCACAAAATATGACTATTTACAGTTTTGGGTCGGAGCCCAAAAATGCTAGCAAGTATGGCTTAGATACAAAGTAAATAAGCCACAAAGAGGGAAATGGGACTCACCCTTGTAGACTATGGACCAGCAAGCTCTGGACCAATTTTGGGATGCTCTTTCCCTCTGGAACAGCCTCAAGTTGCTGGAATGGAGGGATTGGAGCCTTGTGCTATTGAGGTGTAAGGTAAATGTGTAGGATTAGGGTGTTTTGGTGCTTGGAAGTAGAGAGAGAGAAGATTTAATGCAAGAGTCCAACCAATTCTTCGTAACCCTCTAAAATGCGACTGGGGGTGCTTGTTATAAGGCAAGGAATGAGGAAAAGGGGGGAGAAGTCAAATTCAAATTTCCCCTCCCAAAAGACCCCCCTCGGATATAGGGTCTGGGGGGAAACAAAGGGTGCAGCTGTAAGTAACCAGGTGAGAGGATCACGGCCGCCAGGTTCAGAAGGTTCAGGGGGCCGGCCGACCACCTCCATGGCTGCCGACCAAGGGTCAAAAAGGTTAAGCACAATTACTGGTTGGCCACCTAAAAAAGGTGGCCTCCCATGTGTGCACAACACAACTATGTGGTTGAAACCCAAAAAAGTGAACCAGGAGAGAGAAAAGACCAATTTTTAGAGGGGGTCAAAAGGGTCAGGCACAATTACTGGTCGGCCACCAAATATTGGTGGCCCCTGCGCCCACAGAGATGTATGGAGTGAATGATAGGTTCAAGGGTTCAAGAAAGTGGCCCCCGGGTGGTCAACATTGGCTTTCAAGTGAGGAAAACGGGCGTCGGAGAGCGATGAAGGAATAAAGCTGGCTTTTCAAACAATTGCTGGCCTCCTACCCTCCTACAAGCTTCCTAACTATGAAAATAAGGTCTCCACCCAAAAATGAACCAAAACGGATGCAGAACGGAGGTTCGGGACCGAAACGCGCGGCCTGGGGCCCCGAAAATGGGCTGTTAAGCACCGGAGGTGGCATTCGACCACGAAGTTGTCTCTCGGGCCACAGTGTCCTCCAAAAGGGAGTAAATAAGGTGTGTGCCAAAACCGGAGCAAACGGAGGTTGTTAGGCGGTCCCGAACCAGGCACACGGGCGTCAGCTCCGAAAAAACCGGAAACCGGGCTCCAAAATGGGAAAAATGGCCTACGACCACGAAACATAGCCTACGGCCACTGAGAGATGATCTACGAGACCTCTCTTCCCTTCGGGAAGAGAAAACAGAGCCTGGTTCGCAAACCAGGCAAGGCACGAAAGAGTCCGGAAGTCTAGAGCAAGGCTTGTAGCCGGGACTCTGAAACTTCTGAACGAGCACAATATGCAATATCACCGAGCGCTCAACTGGTGACGTCTGAGTCTTAAGGTCGGTCAAAAATGGGGTGTCTACAGTTCCCCTCTTTGACAGAACTCGGAAGTCATAAGTGACGGGAGTGAAATGTCAAAGCCCAGAGACGACCCATTTTTGACAAGGCCGAAGACTTAGACAAACAGGCAAGACAAACAGAGATGTGCCCGCAGGCAGGGGCAAAATGCAACCGACAATGCAAAAAGCCGAAGGTATCTCAATGATCATGCAAATGCAGCTAGTTGTAATGAAGCACATATTCACAATAGATGCAACAGTTTTAAGCAAGAATGCAAAGCAACAACTACATTTCATGCAGTTAAGAATGCGGAGAATTGTTCGATTCTCGCCACGTCTCACACGGAGAAGATACAATACCTGCGCGGTTCGTCTGGTCGCACCAGCCTCAAATGAACCGTACATACAATATCATGCCTGCAAAAGGAAGAAACTCAACAAGCACAACATAATCAGCAACACATGTTCAAAGCGATATGGAACGCAGATAATTGCGGCGTCGATAGAAAAGTGCATCGCAATGCGAGGAGTAATGGGCGTGACAACGCGGGTTAAGCATGAGGATTTGACAACACCTGTGAAACGTGCACGATAGTATGAGTGGTGTGCATGAGAATGCAAGTGATGTGCATAACAATGCAGAATAAATGTGAATTCGAATGCGAATTTGTCATAAAATGACGAGCAAAGAAATGCGAGTTTTCGATGAGGGTGACTCAATTGCGACCTCCGGTTTACCTCCCGGAGGGGTCGCAACATGTTCAAAAAGGATACATCTCACTTTGACGAGTAACGATGAAAAATGCATCGAAAGTTGGAGTTGATGTTCCGGTAGAGTGATTTCGTGACGGAAAGTGCACTTCTCTTGTACCTTTTCAGGTCTCGGGGACTCTAATCCTTCCCAAAATTTGCAGAGAGCTTGGTGGGCACTTGGAGAACACCACCGACCAGGTCTCGTCCCAGGGAGAGGCCACCGACCATCATTTTGCAAAGGGGGTGGTCGGCCTGCCACAAAAGGTGGTCGGCCGACCCCATAGCCCAAATCCGGGGTAGTTCGGTCATTTCGCCCTCATTTCTTTAAATACACTCGGCCAAAGCCTCATTCCTCACAACCTCAGCTCTGAAAACACTTTCTCTACCTTCCTAGACCATTTTCCCCTTCAGATCTGAGCTCTATACGCGTTTTCCAACGCCCCACGCAAGTTGTTTTCGCAAAATCTTCTAGTTTTCATCACTTTGGACCGATTAAATTTTGATTTCGGCGCTTCTTTTCTCATTTTCACCACTTGAGGTAAGTTTGTCTCAAAATTTGGAAGATTTCCTTGGGGGTTGACTTTTGTTGACTTTTTCATTTCCCGAGAGTTGACTTTTGTTGACTTTTTTTCCAATTTTGGATCATTTTGCTCATTTTTGCTCCTTTTGCAGTTTTTCTGAAATGGCCGGTCATTTTCCTCACGGTGGAGGTCCTCTGGGTGCCGGGGATGATCCTGATATTATAGCTTTGCCTCCGAGGGTTCGACCTTTCATACCCGAGAGGTACGCCCCTCGAGCACATATCCTTCCACGGGCTATTTTTTATTACTTCACTGATTTTGATGATCGAGTGCCTGGGGATCTGCTTTTGCGGGAGCCGGAGTCTCACCTTTCTCATGAGGCACGGGAGGTATTTACTTCGCCTTTTTTACATTTCTGCAACATATTCCGTATTTTTGTACATTTCATGCCTCTTGTTATGCATATCTACTCCTTTTAGCACATAGCTTGTTCTGACCCTTAGCCCATGATAGAGTATTCTGTTTGCGTTTTAAACGCTTGAATTTCTGATCACGTAGCCCATAACCTGATGGTGAACACACAGCACACATGTATGTTGACAGTTGAACACACAGCCCAAACTCTGAATTTCTGAACACGCGACCTAAGTTAAAGGTGAGCACACAGCGCACACTTGTTGGGAGTAGAGCACACAGCCCAAACTCTGAATTTTTGAACACGCAGCCCAAGTTGAAGGTGAACACACAGCACACACTTGTTGAGAGTAGAACACACAGCCCAAACTCTGAATTTCTGAACACACAGCCCAAACTCTGAATTTTCTGAACACGCAGCCCAAACATTTTGAATTCTGAACACGTGGCTCATTGCTGAGGTGGACACACAGTCCACATTGATTGAGAGTCGAACACGCAGCCCGAACACTTGAATTCTGATTTTATTTTGCATACAGTTTATACATTTCATTTGCACGCAGCTTGTATATCTCATTTGCACGCAGCTTGTGTATCTCATTTGCACGCAGCTTGTTTATTTCATTTGCACGGAGCTTGTTTATTTCATTCTGAAACTGAATATATGTATTCACCGTGAATGCAGGTGTCCTCCCGTGTTACACGGGGATACGACTCCATTATTGCGAGAGATTGGTAAACGGAGCTCCCAGAGGCCGTCCGCAATTGGGTTGATCTAGCAAGATTCGGGCCCTTTTGTGCCGGGATATCTCGTTATCCAGCTAGCAGGACGTTGATGGGAGCCCTGGTGGAGAGGTGATGGGACACCACCAACTCCTTTCATTTCTCATCTGCCGGGGATATGACCATGACCCCATTTGATTTTGCCGTATTGACCGGCCTTGACGTGGGAGGCTGGGCGATCCCATATGACAAGGATATGGGCCAGTGGGAGGCCGCTTGGATCTACTTACTGGGAGCTCGTCCACCGGTCGACCGGTCCTCAGGCCGAGTCCGGTACACTTGGTTTTCTTCACATTTTAGGCATACTGAGCCCGAGACTCTGGAGGAGATTACACAATACGCCCGCGGGTTTCTGATGTTCCTCTTCGGGACTACTTTGTTCTCCGATAGGGGGAACACCGTTGGGCTATATCTGCTGAGTGCCCTGGCAGACCTCACACAGGTTAGTCAGTATGATTGGGGTGGCGCCAGCTTGGCTACCCTCTATTGCTATATAAGCGCGACCTCCCGCGGACGGGGGAACATA
>NW_021024609.1:441406-539358 GCF_004153795.1 Camellia sinensis | reverse complement strand
TGACTTGCCCGTCGGAGTGCTAATTCCGGCACCCCCAACCGGAGTGTTTATTCCTTTTCAGGTGACTAGAAGAGGATCACCAGCGTCCCCCGGGATCAGAAGAGTATTTCTAAACCACTTCTCCATAATTGGCGCCGTCTGTGGGAATACTCAAACACATCCATGGCGGGCGTAACGGAAGACCCTCCGATAGTCCCTGATGAAACCACGCAGAGAGACGACCTCACTACATCAAACATGCTTGGACCAGAGACCATCCCCGTAAGACGCGCTCTGACCTTCGCCTCACCCTTGACTCTAGAGCATGAGGCAATGCAAGCGATCATGGAACAAGCAAAGCAAAACGAACAAAGGTTGGAGAACATGATCGCAGAGAACGAACGTCTCCTTCAGGATTTGGCCTTGGAGGTGGCGAAGTCCAAACAAGTTGCATATCAAGGCCCGGAACGACCTGTGAGAGCAGGTGGTCGACGATCTCGAGCCCGACAACAAGATGCTGATAGCAACTCCGACTCATTATCCCCGGAGCCCAAGAAGAAGGGACGATTTGAAACTTCTAGTTCTTCTGAAGAGAGTCCCCGTATAAGGCATAAGAGAAGAAGAAATAGTTTGGATGAAGATCAACACGATCCTTCTGTACGACGGATTGCAAAGGCAGTGCTACCCAAGAAATTCAAAGCACCATCATTCACCTTGTTCGACGGTAAATTAGACCCCACCAATCACATCCGTCATTACACGCAAGTCATGACACTGCATGCGGATGATGAGGCTTTGATGTGCAGAATATTTTCGAGCAGTCTGGGACCACTCGACACGAGAAGACGAGATAGACGGTGTGAGTTCCACAAGGACCATGGCCATGATACTGATAGTTGTTATGCACTGAAGGACCTTTTGGAGGAATTGGTACAAGATGGCTGGCTACAACAGTACGTCCGAAAAGGAAACCCAACCAAAGCAATAGCCTTGAGACAAGATTCACCCCCGCTCAGCGTGATCCACATGATATACAGCCTGAGAATGTCATCGGCGGTGCATGCGATTCAGTCGAAGTCTAACCCTCAAGAACGACTCACTCCGGCTAAACAGCCCCATGAAGCCGAGGTTATTACTTTTGATGATTCGGATTTGGCCGGAGTAACACTGCCCCATATTGATCCCTTGATAATTGAGTTACATGTAAACCAATTCACAGTTGAGCGCGTACTCATTGATCCGGGGAGCACATCGGAGATTATGTACTATAAGACATTTACCAAGCTCGGCTTCTTCGAATCAGATCTCTCTCCGGCCCTTTATCCACTATTCGGCTTCAATGCCAATCCAGAGTACCCGTTGGGGAAAATCAGACTACCCGTTCAAGCAGGTTCCCGAACAGTGGATGTGGAATTCTTGGTCGTCAAGCTGCCGTCGCTGTACAATCTCACCATGGGGCGATCTTGGTTGCATACTATGTGGGCCATGCCAAGCACTTATCATCAGCTACTACGCTTCCTAACAAAATGCGGTATTGAGCAAGTCTGTGGCTCCCAGAAATCGGCACGAGCATGTTATCTCCTTGCTGAAAAAAGGCCAAAGAAACTACAGGTGAATTCCATTGATGTGCCAGATCGAGAGAGCCTCGACGATGTTGGGTGGCTCCCAAATGAAAAGGCCATGGAAGGCTTAAACTGCGTTGAAATCGATGGAAGCCCAGACAAGTTCTTCATGGTCGGCGCCTCCCTGAATCAGGCTGACAGACAGTAGCTAATCTCTTTCCTGCTCAGCAACCTCGATGTTTTTGCGTGGACTTCGTATGAGATGCCGGGTATAGATCCGTCAGTTTCACAGCACCATTTGAATGTCGATCCTAAGTGCAAGCCGATCATTCAGAAAAGCCGGCGGTCAGCCGCAGAGCACACTGCCGCCGTTGTTGAGGAGGTTGACAGGCTGCTTGATGCCAGGGCAATTAGGGAAGTGACCTACCCTACATAGCTCTCTAATATAGTGGTGGTAAAGAAGAAAAATGGGACTTAGCGAGTGTGCATCGATTTCACGGACCTAAACAAAGCCTGCCCCAAGGATTGTTTTCCCTTATCCAGAATTGACCAACTTGTAGATGCGACGGCACGCCATCAACGTATGAGCTTCCTCGATGCTTACAGAGGCTACCATCAAATCGCCATGCATCCAGAGGACCAGGACAAAACTGCATTCCTCACCCCAAGAGGAACCTACTGTTGCAAAGTTATGCCTTTTGGGCTGAAGAATGCAGGGGCAACCTACCAAAGATTGGTCACCGCCATGTTCAAGGAGCAACTCAGCCACACAATGGAAGTGTACATTGATGATATGGTGGTCAAGTCCAAGGAAGAACAGAATCATATAGCCGATCTGGAAAGGCATTTAGCATTCTACGCAAATATTGAATGAAGCTGAACGTTTCCAAATGTGCGTTTGGGATCGACTTTGGCAAGTTCTTGGGTTACATTGTCAACCACCGAGGAATCGAGGCCAACCCGAGGCAAATCACAACAATCTTGGAACTCGGCTCCCCTCGTTCAGTAAAAGAGGTTCAAAATTTAATGGGGATGGCCGCCGCACTTAACAGGTTCATCAGTTGGTCTACAAATCGTTGCCGACAATTCTTTCATACACTACGGCAGGGAAAGGCTTTTGAATGGTTCGCCGAATGCGAAGCCACTTTCAACGGACTCAAGGCCTACCTCCGCTCAGTACCACTCTTGACAACACCCGCTGTTGGTGACCCGCTCATTTTGTATCTGGCAGTTTCTGACAGAGTCGTCAGCGTCGTACTGATAAAGGAAGAACTGGGGAAGCAGCGGCCAATGTATTATGTGAGCAAGGCAATGGTTGATATCGAAACACGGTACCTTCCACTGGAAAAACTCATCCTAGCCCTAGTCATGGCGGCAAGAAAACTGATGCATTACTTCCAGGGACATAGCGTTGGGGTGCTAACAGATTATCCCCTCCGATCAGTACTACGAAGTGCAGAAGCATCAGGATGTGTTTCAAAGTGGGCTCTTGAACTCGGTCAGTACAACATTCAGTTTCTACCCAGAACCTCAATCAAGGGATAGGTACTTGCCAACTTTGTTGCCGAATTCACTGGGGGTCTTGCCGATTTCAAGCCTGGTGAGATTCGTCTGGAGCCCAACTGGAGAATTTATGTTGGAGACATTTGGCAGTTGTATTGTGATGGATCATCCAATCAGCGGGCCAGCGGAGCTGGAGTTGTAATCATGGCTCCCGACGGCGCAATAATTGAGCAGGCCATCAAGCTCGGCTTCGAAGCGTCAAACAGCGAAGCCCTTCTAGCTGGTTTGCGGAATGCACATCTTCTGGGTGCTCGGCGTTTGCTTGTATTTTGCAATTCAAAATTGGTGATCAATCAGCTAAAGGGGGAGTACGCGGCAAGAAACGACCATATGGCGGCTTACATGAAAACGGCCAACTCCTTGCTGGCAAAATTCGACCATCATGAATTGAACCAGATAACACGTGATCAGAACACACATGCAGATGCCCTTGCCTGCCTAGCCTCCGCCATCAACTCAGAGATTAAACGAACCATCGAAGTAGGTTTCATCCCAGAGCCGAGCATTAGCCCTTCGGA
This sequence comes from Camellia sinensis, assembly GCF_004153795.1. Taxonomy (NCBI): domain Eukaryota; kingdom Viridiplantae; phylum Streptophyta; class Magnoliopsida; order Ericales; family Theaceae; genus Camellia; species Camellia sinensis. The sequence continues at coordinate 535,736 of NW_021024609.1, read as the reverse complement.
GGAAGTCTAGGTCAATGTTATAGAGTCTGGACCGAGTTGGATGGATCCCATTGCCGCATTCCTGTCTTCCGAACAGCTCCTAGAGGACAAGAAAGAAGCGCACAAGCTACAAAACAAAGCCCTGTGATACTACTTGGATCCGCAAGAAAGGCTTTATAAAAAATCCCTCTCCGGTCCATATTTGGAATGTGTACACCCGGACAAAGTCGAGGAGCTTCTAACTGAAATACAGGAAGGCAGTTGTGGTGCCCATTCTGGTGGGCGGTCCTTAGCCCATCGACCCGTGACACAGGGGTATTACTGGCCGACAATGAGAGAAGATGCCGAAGGCTACATGAAAAAGTGTGAACAGTGCCAGAAGTTCTCTCTTTTGACCCACCTGCCTGCTGAAGAGTTGAGCTCCATAACTAGTCCTTGGCCGTTCGCCCAATGGGGACTTGACATCATCGGACCACTGCCTCGTGCCCCGGGTAACAAGCGATTTTTGATTGTCGCGATAGCTTATTTTACAAAATGGGTAGAAGCGGAGGCACTAACCCACATCCGAGATACTGACGTAAAACATTTTGTTTGGAGAAACATCACAACAAACCTACTGTCAGCATTCCGAGAGCACTTATCTCAGACAACAGCACCCAGTTCGATTGTGGCGTCTATCGAAAACTGTGCAGCAAGTATGGTATATGGCTTACTTTTCCACGCCGGCTTATCCACAAAGCAACGGTCAGGCTGAAGCCTCTAACAAATCCATCTTGGACGACATCAAAAAGAGGCTGGAGAAAGCTAAAGGCAAATGGGTTGAAGAATTGCCGAGTGTGTTGTGGGCTCATCGAACTACGTCGAGACGGTCTACTCGAGAAACGCCGTTTGCTCTATGCTTTGGAACCCAGGCAATCATACCCCTGGAGATCGTCCTCCCAACCTTGAAATCGACAGTTTTTGATATGGGCCAAAACGACATGATGCTGGCCTTGGATTTGGTTCTGATTGAGGAACGAAGAGACCATGCCCTCGCATCCATGGCGCGGTATCAACAGCAGCTTGCTAAGTTGTATAATCAACGAGTTCAGCTACGCCGCTACACACCAGTAGAGTTGGTCTTGAAGAAGGTACTTCTAGCTGCCAAGAAACTGGTCGTTAGAAAATTGGGTCCTAACTGGGATGGCCCCTATCAGATTGATTCGATCGCAGGAGTAGGGGCATATCTGCTCAAAGACATGTCAGGAAGGAGTCTGCCACGGCCTTGGAATTCCACGCATTTACGCAAATTTTATCATTGACTCGACTTGTGGGACATGATGCTTGTTCTGAATGATTTGCCATGTACATCACTTTTTCTATAATACAAAGATCCCTATTTACTCCCTACAAATTGTAGTTCAATGGTGTTTCGAAAAAGCCTCCTGATCCGGAGTGTCCTTCGTGGATATCACGATTAGCCAAACAAAGTCTCCGGATTCGAAGCCCTATCGGCGCATGACATCTTTGGGCCAAAAAAGCCTTCAGATTCGGAACGCCTTTCGTGGATATCACGATTGGCTAAACAAAGTCTCCGGATTCGGAGCCCCATCGGCGCATGACGTCTTTGGACCGAAAAACCCTCCGGATTCGGAGTGCCCTTCGTGGATATCACGATTGGCCGAACAAAGTCTCTGGATTTGGAGCCCCATCGGTGCATGACGTCTTTGGGCCGAAAAAGCCTCCGGATTCGGAGTGCCCTTTGTGGATATCACGATTGGCCGAACAAAGTCTCCAGATTTGGAGCCCCATCGGCGCATGATGTCTTTGGGCCGAAAAAGCCTCCAGATTCAGGGTGCTCTTCGTGGATATCACGATTGGCCGAACAAAGTCTCCGGATTAGGAGCCTCATTGGTGCATGAGGTCTTCGGGTCGAAAAAGCCTCCGGATCCGGAGCGCCCTTCGTGGATATCACGATTGGCCGAACAAAGTCTCCGGATTTGGAGCCCCATCGGCGTATGACGCCATTGGGCCGAGTAAGCCTTCAGATTCGGAGCGCCCTTCGTTAATATCACGATTGGCCAGAAAAAATCCAGATTCGGAGCCCAATCGGCGCATGACGTCTTCGGGCTGATTAAGAATCCAGATTCGAAGCGCCCTTAGTGGGTATCACGATTGGCCATAAAGACTTCGGATTCAGAGCCCCATTGGCTCATGACGTCTTCGGGCTGATTAAGAAATCTGGATTCAGAGCACCCTTTATGGGTATCATGATTGGCCAGAAAGACTCTGGATTCGGAGCCCCATCGGCGCATGACGTCTTTAGACCGATTAAGAATCCGGATTCGGAGCGCCCTTCGTGGATGTTCGGGCTATGTGTAACATAATGATGTCGATTAAATACTTAATAAATCAGGCCGATCAATGTCCATTCAATCATTTGAAATACATTTATTCAAATATTTATATAATAAAACACATGCAAGCATGTATGTGTCGAACAAAAATTATAACAAAACATTGAAAATAAAATCTTTTTATTTGACCAACCAATAATTACATAATTTTAGACGCAATTCGCGTTTGAACATTACAATGAATATTTTTATGCGGCGTTTCCCTCATCGTCGCTCTTTTCGACTTCAAATGCGGAAAAGGGCAAATGATCATGATGGTACAGCAGCAACGCCGAATCGACACCCTTTGCTCGGAGAGCCTCCGCGGCCTGAAGTTCCGCGATCCAATCGTGCTTAAAGCCCCGATTCTTACATCGGCATACCTCCTCTGCAAGTTTCTCTTTCGTTTTGTCGATCCCAACCTTCCGGCCAGCATGGAAGCCTTGCTCATAACCCTTGGCCCTCGCATTTTCTACGACGAACATGCTCACCGTATCTCGGTCGGCGATGGCATGACTCAATAGCTGTTGGGTCACCTTCTCCTCCACAATCGGGTTAGATTGACCCGCCGCATGCGGCTCGGCGGCTTTAGCCTTCCTAAGCTCCCTAAGCTCAAGCTCGGCTTTCTTTGCACGAGCCTCTGAACTACAGATTCGTTCGTCTATTTTCTCCATCTCCCGCCGCGCGGTGCGCAGGCGCATGCCGACTTCGTAGGCAGTGTATAGCCCCTTCACCACCCCATGGATACCTTCTCGAAACACTTCGAAATCTTGTCGTCCAACCATTGATTGTTGGACTTTCAGTGGAAAGATTTGTTGAGCGAACTCGACTGCTACACCCGGATAATTAACGATGGAATCTGCCTCAGTCATCGGTTTATTCCCCACGAACACCGCAAAACTCAATGGTCGTGGCGTCGCGTCTGGCTCATTCCTCAGTCGTGGTCGTGGGGAGCTTTCCCGTTGCTACTTCTCTCTTCAAGGTGATCTGCTTCGACGGCTTGGAGGTTGATGTTTTTCCCTTTCCTTGGACGTCCTTTCTCCCGCGCGCGTAGGCTCGCTGCTGCGATTCATTGTAGTATCTAGCTCAGCCAGCGTTCGTCCTTCTCTTCTGCGGTTGAAAAATAGTCTGTTTGACATTCGCCCTCGTCCCAAGCTAGTTCAAATCGATCCTGAATAAAAATAAGTGGACTCACTGGCGCGAACTCACCCCATTTATTCGTATGTATGCAGCACCCCCGAGGTGACGTCATTAATGCCAAACGCCAGAAGCCCGATGCCGATAGATGTATGCCGCAGCCATTCCACGAACTAGGCCTATTCAGTTAATGAAGCTCGTGCATTGGCTGGGGCAAGGGCAGATTGACTAATCTGATTGACCAAGTATTTAAGCCCGATGCCGATAGATTTATGCCGCATCCATTCCACGAACTAGGCCTATTCGGCTAACGAAGCTCGTGCACTGGTTGGGGCAAGGGTAGATTGATTAATCTAATCGGCAAAGTATTTAAGCCTAATGCTGACAGATGTATGCCGTAGCCATTCCATGAACTAGGCCTATTTGGCTAACGAAGCTCGTGCACTGGTTAGGGCAAGGGCAGATTGATTAATCTGATCGGCCAAGTCTTTAAGCCCAATGCCAATAGATTTATGCCGCAGTAATTCCATGAACTAGGCCTATTCGGCTAACAAAGCTCATGTATTGGCTGGGGCAACGATAGATTGATTAATCTGATCGGCCAAGTATTTAAGCCCGATGCCGATAGATGTATGCCACAGCAAATCCACGAACTAGGCCTATTCGGCTAACGAAGCGCGTGCATTGGTTGGGGCAAGGGCAGATTGATTAATCTGATCGGCCAAGTATTTAAGCCCGATGCCGATAGATTTATGCCGCAGCCATTCCATGAACTAGGCCTATTCGGCTAACGAAGCTCGTGCACTGGCTGGGGCAAGGGCAAATTGATTAATCTGATTGGCTAAGTTTTTAAGCTTGATGCCGATAGATTTATGCTGCAGCCATTCCACGAATTAGGCCTATTCGGCTAACGAAGCTCGTGCACTGGCTGGGGCAACGGCAGATTGAATAATTTGATCGTAGCCATTTCATGAACTAGGCCTATTCGGCCAACGAAGCTCATGCACTAGCTGGGGCAAGGGCAGATTGATTAATCTAAACGGCCAAGTATTTAAGCCCGATGACAATAGATTTATGCCGTAGCCATTCCAGGAACTAGGCCTATTTGGCTAACAAAGCTCGTGCATTGGCTGGGGCAGGGACAAATTGATTAATTTGATCGGCCAAGTATTTAAGCCCGATGTCGATAGATTTATGCCGCAGCCATTCCATGAACTAGGCCTATTTGGGTAATGAAGTTCGTGCACTGGCTGGCATAAGGGCAGATTGATTAATCTGATCGGCCAAGTATTTAAGCCCGATGACAATAGATTTATGTCGCAGCCATTCCAGGAACTAGGCCTATTCGGCTAACAAAGCTCGTGCATTGGCTAGGGCAAGGGCAGATTGATTAATCTGATTGGCCAAGTATTTAAGCCCGATGTCGATTGATGTATGCTGCAGCCATTCCACGAACTAGGCCTATTTGGCTAACGAAGCTCGTGCACTGGCTGGGGCAAGGGCAGATTGATTAATCTGATCAGCCAAGTATTTACGCCCGATGCCGATAGATTTATGTTGCAGCCATTCCATGAACTAGGCCTATTCGGCTAACGAAGCTCGTGCACTAGCTGGGGCAAGGGTAGATTGATTAATCTGATTGGCCAAGTATTTAAGCCCGATGCCGATAGATTTATGCCGCATCCATTCCACGAACTAGGCTTATTCGGCTAACAAAGCTCGTGCACTGGCTGGGGCAAGGGCAGATTGATTAATCTAATCCGCCAAATATTTCAGCCCGATGCCAATAGATTTATGCCGCAGCCATTCCATGAACTAGGCCTATTCGGCTAATGAAGCTCATGCACTGGCTGGGGCAAGGGCAGATTGATTAATCTGATTGGCCAAATATTTAAGCCCAATGCTAATAGATTTATGCCGCAGCCATTCCACGAACTAGGCCTATTCGACTAACGAAGCTTATGCAGTGGCTGAGGCAAGGGCAGATTGATTAATCTGATCGGCCAAATATTTAAGCCTGATGCCGATAGATTTATGCCGCAGCCATTCCACGAACTAGGCCTATTCGGCTAATGAAGCTCGTGCACTGGCTAGGGCAAGGGCAGATTTATTAATCTGATCGGCCAAGTGTTGATGCCTAATGCCGATCGATACTTGGTATTAAAAATAAAGTGTAGCCATCTCGCAATCAACCGCAATATCATTCATCAATAACAAAAGCTAGCACAGATAACAACAAAGCAAAAAAGGAAATTTTCATTAGGAAATTGGGCACAAATTGTAGCCATTTTACGCATGAAAATTACCAAACAAAAAGCTGTAAAAATACATTCGAAAACTTCTAAAATAGCAAGCAAAAAAGGTGTGGCCCAAACTAATCCTCGGAGTCAGACTCCAGCGGCTCAGTATCCACTTTCTCGTATGGAATTGGCATAGCCAATGTCACATCAGCAGCAACAAGGGCTTTGAGCCAGCCGTGTTTGAATCCCCAATTTTCAAATTTGGAGACTTCGTCTACATATTCGGCTAGGGCAGCACTTTTCCCAGCCTCTAATGCCTTAGAAGCCTCTGAGTCGGCCGCTTCCTTCGCCTTCTTTACTTCCTTCAACTCAGCCTCCAATTTGGAGACCGCCTTCTGGGCCAATTTTAGTGCCTCCTCGCTCGCGTCCGCCCTACTCTCAGCGGCTAATCTCAGTTCCTCTGCATTTCATGCCCTCTCCATCTCGGCTTCGGCCCCACGCTTTCCATCTTCGCCCTTAAAACCTCAAACTCAGCCCTGCTCCTTTGGCCCTTAACTTCTGTTTGAAGAGGGCTGAGCAGTTTGATGGTGTCATGATGGCAACGGCCCATCTCCGTTATCCTTCCAACGGTCTGCAAAACGGGAAGTTAAGACCAAAATAGTATTTGCACAAAGTGAAAAGACAAAGTCAAGATTTATACCAAAAATGCCAATTGCGTGGGCAATGCTATTGAAACCAGATCTGGCTCCGCCCGGAAAACCGCCTTGTTAGCTGACAGTGAAACAGATGTAGCCATGCTAAGCGCGATTGCTGGATCTTTAATTACTGAAGCATCAGAAGGGATCAGCGTGTTTTTTATCTTCGGTTGAATAACGAAAGGCACGATCACATCAGATTCCTCTAAACGAGGTCGTTTGTCGGTGTGGTTATCTTTTGAGCCGGCCTCAACCGTGGCAGAGCGCTTCCCTGCCCTTAGTTCAGCCTCTCGATCGGCCTGCACAACCAACTCGATCTCGGTACTTCAGTTTTCTGCCGTCCCCTCCTCAATAACAGGCAGGGAGGGCTGAGATTCGCTAACAGGCAAGGACGGCTGAGTTTCAGTAGTAGAAGGCACTCCGGTTCGAATAGCCTCTGCCCTTCGTCGTGCTGCCATCCTTTCCGTGTTCTCCTTTTTGGCAAGTTGTGTAAGGTTTAACCCAGCCATATCTTTGGGGTAAGCATCGGGAAGGTCCTCCAGACCGTGAAAAATGTCGTCGAGTGGAAGGTCCTCTCGGCCCAAAGTGGATAGAGGGTCGGCTGAGTTGAGGCCGACTTCTTCAAAGGCTAACTGCAAAGCCTCGTCAACTTCGGTTTCAGACTGATCGGACTCGGCAACCTCAACTACTTCTAGTCGTTCTGAATTAGACCCCTTAAGACCGACTTGCCTCAAATTCTTGAAATCAGTCAAGATAAGGGCGGTAAAAAACTCCTCACCCTTCGGAACTGAGATGTTCTCTGCTGCCGAGAAGGTCGTTTAGGTCGGGTCGTAGCGGAGAAGAACGTGGGCCGCCCTCCCCTATTTTTGAAGACTCGGTCGGCCGAAATATCTGAGCGCAACCTTGATTTTCGAAAGAACGGCGTCGTTGGTTGAAGTCAGGACTTTCTTCAAATCGTTCCCTGTACGAGCAAAGCCATGAGGTCTTGAAAACGAAGCTTTATGAATATACCAAAAAATGAATAAAAGAAGCTACACGGCCACCTGGTTCGCCCCTCCATCTCGGAATAGGATTGAGGCGATCCTCGCCTTCGCTGAATTCCTATTTACCTTGGACAACGACCATAACATCATCGACTCGCTTCCCAGAGCTGAAAAGCATAGTCACTAGTTGATGGTCGGTGTCCTTGGCCCTAAGGAAGTAACGCCCATGCCGACCAGAAGACTTAGCCAAGGCATAACAATGCCAAATAGCAGGAATACCGAGGTTAATCCTAAGGCGACGGTTTAGTGAGATAATCCCCATTACGATTCTAAAAAAATTAACATTGGGTTAGGAAGGGACTAAACCCCAATGGCAGAGCACAACCCTAAGGAGTGGATGAAGTGGGAATCGGACTCCACCCTTTGCGATTGATAGGAGAGGGAAGACGATCGTGGATTCATCAGCTCTCTTCATATCAAGCGTGCCGTCTGTCATGAATGACAGACAGATGTCATCAGGGATGGAAAAATGACGTCGGAAGCCAGAAATTCGATCCAAAGAGAGGAGATCTTTCAGGTGTTTCGCCACTTCCTACAGTCTACACGAATGCTCGAAACCAAAAACAAACCAGGCAACAGGACTTAGAACAGAGAGGGAGAGAACTTATGAGAGACGAATAGGATAGTAAAGGAAAGGAAGTTGCAGAGATAACGCGGAAGACAGTTCAGCGGTAAGTATCTGAAAGCGTGCGTATTTGAAAAGACGTCAAAATTTTAAATCATAATAAGTAGGAGAGTACGAAGGGGCGGGAAGTTGAAATGATGACCGAGAAGCGTGTGTTCAGACATCTACATTGGAATGGGGTCAGTCGCCAAATTTTGGCTCTGACTTTTCGAGTTCGAAACCAAACATTCCAATCAACTGTCATTAGTGGAATGTTTGGGGGGCAATTGTGGGGGCCGAATAATGGGGGTCGTAAATAGGTCGAGTATATGAACTTGGGGAACTAGAATGTATGTATAGTATTCGGCTTCATCCCACATCCAAATCCTACCCTATTGTCAAATAGCCGAATAGGTCAAGGGCCGAGTAAAAAGCAATTTTCTACAAAGGAAGCCGAACGACGAACAAAAAGTGGGCCTAATCCCGAGGCCCAAGAGAGAAAGGATATAAATAGAAGAATATCAGCCAGTAAGAGGTATGTGATAATTATTACACTTTACTTAAAATATAAGCAATTCAGAGATTAGAGACTGACTTGCCCGTCGGAGTGCTAATTCTGGCACCCCCGACCGGAGTGTTTATTCTTTTTCAGGTGACTAGAAGAGGATCACCAGCATCCCTCGGGATCAGAAGAGTATTTCTAAACCACTTCTCCACAGCATATATGATCAAGACCACTCAAATCAGACCTAAAGCATGCTAAATTAGAGCCAAAAACATGTTGGAGTGGAGCATACATATGCTAGATTAATAGGCTAAAACACCAAACATGCTAGGCTAGTGAACAAAATTGCACTACAAGTGCAAGAGGTAACCAAACTAGCTAAAAATAGAGTTATATCATGAAAAATGAGTGGCAAAAACATGCTTAAGCCAAGGATAGAAAAGCATGCTCATTTGTTAGGCCATCAACACATGCAAACAAGAAATGAGGAGGGGAGGCCAACCCTTCCTATTTTGGACCTCAAAACATGGTTTCCACCACTGAAATACCTCTGATTTTCAGTGGTAAAAAGGCCCAAAAAGTTGGATTTGAAGGTGGTGTGAGAAGTTGCACAAAAGGCCTCATAAGCCAAGGAACAAAAAGGGAGAACAACCCCCAAACTCACCAAGCGTTAAACTACCATTTTTACACCTTAAAAATAGAGTTTTTGACAGTCCAAAACCAGCCCTAAAATAGTCCAAAACAATGAAAAAAGGATGGTGAAGCAAGCATGCAAAATAAGCTAAAAGGGAGAGAGTTCTTACCTTTGAAGCACAAGTGCAAAACAGGTCCAAAATCTGAGCCAAAACCAGCTTTGAGAGCTCAAATAAGACCTCTAAGAATCTCAGCCCAAAGGTAGAGGTGTTTGGTCTAGGGTCTCTTTGCAAGAGTGTAAGAAATTCTCACTTCTAAGCCTAAAACAAGAGGAGAAAGAGAGAATTCTAGAGAGAGGGAGAATTTGCTCACAAATCTTCGAGAGAGAGAGAGGATTCTAGAGTGAGAAACTCCCAAAATTTTTTTTAACCCTTCAGTCAATGAGATATGGCTCAATATATAGTAATATATGAGCATTTGGTTGAAATATCTGATTTGGAAATATCTGAAGCAGTGCATAACAACTGGAGAGGAAATATTTGCAGATTTTGGGCTTTCTGGAAATTTCTGGCCGACCGGCCACTTTAGGTGGCCGACAAGAACCATTTTTGGACGACATGTGGCCGGCATGCTCCATAAGTGGCTGACACACTCCCATAGGGGCCGGCAGCAAAAATCAGTCCTGGTCCCCGACTTGAAGCAAGCATAACTCTTTTATTTGGATGCCTTTTTAGGTCATTATTGTGTGCAAATTGAATCCCCAAAAGTAAGATTTCCAATGGTGGAAGCCTTGCATCAAAATTCCAACTGTGCAAAGAGATATCCCTCTTTTAGTGAAGACTGCTTAGTTTCAGTCCAATTGGATTAATGCCTAACTTCAACCAGCCATATCTCTCTCATTTGGCCTCGGCTTGAGAAGATTCTTGAGTGCAAAATGAAGGCCTAGAAGTCTTGTTTCCAACGGTGATGGCCTTATAGCTGAACTCCAAGCTTACAAATGGATAGGCCCGATTTAACGAGGGCTGCTCGACTCTCTCTTAATAGTTCATGCCCATCTTCTCCTCCAACTAGTTTTCTTCTCTCCTCTCCTCTTTTATTCAACTTCAAACCCCTAAATAAGGTGTTTTGAAAGATTTTTCAGAGAGTTCATCTCTCTTTCATTCATTTCTACTTTGTCCTTGCTCGGTTTACTAAAAAGCGCATCATTTAAGAAAATGCGAGCCTCAGAGCATCGTAGAAACTTTATTTCAAAAATATTTTGAAAGAGAGGGCTTCAAGGTCTAAAATCCTTTGATCAAGATCGTTTTAGTGTAAAAGGGGTATGAAGTTGGGATTTGGAGCTCCTCTTGCCGAAGAAATCAAACCCTTGCACTGCACAACTTTCATCACCAAGTAAACCATCAGTAGCGCCCAAGTCTTAAGGGCGGTCAAAAATGGGGTGTCTACAATGTCAGGATGTGGACATGGAGGTAGCAGGTGTGGTAGGCCTAGGAGGCATGAAATGCCATTACTGGACGATATTCCGGCACAAGAAGAAGGGATTGGTCAAGTCAATGTGGCTTAACCGGTTGGTCAACAGGCCATGAGTACCTTAGCTCGCGAAATGGCCGGGGCATTACGGGAATCCATGGACATTATCAAAGCTGAGAATCAAATCTAGGCCGAAGTAGCTACAGCAGGGCCGTCTTTTCTATAAAGGGAGTTTTTTCGGTCAAATCCAGATGAGTTTGTGGGTGATCCCAAGGAGCCACTGAAGGCAGATGAGTGGCTAGAACAGATAGTGAAGACGTTCGAGATGCTTGGCATCAAGGATGACGGGTTGAGAGTGACCTTGGCATCTTTCCAGCTGAAGGGAGATGCGGGTCAATGGTGAAAGTATGCGCGTGGGCACATTGGGGTGTGTAGACACCCCATTTTTGACCGACCTTAAGACTCAAATGTCATCGTCTGTGTACTCGATGATTACGCATGTTTGTGCTGGTTTTGAGTGCTTGAAGGTCTCGGCCGAGCATCTTGTCTTTGAGCCTCTAAACCCTCTGTGTTTTGGCCTTGTTTTTTAGGCCAAACCTTGGTGCCTCTTGGCTGAAGGAGAGTGGGGCCCTGCTAGCCACTTTTGGCAATTGCCAGCCACTTTTTCTCCTTGCCAGCTAGTTGGAGTGATCGGCCGGCTAGTTTAAGTGGCCGGTCGGCCATTTAACTGGTTGGCAGCCAATTTTTCTCCTTTTTAGATATTTTCAGATCTTTTGAGCCAGCTGTGGCTCACTGAACTCATCCTCCATATACGTGAATGGAGGGATGGAGACAAGCCTTAAGCTTGTCAAGCAAGCTTTTGCTTGCATTGCCTATATAAGGAGAGCTCCCTCCCTCTTTAGAGGGGTTTAGATTTTGAAGAAGCAAAAATTGTGGCTCTCTCTCTAGAATTCTCTCTCTCTCTCTCTCTCTCTCTATATATATATATATATTGTGTTCTATAGTGCTTGAAAGTGAGTGTTTTTGACATATTTTGCCTACAACCCCCTAGCCAAACATCTTGACCTTGGACCTGAGATTCTCTAAGGCTTGTTTGGGCTTCCTAAAGCTAGTTTTTGGCTTAGAAGTTGTCTCCTTGGCTGTTGTGCTTCAAGGGTAAGCCATATTCTCTTTAAAGCTTTGTTTTAGTTGCTTACTTAGCCACCTTTGCATGCTATTTTAGGCTTACTTTCCAACTACAAAAACCTTTGTTTCTAAGGCTTAAAAATGGTATTTTAAAGTATTTTTGGATTTAGGGGTGTTTCACCCTCTTTGGTGGCTTATTTGCTAAGCTTCTTGCCTTCCTTTAAGGCTTTTGAAACCATCTTGTTTTGGCCTCTTAACCACTGAATTCCAGAGGAATTTTAGTGGTAGAAAACTTGTTTTAAGGTCCCAAATAGGAGGGGGTTGTCCCCCCTCCTCTTGTCTTGTTAGCATGTGTTGTTGGCCTATCAAATGAGCATTTATTTCTCCCTTCTTGGGGCTTAGTTTGAGCATGTTTTTGTGACTTTTTGGACCTACTATAACTCTGGTTTTGGCTGGTTTGGTCACCTCTTGCATGCTTCATACACTTGTAGTGTAATCCTACTTGCTAGCCTAACATGCCTCATGTCTTAGCCTATAATTCTAGCATGTATTGGCTCTACTCCAGCATGTTTTTGGCCATTATTTAACATGCTTTAACAATGATTTTGGTTGGTTGGGTCACCTCTTGCTTGGTTTTTGCACTTGTAGTGCAATCATGCTCATTAGCTTAGTGTACTTGGTGATTTGGCTTATCATTCTAGCTTGCATTGGCTCCACTCCAACATGTTTTTGGCATTGTTTTTACATGCTTTAGGACTGTTTTGAGTGATCTTGGTCCTTTGAGGCTTGTTTTATATAGCTATAATGTAAATGTCTTCACTAGTCTTGAGTTTTGAGGCCCTTAGCATGCTATATTTGTGATATGTGCATGATATGGAATCATTTGGTATGTAATTTCAGAGCTTATATCTTTGCCATACTCCCACTTAAATCACTCTTTTAATGCTTTTGAGAAGTTGAGCATTATGCCTTGTTTGTGAGCCAATATTTGAGCATATTTTTCTTGCCATCTATACTGCAAGTCTATCATGTTTTTGCCACTGTTTTGACTTGCCTTAGGTCTATTTTGAATGGTCAAGGTCATTTGAGCATTGCTTAGTATGGTTGTAGTGTAAAGGGCCTTGATTAGCTTTGAGTTTTAAGGCCTTTAACATGTTATGCATGTGATGTTTGCATGGTATGGCACCATTTAGCATGTAATTTCAGTGCATATAGTGTAGTCACACTCTCACATATATCACTCCTTCATTGTGTTTGAGAGTTGTGCCTTATGCTTTGTTTATGGGTCAATGCATGAGCATGCATTTCTTGCCTTTCATGCTATTATTTCAGCTCATTTTGGCCATTGTTTTGGCATGCTTGAGGTCTTTCTATGGCTGGTTTGGTCCTTTGTGATTGATTTTGCATAGTCCTAGTGTAAAGCTCTTTACTAGTCTTAATGCTTAAGCCTTCTAACATGTTGTACATGAAGTGTTTGCATGTTAGAGTCTTGTTTTTCATGCCACTTTAGCACTAAAAAATCTGCCATCTCCCTCATTTCTTCATTCTTCCATTTCATTTGAGGGTTGTTTGGCCTTGAGATTGTGTTTGAGCGTGGGATTGAGACTTATGCCTAAATGGCTTTAACCCTCTTTTGAGGGTTCCTCCTAGTCAAAGGCATGGTCTCTCCTATGCCTTAAACCATTCTTTTGGTTGACCTCCTCTCCTTAGAGGACTTGCACATTGGACTTAACTAATTAAAGAATGGATTGGTAATGTAAAATGTGTAAACAAGAATTGAGCCAAGTAAAACATGCCAAGATAACATATGTGTGTTGCATTGCATGTGTTTGGGTTGGACGTTAATCCAAACAGAAGAAATATGGGACGTTTTATACTTGAAGTGATGAAACGTGTCTCGTTTCTTGGTCGCTAACACCCTTGATCAAGCATGATAGGGTGGAGGCTCTTTGTGTGTTGTGTGTGCATTCACTAAGCTTGTACAAACTCGATTTTTGAGCCATCATGCATTGAGATGCTCGATTGGTGGCTCGAGAGCCAAGTACTACACTCCTTTGAGCTTGAGACATGATGAGGAGGGTGGTAGTACCTACATTGTCTTGCAAATACATTGTTGTGCCTCTATTGTTCTCTGTTGCAGCAAAACCAGAAGCCTGGAGAAAAACTAGCCGACCATCCAGTAGCACTAGCCGACCGGCTAGTTTTAGTTGTTGGCAGCCACTTTTTCTGGCTAGCAGCCCACTAGCAAGTCCTTATTTTAGAGTAAAAGCATTCTGGAGGTTGGCACAATTTTCAGAGATCAAGGCAAGTGCAAACAGAGGCAATTGACAGCATGGTAATGGATTTCCGGGCGAAGCACATCGAGCATGCATGTCTTCCTCCCCCGAGGCCATTTTACTGCTTTACTTAGCTAGTTAATTTATTGGTTTTGTAATTAATTAGTTTATGTGTTTAGCTAATTCAATTCATCTTTGTAATATTCTAATTAGCTTAGATTATCTAGTTATTCAATTTCAATTGGTTTGTAATAATTAATTAGCTTAGCACAATTAATTAGTTGGTTGTAATAAGTAGCTTAGCTTAGAATAGCTTAGTTAGCTTAGTTAGCTAATTCATTCAGACCCTCTGTCGAGAGGGAAAAATGTTGTAATAAGCCTGTGTGTGTGTGTGAATGTCTTCCAACTCTACGTCTTTCTCCCTTTTATTTAACTGCTTACGATGGTTAGTTTAGGGCATATTTCAATTAGCATACCTTATGCTTGTATGTGGGCATCATTCATTTGTCTTGCATGCACTGGGCTTGGTGCATCATTCAAACTGCATTGTGTTTCAATACATATTTGAATACGTGTTTCACAGCATGTTATCAATTGTCGCATTTCATATGCCATCTTAGATCGCTGAGCCTATTTACTTGCATTTTTGCATGTGTTGCATTAGGCATCTCGCATAGTTAGGATCATGCATGATTTCTAACTAGTTTTCTATTTTGGCTTGGAGTACACTGTAAGTGTTTACGCTTTAGCATACTTGTATGTGTGTGAGTGTTGCCATGAGGCTATGTGCTTATGTGATTAACTGCATGAATGCCTGTGGATGAAGGCTTTATTACTTGAGTTGGAACAATTCATCAAGTGTGATTTTCAAGCCCACTTAAAGTGGCAAATCATCATGTTTTAAGCCCACTTGAGGGTGGCAAATCCGCACTTTAGCCTACTTGAGGATATAAATTTCAAACCATTTTCGAAAAACAAACATGAAATGTTTTGTTCCAACTCTTGTGATTAAGTCTATACTTGTATGCTGTGCGCATCACATAGTAAAGTTAGCTAATAACCGGAATAAGAACACATGTGCTTATAAAACAACATATCACGATTAGTAGAGGCCGATCTTTGATCGGGCAAGCGGGGGTGCTCATGTCAGGACTTTCCCCTCTCGTACCCAAGTTCCCGAGCCGAGGCAACTCTGGTGATGACCGACACGTGGCCTTAGGCACGAGTCAGGGTTTCCTAAATTTTTTCAAAATAAAATATTTAGGTAGCGACTCTGTAATCTGGCAAAGCAGTCCAGTTTGGCATTTTTGATTCAAAATTTGATTTTCCAAAATGATTTGCCGGATTGGACTCTTTAGTGATTTATCAGTCTTACATTGCACTTTGTGAGATTAGATTCAGAACCGTGACAAGAGTCCAAACTGTAGTAGCTATGAACCCAAATCCGTGCCCTCTCTGAGAAGGGGGGCCCGCGGAGAGAGTTCGGGCGGTCTACAGGGTGACTTGGGAGGCCATTGTCAACGCCTTCCAGGACAAGTTTTTGCCTTCCATAGTTAGGGAGAAGTTGAGAGACTAGTTCTCTAAGTTGGTGTAGTTGAGCACACCAGTGGCTGAGTTTGAGGCCACATTTACTAGTTTGTCGAGGTTCGCACCAGAACTTGTGGCAATTGAGGAGCGCCGTTGTTTGGAGTTCGAGAAGAGATTGAGGATCGAACTCATGTTCTGAGTGGCCGGGTCCACGATTAGAGATTATGGACGCCTTGTGAAGGCGGCTACCCATCTTAAAACCATCATATAAATGGAGAAGAAGAGAATGAGGGGCCCCAGGAGGAGTCAGGATAACCAGGGAGACAACAAGAGGCAGAGGGGTTCTAACCCCCAGTCGTTCTAGGGAGCGCAGTTGAGGTTCACTTTTCCAGTACCGAGTTTGGGTTCTGGGAGAGGTGGTCAGGGAGATGTGACTTGTTATAAGTGTGATCAGCAGGGCCACAAGTCTCCAGTTTGTCCTTAGAGAGGAGGAGGGCAACGGTCTGCACCATTTTCGGCTCGTTCTCAAAGCCAGAGTCAGGGGAGAGGACATCGCTCACTTATTATCAGTGTGGGCAGGCAAGGCACATGAAGAGATTTTGCCCTTAGTTGGGTGGCACGTCTGGTGCATCTGGTTTGAGGCAGACATAGAGCCATCAACCTGTGTAGTCAGCACAGGCCTTTGGGGTCAATCATGGAGCCTCTTCGGCTCAGTTAGTGCATCAGGCATATGCTTTAAGGGGTGAGCAGGTTGAGCAGAGACCTACATGGCGTGTGTATGTGGTTATAGCGCCAGATCTAGTACCAGTGCCTTCGGTAGTGAGAGGTACTTTCTTGTTTTGCAATTTGGTTGCTAATGTATTGATTGATACGGGTGCATCCCATTCATTTATTTCGTCTGCATTTGCATCGATTTTGGAGTTACAGTTGGCTCAGTTAGCATCGGCTCAGTTAGCATCTTCTATCTGTGTAAAGTCATCGATTAGTGGTGAGGTTGTCTTGAAGCAGGGGTGTCGGGGCTGTGATATAGAGGTTTCCAATCGCCGACTTCCGTTTTTATTTGTGTTGATTGATATGTCTAGCTTGAATGTTATTTTGGGTATAGACTGCCTGTCGTCATACCGGGCTGTTATAGATTGTTACCGTTAGAGGGTTACTGTATGTACCTTGAGCGGTGACTATTTTCATTTCTTGGGGGACCGGGTGGATAGGTTCTTATCATCGGCATATGACCCGCGTGGTCGGAGTGAACTTAGCTGTCTTCTGGCAAATTTCTTGAGTGGTGAGTGTGATGAAGTCTGAGTTGAGTTGCCAAGAGTGGTTTGTGAATACCCAGATGTTTTTCCGGAGGACCTTACTAGTTTGCCACTTCACCGGGAGATTGGGTTCTCTATTGACTTGGTGCCTGGTATAGTACCGATTTCTATGGCACCATATAGATTTGTACCTGCTGAGTTGACTAAGTTGAACATTCAATTCTAGGAATTATTTGATAAGGGTTTTATTCACCTTAGTACTTCACCTTGGGGAGCACCGACCCTCTTTACTACAAAAAAAAATGAAGCATTGCAACTTTGTATTGACTATCGGAAGTTGAACTGGGTAATTGTTAAGAACAAGTACCCAATGCCTCGGATAGATGACTTGTTTGATCAGTTGAAGAGGTCTTGTTGCTTGTCTGAGATAGACTTGAGATCGGGTTATCACTAGTTGAGGGTGAGGGAGGAGGACATTCAGAAGACGGTATTCTGTATGCAGTATGGCCATTACGAGTTTTTAGTGATGCCCCTTGGGCTAACAAATGCACTGGCCGTGTTTATGGATTTGATGAATCGGATCTTCGGTGGACGACATTTTGATTTACTCACCCTCTGAGGAGGAACACGAGGAACACTTGAGAATAGTACTTGAGTTGCTTAGAACCCACAAGCTGTATGCTAAGTTTGGGAAGTGTGAATTCTGGCTGAGAGAAGTTATGTTCTTAGGCCATGTGGTATTCGGGGAAGGGGTGACTATAAATTCATCCAAAATAGAGGCAATGCAAGATTGGGCAAAACCTAAGAATGCTTTTGAGATTCGTAGTTTCTTGGGGTTGGCCGGGTATTACCGTAGATTTGCGAAGGATTTCTCTAGGCTAGCCTCACCATTGACTAGACTGATGAGGAAAGGAATCAAGTTTGTGTAGAGTGAGTCTTGTGAGAAGTTGTTCTAAGAGCTTAAGGTTAGACTTACCACTGCTTCAGTATTGATTATTCTGGAGAGGAGATTAGGCTATTTGGTATATTGTGATGCCTCACGGGAGGGTTTGGGTTGTGTATTGATGCAAGAGGGAAAGGTAGTAGCCTATGGCTCACGGCAGTTGAAAACACATAACAGAAACTACCCTACTCACGACCTAGAGCTAGTAGCAGTGATCTTTGCCTTGAAGATTTGGAGGCATTTCTTGTACAGAGAGAAGTTTGAGGTGTTTTCAGATCACAAGAGTCTAAAATATCTGTTTACACAGAAGGACTTGAATTTGAGGCAGAGGTGAAGGATGAAGTTCATAGAGGACTATGATTTTGAGTTGCATTATCACCGAAGACACCCCATTTTTAACCGCCCGCAAGACTTAGGCGCTTGGTTCGATACACTCGATGATGAAATTTAAATTGTGTTCTTTGCATTCATAGTGATTTGGATTCAATTAGGCTCTTGAAATAACCTCAAATCTTCAACATTTACCTTGTTTGAACTTGTGAGTTTCATTTTTGGACCTTTTTCCACTCTGAGTTGAGTTTGAACCAAAAAGCAGGGGAGGGCATCAAAGCCCGGCTGTGCATCAGTGATGGCCGGCTGTGGCTATGAATGGTTGGCCGGCCCTTGGTGGCGAAAAACACTATTTTGGGCGGGAGGCCACCAGCTGTCCATTTTTGAAGATATTTATCACCTTTTGAGCTCAAATTCTATAAAAATGAAGCCGTGTTGTTGTTTTAAGGGTTAAACAAAATTTAGAGAGCCTATATACACCTTGAGAGCTCCTCCTTCCTTCTTCTTTCATTGCAAGCAACCTTTGAGCTAGCCTAACTTCCTTGTGTCATCTCTATACTCCATACACAACCTTGTCTCACCACCTTAGAGCCTTGGTTGATCTTGGAGAAGAATAATTCAAGCTTGAGAGTGGGTTGAAACCAAGTTTGGATCACAAACAAAAAGCTTACCCCTTGAAAGGTATAAGCTTGCTTTCTTCTCTCTTGCTTCATTCCTTTCATTTGCTTCACAATTCTTACTGTTTTGTGTTGTTTTGAGTCTATTTGAAGTGTTTAAGGTTGGGCTTGAAGGGCTACCAAAAGCGTAGAGAGAACTTGCTCTATCTACACCTTTATCTATAGCTCAAACCCTTCATTTTTCACTCTTTTTCTTTGAAATCTACACTGATTTTCAGAGTTTTCAAAGGGCCAAAAATCCTGTTTTGAAATTTTAAAAGTGGAGGGGTTGTTCTTGCTTACTAGCCTTCTGTAGACACCCCATTTTTGACCGTCCTCAGGACTTGGACGTCACCATTCGAACGCTCGGTGATCATCCATGTTCGTGTTCATTTTTGAGTTCCCGGGGGCCTCGGCTGCGCACCTTGCCTCAAGATCTCTTTACTTGCCTGTTTTGTGCTTGGTTTTGCAGTAGGGACTTGTGTTTTGTGCTTCTAAGGGTGGGAAGAGACTTGTTAGCCATCCCTAAAACCCACCGGCCGTGGCATGAAGCCACCGACCTTTCCTTTTTCCTACCGACCAAATGTTTGGTCGGTCGGCACTTCTCTTAGGTGTATCGGCCTTTTCTTGTGGTCGGCCGACCATTTATTTGGCCAATGGACTACTTTTCTGGCCAGTACTACCTTCTTGTCTTTTTCAGGCATTGTGCATGCCAGCTGTGCCAGCTGGAGTGCACGGACCTGTCCTCCATACACGTGTATGGAGGAATTGCACCTTTTGCACCCTTTTGGTCTAGCTTCTTGGGGAAGCTTGGACCTTTGTCTTAGCTTCCTCAAGAAGCTTAGACACCTGTCTCAGCTTCCTAAGGAAGCCTTGGCCCCTTTGTCTTAGCTTCTTTAGGAAGCCTTGACCCCTTTTGTTAGTTTCTCTTGGAAGCTTAAGCCTCCATCTTGCTCTATTTGCCTTAGCTTCTTTAAGAAGCCTTGACCCCTTTTATTAGCTTCTCTTGGAAGCTTAAGCCTCCATCTTGCTCTATATAAGGGGACCTTCCCTCTCCTTTGATGGGGTTTAGCAAAACCAGAGACAATACATATATATCTGATATATATGCCACTCTTTCTCTATATCTCCCTCTCTCGCTTCATTTGTGTGTGTTTGAGGGCCAAAAAATGTGTTTTGTTCTTAGTTTTGCACTAAGTCACCTAGCATTACACCATACTTCGACTTTGGAGGTGTTGAGGGTTTGCTCTTGAAGTTTTGAGCTGGTTTTGATTAGAAGAAGGGGGCTGGACTTGCTGTTCTTGAAGTGTTCTTCAAGGGTAACACTATTGCTTTATATTCCCCAATCTTGCATTAGCTTTTACCCCCCTTTGCATGCTGTTCTGAACTTTGTGTATAACTGAAAAAAGTCTTGTATTTGTACGCTTAAGATGTTTCATTCAGGTCATTTTTGTGTTGGGGGTCGACCTCTCCCACTTAGGCCTTGTTTGGCCCTTTTGTGCCTTCTTTGGTTGAGCTTTGAATACCTTCGTGTGTTGGTCTTCTCACCACTAAAATCCAGAGGATTTTTAGTGGTCAATAAGAGGTTTTGAGGTCTTGCATAGGGGAGGGACACCCCTCTCCCTTTGTGTCTCTTTTGTCCATGTTTTTGGCTCATAATGGTAGCATGCATGAGTAGTTGTCTTTGGCTCCATTTTAGAGGTTTTTGGGTGTTGTTAGGTCATAATATGCCTCTGTTTTTGGTCGGATTAATGGTCCATTACATGCATTACACACTTGCCTTGTATTCCCCCATTTTGCCTAAAAGTGCATCTTGCCATTAGACCATCATGCTTGCATGTTTTTGCCTAGCTTTGTGAAGCTTTTGGTCATGTTTGATCATGCTTGAGGTCTGTTGGGTGTTGATTTGGTCCTGCCTTTCATGCTTTGTATAGTCTCTTTGCATTCTAGCATGTTGGCATCGGGTGTGTGAGTCATTAGCATGTATTATCTTGGCTATTTCAGTGATTTGGAATCACTTATTAGGTTGTTTCAGTCCATGTTTTATGCTTACATGTTTGCATTTTGTTATCCTTTCAATGCTTTGAAGAGATGTGATCCTATGCTCCATCTATAAGCCATTGTGCATGCTTATGTGCTTAAGTCTTTGGGGCTGCCATATCAATGGGTTTTGGGGCATATTTTGATGCATAGAAACTCTGTTTTTGGTTTCTTAGTCCATGCCATGAGTGGTCATGATAGTTGTAGTAGAATGCTCCTTTTTATGCCTTAGTCTTAGGCCCATTGGTATGCATGTTTGCATGAGCATTTGTCCACCATTTCCACCACTTTTGGCCACTGTTTTGGGGCAAGGCTGAGGCCTCCCATTTTAGTTTAAGACCACCCTTGTATATAGTTGCATGCTTAGCATGATGCATGTTGCATTACATTAGTTGCAAGCTTGCATTATATCTTGTTTGCATGTTTGCATATTGTTTAGCTGAGTGCATCACATAGTCTTGTTGTATGCTTGACATGTTCATATTGCATTAGTTTAGCTTGCATGAGTAAGTAGTGTCATGTTGCATTAGCTTAGCATGCTCATATTGCCTTGCATGAGTCGCATCACTTTGCATTGTATATGGCATACATGCATTGCATCTTGTTTGGATTGGGGTGTCAAACCAAACTTGAAGAATGAGGCGTGTTCGTACTTAAAGTGACGAAACACATCTCACTCCTCAATCGCTAATGCCCTTGACCTCAACATGATAGGGCATGAGGCATTCATTTCTTTTGTGCATGCATTTACATTGAATGGTAAACTTGGCCTCTTAGGCCATCATGCATCAAAATGCATAATTGATGGCCCGAGGGTCGAGAGCCACGCTCCCTTGAGTTCATTGCGTGATAGGGAGTGTGGCCATGCTCACATTTGCTTGAAAATTCCATGCCATACACTGCTTGCCCTCTGCTGTTGCCAACTGTAGGATTCTGTAGGAAGAAATAGCCGGCTGGCCATTTGTAGTGCTGACCGACCATAAGTGTCTAGCCGATGGCCCAATATTTAGCCGATGAGCATATTCCCATGGCCGCTGATCTTATTCCTTGGCCGGTGGAAATCCAAAACACTCAAGAGGAAGTTCAAAGCAGTTCTGGAAACTTTCATATCTTTCAGAGGAGCAAGGCAGTGTAAACAGAGGCAATAGTGGCATGGTATCGGGTTTACGGGCACGGCAAATCGAGCATGCATCATCCCATTATTCCGAGGCGGGGCTGCGACCACCTTCTTTTTGTAATTAATTTGTTGATTAATCAGAAGTTTTGTAATTAATTAATTAGTTAGTCATCTAGTTAATTTGTTAAATCTGTATTATTTATTCGGACCCTCCGAGTGAGGGCAATTGTGTATTAAGTGTGCGTGAGTGAGTGTGTGTATGTCTTCCAACCCCACGTCTTTCTTCCCTTTTATTTACTAGCTTTCGATGGTTAGTTTAGGGCATGCTTAATTTAGCATACCTTATGCTATGCATGCGTGCATCATTCATCAGTCTTGCACGCACCGGGCTTGGCGCATCATACTAACTGCATAGTATTTCCATTCCAACTTGAATACGTGTATCGAGTTGTCGCATTTCACATGCCATTCTTAGATTAGCCGAGCCTATTCTAGTTGCATTCTGTATGTGTTGCATTAGCCATCTTAACATGAACTAGGATCATGCATTTGATTACTAACTAGTTTCTGTTTTGGCTTGGAGTACTAGGTAAGCACTTATGCTTTAGCATCTTGCATGCGTGTGAGTGTTGCCATATTACCATGAGGCTATATGCTTATGTGATATATCTACCTGAATGCCTGTGGGTGAAGGTTGGATTGTTTGAGTTGGAACAACTCGTCGAAATCCATGTTTTAGCCTACTTGCGAGTAGCAAATTTCAAACCGATTTCCAAACAAATGGATATGCGATGCTTTGTCCCAATTCAGGCGACTCAATCTATACTTGTCATGCTGTGCGCGTCACATAGTAAATCTAGACTAATAACTGGAATAAGAACGCATACTGTTTTCAAAACAAGATATCATGGTTAGTAGAGGCCGATCTTCGGATCGGCCGAGAGGGGGTGCTCGTAGCTGACCTTCCCCAGTCGTACCTAAGTTCCCGAGCCAAGGCAACTCTGGTGATGACGGACACGTGGCCTTAGGCAAACAAGTCATGGTTTCCTAAATTCCCCCAAAATAAATATTTAGGTGGCGACTCTGTATCTGGCAAAGCAGTCCATGTTTGACACTTCTTTACAAAAATCTGTTTTCCAAAATGATTTGTCGGATTTGGACTCTTTGGTTCAGATTAAGAACCGTGACAATTTGAGAGTCCGACATGTAGTGAGCCCAAATGAACAGAACGGGATTCCCTCCCAGGGCGTTCGGGAGCGTCTACAGTTTTTGGCGACTCTGCTGGGGAGTTTAGAGAGCTTGACTCGAACTCGTGATATCTTGTTTTGACTACACTTATGTGTTTCTTTGCATTGCATGTGCATTGGTGCGCCTAGGATACCATGTTTGCCATTTGCTATTCCTGAGCGGTTAGCTTGAGGTTACGTGCCATAAGGTTGACCGGTTACGGGCTTTGCCAGTGTGGGAACACAAACCCCAGTTTTATCGGGGCACCTTTTTGACCATTCGACCTAGTGCATATTCGGAATCCATAGTGACCATTCCAAGCTAAGACAGGTTGCTACCCGATTATAGGTTGTTTGAAACCGCTGCGTGCGTAGTGAAACCCTAGTTCCTAACAAAATAGGATAGGGAAACCCTACCCCAACATAGGGGTGTTTTGGCTCTCACTTATCTGTTATGTGCTTTAGAGTTGGCCTCTACAAGAATACATGTATCAGCTCACAAGTTTGGGTATCAGGGCTGCGGGCACCAGCTTAGTATTTTGAGAGTTAGTTATCTGCAGGTATCAGATTCGGTTTTCGGGAACAGTGATTCGGGGACAATAATCAGTATTGAGGAACAGTGTATTCAACTTATCAACCATGTGTTATGATGCCCAACTGTGTGTTGTGTGTTTATTTTACGTTGTTATGCTGTCCGTTTGTCTGGTTATTTATTATTGCTTTATTATCTTCTTACTAGGTAGTTTAGCACGATTGCTTCCGACCCAGCAGATATTCCCCAAGCACTCTGGATTAGAGGTCGCCGACTCAATTGATCTGAGGATCTGGTTGACGGACAACCAATGTTTTATTCCTTACCCCCGGTTATCAGACGGAGGTCGAGAAGACGCAGTATATCGGTACCGAGACTGCCAGATCACTGGTCTTTGAATAATCGGGTTGAGATTTCCGAACCTACTATAGAGGCAGATACACCGGCAGTTCAGATAAATCAGGGTAGTATGTCAGGGATGGAAGACATGGTGCGCCAGCTCTAGGAAAGCATGAAAACCATGCAAGCGGACGCTGTTCGTCAAGCAGAATTCGCCAAACAACAAGCCGTTGTTATGGCCCAATAGGTAGAGCTAATTACCCGGTTACAATAGCAAACCAGAGCATCCACTTCACACTAGGTTCCTCCCCCAACAAGAGTCCCGATACTTGAGGAGACGTCAAACGTCCAGAATGCCCAAGAAGATACGGACATCCTAACGGGGCCAGCTCTGCCTCTGATTTTACTGCAACTATCCAAGGCACCCATGCCTATCAATCAACCGGACTCCCCCTTCGAGTTTGAGGTAGATCCTACAGCATTGAAGTTGACCAAGCTTGAGAGGTTGTTCAAGAAGTCCTAAGGGGTAAAGTCCATCCCAGATATCGAGGATGGGTATACCGACGCGGCTGTGATGCTGCCAGATCGATTCAAGATGCCATACATTGACCGTTTTGATGGATCCGGGGATCCCATGGTACATCTACGGTTGTTTTCAGATATCTTAAGGCCGATGGGCCTCACCAAACTACAGAAGCTATCTTTGTTCGGCCGGACCCTGTCGGGTGTGGCAGCCATCTGGTATGCCAAATTAGAAGATGATGTTAAGAGAAACCGGGATGAGATGGCCGAGGCATTCATTGCACAGTACTCTTATAACACGCAAATCAAGATTACGACCTGTGATCTCGAGACGACAAGGCAAGAGCCTAAGGAAAGCTTTTCGGAGTTCGTAACCAGATGGAGGGCCAAGGCCTCAATGATGACCCTAAGGCCCACCGATAAAGATCAAATTCGGATGATTGTACGCAATCTCCAGCCTAAGCTGATGCAGAAAATGATCGTGCTCCCCTTCCCTACCTTTTCGGATCTGCATGAGATGGGTGTGCAGATTGAGGATGCCTTGAAGCAGGGCTTGATTGAAAATGATAGAGAGCAACCCAGGAGAACTTTCAACCGTAACACCAATGCAGGCCCGAGTGGCGTTGCGACCACAAGAGCCTCAGAAGTGAGCATGGTCACCACCAACACCCCTCCAAGAACCATGGCAGCTACGCCATTCTCCGGTGCGTCTGGAAGCAATACACAAATAGCCAAATACCAACCCAAAAATCAAAGAACCTTCGCTCCACTATATATGCCCCTGCCCAAAGCTCTAAGGGTTTTAATCAGAAATGGGCACTTGAAGCCCCTAGAGCCGCGGCCATTGCCAGAAAAACTTTCCCCTACCCACAACCCAACCAAGTATTGTGCATTTCACCAGCAACACGGTCATGACACCAATCAATGCTTCCGATTACGTCATGAAATTCAAGATCTCATTGATAATGGGGTGATTGTGCCTCCAGAAAAGCCCAACGTCACAACCAACCCTCTCCCACCGCACAACCAAGCTCCACCTCCCAATCAAATCAGCTTTATCCAAACCGAGGTCATGTCATACGACCCCAGCATCTATATCACCCCGTCCCGCCTACCTAAGCCGGAGGTGCTCCTTCCTGACTGCACTGACTTGTGCATGTCGGACATCTCCAAAACCCAACCCAAGCCAACGGTGGTGACTGTCGAAGACAGAATAGGGGAGACTTTAGTGGAGAATGGTATTGCTGAGTCAGAATCTAAGGAATCTAGGGATTTTGCTGAGAAGGTATACAGTCCGAGCGACTACATTCTGTCAGTAGGCCAGGTTGGACCAAATGTGGAATTGCCGGCAGGGGCAGAGCTTTGTGTGATACAGGGGGATAGATTTGATCAGAGATTAGAGGACTTAGCGGCTGCGGAAAGGGACTTTGCTGACCTCCAGTTTTTCAATGAACAAGACCTAGAGGGCGTGGCGGTCAACTGGTCTGACTTTGAAGAATCAGCAGAGGTTACCGGGTGGCTTGATGACCTACCAGACGTTGTTGAAGAATCTCAGTTGGAACAGGGCCCAGCAGGGGCAAGGATATCAGTTGTGGCTGGAAGGGCTGAAGATCAGAGTATGTCGCCGGAGAGCGCCGGTGCCAAGAATTTCACTCAGGATCTGGGCATTTTGGATACAGGGAATTTTGTACAGCAGACTGCATTGACGCAGCTAGAACAGGAAAGAAGTGAAGAGTCTGAGAGAATCCGGAAAGCTAAAGCCCATGAGGGGAATGAAAGTGGTGTATACACGAGAACAGGGAGTGCTGCAAGCATATGGACGGGAGGTACTGTGAGTACCAGAATAGTCATACCGGAGCCGGACAGGTGTCTGTCGGCTGCTGACGGAATGTGGTGGGAGGACGATGATTTATGTCTTGCCCACACGGATGAGGATTGGGGGAGCGATCAACCAAACGATACCTGGTACATCGGCGAAGTCGATCATATGACTAGAAGCGGGCTGTATTTTAAGCCCCCACACCTAGATCAGCCAGAAGTGTCTAGGAAAGATAAGGAGACAGAGAAACAGAAAGAGAAGCAACTCAAAGAAGAGGCTGTATTGAAGCAGTTGAAGAAGATACAAGCAGACATCTCTATCTGGGGATTGCTTATGGCATCGCGTGTTCATCAACAGGCCGTCCTATCGGCAATGGATAAGGCCAAGCTCTCAATAGAAACCACGCCGGAACAGTTGGTAGGACTAGTCTTTCCGGGGGGAGCTTTCCCGATGCTGACCTTCTCTGACAAAGAATTGCCGCCTGAAGGTGCGAATCACAACAAACCACTCTACATCTCTGTGGAGTGTGAGAACAAATGGATATCGGTGGTTCTTGTTGATACCGGATCCGCCATCATTGTATGCCCGGCAAGGACAACCTATGCAATCGGGTTGAAACCCGTAGACTTTGCGCCAACCACTCAGGTGATAAGGGCGTATGATAATACAAGTAGAGAGGTGAAGGGGACCATACAAATTCAGACCAAGATTGGGCCCGGACAGCATGAGGTAGACTTTCACGTCTTAGAAGTTCCTGCGACCTTTAATCTACTTTTGGGGCGGCCGTGGTTGTACCAAGTAAAGGCAGTTTCGTCCACTTTGCATCGGATGGTGAAATACCCCCATGGGAAGGGAGTTGCCATTGTTTTTGGGAATTCATCGATCCATCCACCGCCGGAGGTGTCTACATTAGTCCTAGAAATTGAGCACGGTATGGAGGATGTGTTCTTATCCAGTTTCACTCTCGCTGAGGCCTGGGTCGTGCAGAACATTTTGGCTGTTAATGAGGGGGTGTATGTCAGTGCTCAATCAGTATACCTCATGAACAAGCTTCAACACATCCCCGGGATAGGATTGGGAAAGAGTGGCCAGAAGGGCGTTGCAGCGTTGGCCGAAGTGCCACACAACCCACATACCTTTGGTTTGGGTTATCTACCCACCAAAGAGGATTGGATAAGGAAGGGTAAGGAGCTGGCAGGGAGAGCCAAAGCAAAGAGGGCAGGGAAGCCTTTTGAGTTAATGCACCGAGCCATCCAGGGTACCCTAAACGGACGCTTCGTCCGGGAGGGGGAGGACTTTCCATTTTGTGGCTTCCCAGAGCCATGGTTGAATGCGGAGAGGAAGCGCGTGCCGGGGTTTGAGATCTTCTTCGACCTGCAGTTATCCGGGGATGACGTTGCCGAAGAGCAGACGGACCCATTAACGGAGGCTGAGCAGAGCAAGAAAGTGGAGTCTGAGGATGTTGAAATTGAAATGGGGGTAGTGCTGGCATGTCTACTTTCAGATCCTCTGATCGAACAGAAGTGCTTGGGGGATAACTTCTCGGTGTCCATGAACGGGAATGAAATGGCTGCGGGCCTACCAGCAAACATTTTGGATGCATCTATCGCACCCTCTCTCATTTGGCAGTATGAAGAGGGATTTTTGTCAAGCAGCACCGAGTCAGGTAGTGAGCCGGAATCTGATTCCAGCGAATCTGTTGAGTCGGAATCAGGTTCCAGCTCGTCTGAGTCTGAGTCCGGTAATCCTGAGGGTGATAACCCGGATACCACAGTCCTGTCCAGGTCGTCTTTTTCTTTCTCTTTTGAGTCTGCTGTAACAGAAGAATCGGACGATTTGGATGCGCTCAATGAGAATGATGTGGATGTGGTTTCTGAGTACTTTTCTGTGCCCTTGATTTATTGCTTAAATCAGGACTTTCAAAATTTTGATGAAAACAACGAGGAAGAAATTCCTTCGGTTTTTCAACGCTTAATTGAACAAGAGCATGAAAGATTTGTTAAACCCTTAGTGGATGAAATCACTACTGTGAATGTTGGTATTGAGAAGGACCCGCGGCTGGTCCAGATCGGGTCCACGTTGTCTTCGGAGGAACACGAGTGCTTAGTCGCTTTATTAAAAGATTTCAAAGATGTTTTCGCGTGGTCCTACGAAGACATGCCTGGAATCGATCCTGAGATTGTACAGCACCGGATCCCTCTTGACCCCGAGGCCCAACCCATCAAGCAAAACTCAGAAGGATCCGTCCGGACTGGGCCCTCAAGATTAAGGAAGAGGTCACCAAGCAAATTGACGCAGGGTTCCTGCTGGTTTCTGAATACCTGACTTGGTTGGCCAACATTGTTCTGGTGCCGAAGAAGGATGGCAGGATCAGGGTATGCATGGATTTTAGGGATTTGAACAGAGCTAGTCCGAAGGATGACTTTTCCTTACCGCATATCGATGAGTTGGTGGACTTCACAGTGGGGCATGCTTTGCTCTCGTTCATGGATGGCTTCTCAGGCTACAATCAGATAGTGATGGCACCTGAAGATCGAGAGAAGACTGCTTTCACTACCCTGTGGGGAACATACTGCTATAGAGTAATGCCGTTTGGGTTGAAGAATGCTGGAGCTACATATCAACGAGCCGCAACCACGATATTATACGACATGATCCACAAAGAGGTTAAGGTGTACGTGGACGACATAATTGTCAAGTCCAAAGAAAGAGAGGGCCACTACACCACCTTGCAAAAGTTCTTCCAAAGGATCAGAGAATTTCGGTTGCGGCTGAATCCTCAGAAATGTACGTTTGGTGTTACAGTAGGGAAAATGCTGGGGTTTCTGATCACATAGAGAGGTATTAAAGTCGACCCTTCCAAAATCAAGGCCATCTTAGAAATGCCACCACCAAGGACTGAAAAGGAGGTGCGAGGCTTTTTGGGTAAAGTGCAATTCATAAGACGGTTTATCTCAAAATTAACCTTGACTTGTGAACCACTTTTTGGTCTCCTGAAGAAAGGAACGATGTTCTAATGGGACGGCCGATGCCAAGCTGCTTTTGAACAGATCAAGGAATACTTACAGAACCCACCCGTGTTGTCACCGCCTGAGCTGGGAAAACTGTTGATTTTGTATCTGTCAGTAACTGAGACTACAATGGGCTGTATGCTCGCGCAAGAATTAGAGGACAAGGTGGATAGAGCCATCTACTATTTGAGCAAGAAGATGCTAGAGTATGAGACTCGCTACACACCGTTGGAAAAGGCTTGCTTAGCCTTGGTATGGGCTACCAGGAAGCTGCGGCACTACCTGTTAGCTCACTCCGTAATGTTGGTTTTACGACTGGATCCCATCAAATATCTTTTCAAGAAACCAGCACTTACGGGTAGGCTAGCTCCTTGGTTGCTGTTGCTTTTCGAATTTGATCTGAAATATGTGACGCGCAAGTCAGTTAAAGGAAGTGCAGTAGCAGAATTCTTAGCCGATCCTCCGGTGGAAGGGGGTGAAGCAGTTGAGTACTTATTCCCAGATGAGGCCATTTTGCATATCGACGATGAAACTTGGACGATGTACTTCGATAGAGCATCAAACCAGTACGGGTATGGGATAGGAGTGTTGCTGATAGCACCCGACAATTCCCGTATCCCTCTAGCATTCAAACTCCGATTCAAAGTCTCAAACAATGAAGCAGAATATGAGGCGTGCATTGCCGGTCTAGAAGCAGCCCTAGAACTAGGGGCAAAATGGTTGGACGTCATCGGGGACTCAAACCTTGTTGTGTCTCAAGCAAAAGGAGACTGGAAAGTCAAAGAAAAAAAGATGATAATGTACCACCAGACCTTGGACTTGTTAATTCCCCGGTTTGAGAAACTAAACTTCGCTCATCTATTAAGAGAGAACAACAGGTTCGCAGATTCACTAGCAACTCTATCTTCCATGATAGACATCCCGTTTGGAGTCCGGATGCGTCTGATCATCATTGACCTGAAGTTCGCGCCGGCATAAGAATCAATTGCTGCCATAGATGAGGTTCAGGATAGGAACCCCTAGTATTACGACATTTGGAACTTCTTTGAGAAAGAGGCGCCTGATGGCCGTTCAGTTCATCATCTGCGGGGGTAAGCTGTATAAGGGAGGTCATCTGGGAATGCATAAGCTGTGCGTAGAAGCCGAAGAATCGAAGCGCCTGATGGAGGCCATCCATAGAGGGGAATGTGGTGCACTTATGAACGGGGTGTTATTGGCTCGGAAGATCCTCAGACAGGATTACTACTGGTCTACCATGGAGGAGGATTGTATCGGCTTTGTTCGGCGATGCCACAAATGTCAGATCCATTCAAACCGCATGAACATTCCACTGTCGAAGTTGTACAATATGACTTCGCCATGGCCATTTTCGGTTTGGGGAATCGATGTGATCGGGGCTATCACTCCGAAGGGGTCGAATAGACATGATTTCATCCTGGTCGCGATAGATTATTTTACAAAGTGGGTCGAGGCCCAATCCTATGCGGTGTTGAAAGCTTCACATGTTGCGAAGTTCATCCGAAACAACATCATCTGCGGCTAGATAATGGTTCCCACTTCAAGAAGGAAGTCATTGACTTGTTGGAGAAATACAATGTGTCTTTTCATAAGTCATCCACATATCGGCCGCAGACCAATGGGGCGGTTGAGGCCGCCAACAAGAATATCAAACGCATACTGCAGAAGATGGTGGAAACCTACCGGGACTGGCCAGATAAGCTGCCGTTTGCTCTGTGGGGCTACCGGACTTCAATTAGAACTTTTACTGGGGCGACTCCGTATTCATTGGTTTATGGGATGGAGGTTGTTCTACCTATTGAAATTGAGGTTCCGTCTTTGAGAGTGCTAGCTGAGTGTCAGATAGCCGAGGCAGATTGGCAGCAGAGCAGGTTTGAGGAACTCATGCTCTTTGATGAAAGAAGACTAAAAGCACTGTACCATGTTCAAGGTTATCAGCGCAGAATTGCCAGGGTTTTCAACAAGAAAGTTAAGTCTAGGAATTTGAAGGAAGGAGATTTGGTGCTCAAGGATAACCGAGCTCCCATCCACGACCCTAGGGGTAAGTTTAGACCCAATTGGACTGGTCCCTACATCATTAAGTCTATCTGGTCGGGTGGAGCTGTCGTTCTGATGGACCTAGATGGCCTAGAGTTCTCACAACCAATCAACATGGACAAGTTGAAGAAATATTACCCCTGAGAGGCTCGCTAGGTTGAAAACCCGAAAGGGCAACCTAGGCAAAAGTTAGAGCATAGAAAATTTGAAATCATAAAAACTGAGCTCGCAAGGTTGAAAACCCGCAAAGGGCGGCCTTGGCAAAAGTTAGAGCGCAAAAGGAGAGTGAAAATACTCGAGTGAACCTGAGCCTGAACTACGTAAGGCTTGATTCCCATCTTTGGGATACGTAGGCAACTTCATCCTGAAGTTCAGCCATAAACACTTCCCCGATCAACTTTGTCTATTTGATCATCTCGGCCATCTTTGTCTATTCAGCATTCAAGAGTTCGGTTGTGGTCTCCAATGCAGTGCTTTTCAGACTAGGGGCAACTTTCCGTTGCTTTACAGTGCTGCAGTACTATTCAGACTAGGGGCAACTTTCCAGTTGTTGGGATCCGGGGTTGTGCAATTTCAGTGACAGATCTCAGGTGTGTCCAGTTCTGATCCATACCGAAAACGGTTTTGAAAAGTTTTAATAAAAGTTGACTTTGTTCAAAATTAACCTTTTTACAACTTAGACTATTTTTGGACCAAAACAGAAAATTTTCAGTACCCATAATCTTTAATTTCATTGATTTCAATACAGAGTTCTCCTGCTCTTGTGTACAAATTGAAGTTGCTTTTTATTACATTCATAAAGAAAACTTGAAAGTACTAATAAAGCAATAAATCCGGGCATAGATAAGTCAGGTATTCCTGCGCCCCCTCCCAGAGCTGGTCGAAGCCTCTGATGCCATGCTGGGCCCAATCTGTGCCTTCTCATTGAGCCAATCTATGCACTCATCAGACAAAGTACAGTTGAAAGTGAGAGCGGGGGCCAGGAACTTTCTAGTTCCCCATGCCGTGGCATATCGAGCAAGTTGTGCGCTTCAGACCGAAAATGCAGCTGGGTACTCTATCCCCTCTAGCGGACAAATCTGGTCATGACCGAATTGGCGTTGGAACCGGAATGGGAAGTAGAACACACAGTGAGTTAAGCCAATTAACTGAATCCCAATCTACCGGGACATGCTGTAACTCATTGCCGGTAGGTTGAGCCAATGGCACCGCCAAGCAATGCGGTCTGCGGACAAACTACACATCCAGTCGAACCACCAGCCCTCATCAAGGGCATCGACTAGGCTTTGCCGGAAGAAGTAGCTGCGAGCTGAGTACGCTGGGCAAGAGTCCACGACCTGCAACTTATCCATCAACCACACCTGGGAAGGGATGAAAATTGAGAGAATAAAGAATAGAGAGATGTACGATGAGAGAAAAGTGAGAAAAGGGTTTTGTGAGAAAAATTGAGCCTGAGAGCCGAGTGATGTGAGCAATACATATGTGAGATTGGGCGGGAAACATTACCTGCAACAGTAGTGGACTCCCTGCAAATCTGGTTGTTTCTCGGCGATGGAAAGCGTCCAAGCCCATTAATGTTTCAGCTAATATCATGGCAATGCAGCTCTTGCCCTCCTTCAAACCTTGGGCAACCTCGATCAACCGGACACTAGACCCTCCGGAGCCTCAGGCAAACAGGAAATGAGATAGCATGCACAAACAAAAAGCGTGTGGCCGAAAGCCCTGCCAATGATGATCACCGCGGTCACCGGCATCAGAAAACTGGCAAATCAAACTCGGAACATCCAGCATTCCGTCACAAATCAAAGAGCGAGCATCGTGCATCGTGAGCCCACGCATTCGCCCTAAGGGTTGGGCGAGGCCGAAACGAAGCTGAGGCAAGACTTCTTCGTTGCGCTCAGATTCCATCAAAGCTTGGAAATCCTTGAAGGTAGGACATACCTCTTGCCCGCCAAAGCTAAAGACATGTGTTACCGGGTTCCAAAACCTTGCCACATCATGAAGGAATGGAAAGTGCAGCGGGGTACGACTTAGAGTGAATAGTGCATTTATGCTGCAGCCTCGAAAATTTAGCTTTTCCGAGCCGTCCAAGTTGGCAATCCAAGCCATGAGATTCTGGGCAAGAAACTCTTCCATTTGGAGCAAATCAGTGTTGAATTGAGAAAAACTATGAAGCTGAGTCCTTTTGAAGAAGAAAAGGTAGGCGGAGGATAGGTGCCAACATTCTGGTGGTTCTTACCATTTCGACCGGCCGGTCATAAATAGTGCCGACCGACCACCATGTTTGGCCGATCGACTAGTTATAATGGCCGGTGGCCATTTATTCTGGCCGGTGACCTCTTTATTTGGCCGATGGCCTTCCCTCCTATCCTCGGAGTTTGTCCATCTGCTGAAAATGCTGAAAACTTGTGACTGGTTCCACTTCTAGTGACTTTAGTGGTTGATTTTGCAGAGTCACGCCTATTGGCTTATCGAGTTGTTGTATATTTTCTTATCTAGTTGTACTCGCACTTGGTTAGCTTATCGAGTTTCTCTGTTTTGCTTATCGAGTTGTAAGTCGGTTCACTACCTGATTATTACGATGCAAGTGCGTAATTTTCAAATGAAGTTCAATTTCATTCACAATGTTATGTGATACCACGCGGTGCGATGCGTAGAAAGTACAAATGTAACACCTTTTTGAGCGAAATAGCTGTTTCATTTCCATCATGTCTTTTGCAAAGATATAGAGTTTTGAAAACCTGCCTGAGGCAGTGCAATGTGCCAAAACTAACTGTAAAAAAGGAAAGTAAAGCAAAAGGAGAGCAAGGCAGCAGAGTATCGGGATTGATACCGGTAACCCCCCATTTTTCGGGCAATGCACATCCCGCGCCCTGATTCGAGTCAATTATGTGGTTTGACACCTTCATTACTCAAGACAGTACAGGAAAGTACACTTTCTAACGTTTACTGGCCTTCGTGTTGACCTCGAGCCATATCTTCTGTGTGTGATGCTCAGTGCGCGCAAAGAGTATTCTTCCTCGTATCCTTTTATATATCTTGTGAATTCCACAAATCGCTTCAATTATGCTGTATTGCATTGCTTTGTTCTGACTATAATTGTCGCGCACATTTCAAGTTCCTTTTATACACATTGCATGCGTTGTCGCGTTATGCTTTACTTACATGTGTTCAAGTTCCATTTTATACACATTGCATGCGTTGTCGCGCTATGCTTTACTTACATGTGTTCAAGTTCCCTTTTATACACATTGCAGGCGTTGTCGCGTTATGCTTTACTTACATGTGTTCAAGTTCCCTTTTATACACATTGCATGCGTTGTCGCGTTATGCTTTACTTACATGTGTTCAAGTTCCTTTTATACACATTGCATGCGTTGTCGCGTTATGCTTTACTTACATGTGTTCAAGTTCCATTTTTTACACATTGCATGCGTTGTCGCGTTATGCTTTACTTACATGTGTTCAAGTTCCTTTTATACACATTGCATGCGTTGTCGCGTTATGCTTTAATTACATGTGTTCAAGTCCCTTTTATATACATTGCATGCGTTGTCGCGTTATGTTTTACTTACATGTGTTCAAGTTCCATTTTATACACATTGCATGCGTTGTCGTGTTATGCTTTACTTACATGTGTTCAAGTTCCTTTTATACACATTGCATGCGTTGTCGCGTTATGCTTTACTTACATGTGTTCAAGTTCCTTTTATACACATTGCATGCGTTGTCGCATTATGCTTTACTTACATGTGTTCAATCCCTTTTATACACATTGCATGCGTTGTCGTGTTATGCTTTACTTACACGTGTTCAAGTTCCTTTTATACACATTGCATGAGTTGTCGCGTTATGCTTTACTTGCACGTGTTCAAGTTCCTTTTATATACATTGCATGCGTTGTCGGGTTATGCTTTACTTACATGTGTTCAAGTTCCTTTTATACACATTGCATGCGTTGTCGCGTTATGCTTTACTTACATGTGTTCAAGTTTCTTTTATACACATTGCATGCCTTGTCATGTTATGCTTTACTTACATGTGTTCAAGTTTCTTCTATGCACATTGCATGCGTTGTCGCGTTATGCTTTACTTACATGTGTTCAAGTTTCTTCTATACACATCGTATGCATTGTCGCGTGTACTTTACTCACATGTGTTCAAGTTCCTCTTCACACATTGTGCATGTTGTCGTGTGTGCTATACTTACATGTGTCTACATCTTCACGCATTGTGCACGTCATCACGTGTTCTTTACTTACATGTGTTTATGCCGTCATAGCATTGTTACGCTTATTTCAAATCGCATTGTTATGCGCCCTACTCGACTTG
This sequence comes from Camellia sinensis, assembly GCF_004153795.1. Taxonomy (NCBI): domain Eukaryota; kingdom Viridiplantae; phylum Streptophyta; class Magnoliopsida; order Ericales; family Theaceae; genus Camellia; species Camellia sinensis. The sequence continues at coordinate 499,949 of NW_021024609.1, read as the reverse complement.
CGTTGTCACGCACTTTCAATCGCATTGTTACATTTCCTTTTTCTTACAGGCACGATATTGTATGTACGGTTCATTTGAAGCTGGAGTGACCAAGCGAACCGCACAGGTATTGTATTGTCCGCGTGAAACGTAGCGCGAATTACATAATTCTCTTACATCCTTTCTGCATTGTAATGTAGTTGGATTTATGATTAGACTGCTTAAACTGTTGCATTTATTGTATGTATATGCTTCGTTACAACTTTCTTTGCATGATCATAAGTTGTGCTCGGCTCTGTGCATTGTCACGCATTTTGCCCCTACCTTCGGGCGCATATCTTTGTCTGTGGCTTGTATGCTTTGTCTATGTCTTCGGCCTTGTCAAAAATGGGTCGTCTCTAGGCTTTGACATTCACTCCCGTCATTGTTATGACTTTCGAGTTCTGTTAAAGAGGGGCAACTGTAGACACCCTATTTTTGACCGTCCTCAAGACTTGGACGTCACCATTCGAATGCTCGGTGATCATCCATGTTCGTGTTCATTTTGAGTTCCCGGGGGCCTCGGCCACGCACCTTGCCTCAGGATCTCTTAACTTGCCTGTTCTGTGCTTGGTTTTGCACCAGGGACTTGTGTTTTGTGCTTCTGAGGGTGGAAAGAGGCTTATTGGCCATCCTTGAAACCCACCGGCCGTGGCATGAGGCCACCGGCCTTTCCTTTTTCCTACCGACCAAATGTTTGGTCGGTCGGCACTTCTCTTAGGTGTATCGGCCTTTTCTTGTGGTCGGCCGACCATTTGTTTGGCCGATGGACTCCTTTTCTGGCCGGTACCACATTCTTGCCTTTTTTCAGGCATTATGCATGCTAGCTGTATGGAGGAATTGCACCTTTTGCACCCTTTTGGTCTAGCTTCTTGGGGAGGCTTGGACCTTTGTCTTAGCTTCCTCAAGAAGCTTAGACACCTGTCTCAGCTTCCTAAGTAAGCCTTGGCCCCTTTGCCTTAGTTTCTTTAAGAAGCCTTGACCCTTTTTGTTAGCTTCTCTTGGAAGCTTAAGCCTCCATCTTGCTCTATATAAGGAGACCTTCCCTCTCCTTTGAGGGGGTTCAGCAAAACCAGAGATAATACATATATATCTGATATATACTCCACTCTCTCTCTATATCTCCCTCTCTCTCTTCATTTGTGTGTGTTTGAGGGCCTAAAAGTGTGTTTTCTTCTTAGTTTTGCACTAAGACACATAGCATTACACCATACTTCGGTTGTGGAGGTGTTGAGAGTTTGTTCTTGGAGTTTTGAGGTGGTTTTGATCAGAAGAAGGGGGCTGGACTTGCTGTTCTTGAAGTGTTCTTCAAGAGTACACTATTGCTTTATATTCCCCAATCTTGCATTAGCTTTTACCCCTCTTTGCATGCTGTTTTGAACTTTGTGTATAACTGAAAAAAGTCTTGTATTTGTATGCTTAAGATGTTTCATTCAGGTCATTGTTGTGTTGGGGGTCGACCTCCCCCTCTTAGGCCTTGTTTGGCCCTTTTGTGCCTTCTTTGGTTGAGCTTTGAATACCTTCACGTGTTGGTCTTCTCACCACTGAAATCTAGAGGATTTTCAGTGGACAAGAAGAGGTTTTGAGGTCTTGCATAGGGGAGGGACACCCCTCTCCCTTTGTGTCTCTTTTGTCCATGTTTTTGGCTCATAATGGTAGCATGCATGAGTAGTTGTCTTTGGCTCCATTTCAGAGGTTTTTGTGTGTTGTTAGGTCATAATATGCCTCTGTTTTTGGTCGGATTAATGGTTCATTTCATGCATTACACACTTGCCTTGTATTCCCCCATTTTGCCTAGAAGTGCATTTTGCCATTAGACCATCATGCTTGCATGTTTTTGGCTAACTTTGTGAAGCTTTTGGTCATATTTTGCCATGCTTAAGGTCTGTTGGGTACTGATTTTATCATGTTTGCCATATTTGGTACAGCCTCTTTGCATTTTGGCTTGTGAGACTTGAGTATGTGAGTCATTAACATGTTTTAGTTAGGTTGTTTCAATGATTTGGAATCATTGGCTATTTCAGTGATTTGGAATCACTTATTAGGTCGTTTCAGTCCATGTTTTATGCTTACATGTTTGCATTTTGTTATCCTTTCAATGCCTTGAAGAGATGTGAACCTATGCTCCATGTATAAGCCATTGTGCATGCTTATGTGCTTAAGTCTTTAGGGCTGTCATATCAGTGGGCTTTGGGGCATATTTTGATGCATAGAAACTCTGTTTTTTGTTGCTTAGTCCATGCCATGAGTGGTCATGATAGTTGTAGTAGAATGCTCCTTTTTATGCCTTAGTCTTAGGCACATTGGTATGCATGTTTGCATGAGCATTTGTCCACCATTTCCACCACTTTTGGCCACTATTTTGGGGCATTGCTGGGGCCTCCCATTTTAGTTTAAGACCACCCTTGTATATAGTTGCATGCTTAGCATGATGCATGTTACATTACATTAGTTGCATGCTTGCATTATATCTTGTTTGCATGTTTGCATATTGTTCAGCTGAGTGCATCACATAGTCTTGTTGTATGCTTGACATGTTCATATTGCATTAGTTTAGCTTGCATGAGTAAGTAGTGTCATGTTGCATTAGCTTAGCATGCTCATATTGCCTTGCATGAGTCGCATCACTTTGCATTGTATATGGCATACATGCATTGCATCTTGTTTGGTTTGGGGTGTCAAACCAAACTTGAGGAATAAGGCGTGTTCGTACTTAAAGTGACGAAACACGTCTCACTCCTCAGTCGCCAATGCCCTTGACCTCAACATGATAGAGCATGAGGCTTTCATTTCTTTTGTGCATGCATTTACATTGAATGGCAAACTTGGCCTCTTAGGCCATCATGCATCAAAATGCATAATTGATGGCCCGAGAGTCGAGAGCCACGCTCCCTTGAGTTCATTGCATGATAGGGAGTGTGGCCATGCCCACATTTACTTGAAAATTCCATGCCATACACTGCTTGCCCTCTGCTGTTGCCAACTGCAGGATTCTGCAAGAAGAAATAGCCGGCCGGCCATTTGTAGTGCCGACCGACCATAAGTGTCCAGCCGATGGCCCAATATTTAGCCGATGAGCATATTCCCATGGCCGGTGGACTTATTCCTTGGCCGGTGGAAATCCAAAACACTCAGGAGGAAGTTCAAAGCAGTTTTGGAAACTTTCATATCTTTCAGAGGAGCAAGGTAGTGTAAACAGAGGCAACATTGGCATGGTAGCGGGTTTACGGGCGCCGCAAATCGAGCATGCATCATCCCATCATTCCGAGGCGGGGCTGCGGCCACCTTCTTTTTGTAATTAATTTGTTGATCAATTAGAAGTTTTGTAATTAATTAATTAGTTAGTCAGCTAGTTAATTAGTTAAATCTGTATTATTTATTCGGACCTTCCGAGTGAGGGCAATTGTGTATTAAGTGTGCGTGAGTGTGTGTATGTCTTCCAATCCCACGTCTTTCTTCCCTTTTATTTACTAGCTTTCGATGGTTAGTTTAGGGCATGTTTAATTTAGCATACCTTATGCTATGCATGCGTGCATCATTCATCAGTCTTGCACGCACCGGGCTCGGCGCATCATACTAACTGCATAGTATTTCCATTCCAACTTGAATACGTGTATTGAGTTGTCGCATTTCACATGCCATTCTTAGATTAGTCGAGCCTATTCTATTTGCATTCTGTATATGTTGCATTAGCCATCTTAACATGAACTAGGATCATGCATTTGATTACTAACTAGTTTCTGTTTTGGCTTGGAGTACTAGGTAAGCTCTTATGCTTTAGCATCTTGTATGCATGTGAGTGTTGCCATGTTACCATGAGGCTATATGCTTATGTGATATATCTGCCTGAATGCCTGTGGGTGAAGGTTGGATTGTTTGAGTTGGAACAACTTGTCGAAATCCATGTTTTAGCCTACTTGCGAGTAGCAATTTCAAACCGATTTCCAAACAAACGGATATGCGATGCTTTGTCCTAATTTAGGCGACTCAGTCTATACTTGTCATGCTGTGCGCGTCACATAGTAAATCTAGGCTAATAATCGGAATAAGAACGCATAATGTTTTCAAAACAAGATATCATGGTTAGTAGAGGCCGATCTTCGGATCAGGCGAGAGGGGGTGCTCATAGCTGACCTTCCCCAATCGTACCTAAGTTCCCGAGCCGAGGCAACTCTGGTGATGACGGACACATGGCCTTAGGAAAACGAGTTAGGGTTTCCTAAATTCCGCCAAAATAAATATTTAGGTGGCGACTTTGTATCTGGCAAAGCAGTCCATGTTTGGCACTTCTTTACAAAAATCTATTTTCCAAAACGATTTGCCGGATTTGGACTCTTTGGTTCAGATTAAGAACCGTGACAATTTGAGAGTCCGAACTGTAGTGAGCCCAAATGAACAGAACAGGATTCCCTCCCGGAGCGTTCGGGACTGTCTACACCTTCATTCTTCTCTTTATTGTTTAGCTTTTTAAGCTCTTTTCACGCATGTTTAGCCTCTATTTTTAATATGTTAAGGGCTATTTTAGGGCTGTCCTAGCCTTTTAAATTGATTCATGCTTTTTTTAATTTATCTATTGTCTCATAAGTTAGCATACATAACTTGTTGCATGTTGTTCTAAGCATTTCTTTACTTACTTTCCATGTTTAAGAGTCTAATTTTAACAATCGATCCACCATCCATCTCTTTCATTCTTGAGAATGATTTCAGCCGATTGAGGTTATTCAAGGCATGTAAGGGAGACTCCTACTTAATGGCTTAATCTTTTCAAAGATTTATTGCCAACGGTGTGGTCTCTCTCTCTCTCTCATGCTTTAAAAGAACCTCTCATTTGACATTACTTCTTGTTTAGAGGACTTTAGCATCACTATGGACAAATGGACCAAAGAATGGCAAGGCTTAATAAAATTGGCTTAAAACTTGGATCAACACACATAAAAGAAAGTGGTTTAAATTACTCCAACTTGGCCGGACGTTATGCCAAGTTCCTTGTGTCAAGAGTCGTCACATGCTAATCCATGACATTTTGATGATTCTTGAAGTGTTGCAACCTCCCTCTTTGAGTTCATTTCATGACAAGAGGGAGGGGTGGTCTCATTCTTTGCATTTTATTGACTTTTGTTCAAAATTGCATCTGAGACCATCAAGTAATCATTTTGCTTATTGATGGATTTGGAATCAATTTCAACCTTCTTTCGAGGCTTTCCTATGACAGAGAAGGAAGAAAGGGACAAACAAAGCTTGAGGACACTATGTCTGCGCTGGTTCACCTCAGAACACAAAAACAGAGCTTTGCACCAAATTGATGCACGATCAGCCATCTGTAGGCCAGGCCGGCCATTAGTGATACACGACCGGCCCTCGGTGTGTGGCCAGCAGTGCAGCTTTGTAGGAAACAGAGGCAGTGGTTGAAGGTGAAACAAAGGTGGCTTGGGCAGACAGAGTAGCTCTCAGGCGCTGTGCATACAACCTTCATCCATTTTCACTTACGCATTTTGTCAAATGTAATTAATCTTGCTGGAATTAATTAGTTGTAGCTAGTTAATTTTATAAAGTGTTGTAACTAATTAGTTAGTTAATTAGTTATTCAATTTTGTTTTGTAATTAGTTAGTTAACTAGAATAGTTAGTTAATTCATATTCATTTGTAATAATTAGTTAAGTGATTTAACTAATTTCATTTGTTACTTACGCATTTTGTCAAATGTAATTAATCTTGTTGTAATTAATTAGTTGTAGCTAGTTAATTTTATAAAGTGTTGTAACTAACTAGTTAGTTAATTAGTTATTCAATTTTGTTTTGTAATTAGTTAGTTAACTAGAATAGTTAGTTAATTCATATTCATTTGTAATAATTAGTTAAGTGATTTAACTAATTTCATTTGTTTTTTGTAATAATTAGCTTAGCTTTAATTAGTTAGTCAATTAACTTAGTTTATTTATTCAAACTCTCCTTCGTGAGAGCGCAATGTAATCATGTGTATGTCTTCCAACCCCACGTCTTTTTCCATTTTATTTAACTGCTTAATGCAAACTGCTCGAACTTCCTCCGCGCGCCCCCCCTTTCGGAGAGCGTGCGGATTTGGGTTCATAGATACTACAGTTCGGACTCCTGTCACGATTCTGAATCTAATCTCACAAAGTGCAATGTAAGACTGATAAATCACCAAAGAGTTCAAATCTAGCAATTGGTTTTGGAAAATCAATTTTGAATGAAAAAGCACCAAACATGGACTGCTTTGCCAGATTACAGAGTCGCCACCTAAATATTTTATTTTGGAGAAATTTAGGAAACCTTGACTCGTGCCAAAGGCCACGTGTCTGTCATCACCAAAGTTACCTCGGCTCGGGAACTTGGGTACGAGAGGGGAAGGTCCTGAAATGAGCAGCCCCACTCGTCCGATCAAAGGATCGGCCTCTACTAAGCATGATATGTTGTTTTAAAAACCTCATGTGTTCTTATTCCAATTATTAGCTAACATTACTATGTAATGCGCACAGCATACAAGTATAGACTCAATCACGAGAATTGGAACAAAACAACTCATGTTTGTTTTTGAAAATGGTTTGAAAGTGCTACTCGCAAGTAGGCTAAAGCGTGAATTTGCCACTCTCAAGTGGGCTTAGAAAACATGATTTTGCCACTTTGCGAAGTGGGCTTAAAAACTCACATTTTGATGAATTTTCCCAATTCAAGCAATCAAGCCTCCACCCATAGGCATTCATGCAATTATATCAATTAAGCAAATAGCCTCATGGCAAGCATGCTGTTATGGCAACACTCACACTCATGCAAGGATGCTAAAGCGTAAACACTTACAGTGTACTCCGAGCTGAAACAGAGAATTAGTTAGAAATCAATGCATGATCCTAACTATACAAGATGCCTAATGCAACACATGCAAAAATGCAACTAAATATGCTTGCACCCGTGCATCATTCATTTTTACACTCGCGGTGACGTCAGAGCATCAAACACACTTTCAGATTGCATCTACCCCAAAACAAGAACATTTTGGAAAATTTTGCTGGAGGTGAATTGGTCGGTAGGCTACCTCAACTGGCCGGCCGGCTAGTACAAGTGGTTGGAAGGCTAGTGCAAGTGGCCGACCGGCCACTTTTCCTTCCAGAATCCCAACTTTGCTGCAACAGAGATCAACAAAGGCATAGCAATGCATTTGCAAGGAAATGTGTGTGCAACTACTCTCCTTTTCATTTCTCAGGCTCAAAACCAATCACGCATCTCAATGCATGATGGCCAAAGAGCCAAGCTTGCACAATGTTATTGAATGCACAAACAAGACTCGAAGTGTTGTCACCCTATCATGCATGATCAAGGTTGACAACGACCAAGAAACGCAACATGTTTCATCACTTTGAGTATGAAACGTGCCATATTCCTTGTGTTCGGATTAATGTCCGTTCCAAACATGATGCAATGCAAACAACGTGCTTATCTTTCAATGCTAAAGTGGCATGCACACGACTCTATCATGTAAGCAATGCATGCAAGACGTGTTAAGGGCCAAGAGCACTAAAGCTAGTGAAGTGTATTACACATGAGGCATGCACTATCAATCTCAAATGGTCAAACCAGCTATGGACAGACCTTATACATTCCAAAACATTGGCCAAAATGCTCTAAAATGATAGCATGGAAGGCAAGAAAATGATATGCATCCATTGGCTCATCAACAAGGCATGGAGCACAACTCTTAAACACAATCAAAGAGTGTTATACATGAGAGCATGACAGAGGTATAAGCACTAAAATTACATGTCAAATGATGACATATCATGCGAACATCATAAGTATAGCATGCTAGAGGGCATAAAGCATTAAAGCTAGCGAAGTACACAACACTAGGGCTATACAATACAATGCTTAACGGACTAAACCAGCCCTAAACAGACCTCATGCATGCCAAGACAAAGGCTAAAACATGCTGAAACGATAACCCAAAAGCTTAGACAGGCAAGCATACGTATTGGCTCATAAGCAAGGCATAAGGCGCGACTCTCAAGAGCTATGAAAGATTCGAACATGTGAGAGTATGACTACACCATATACACCGAAATCATGTGAGAAATGAGTTTAAAGCATGCAAACAACCCAAATAAAGCATGCTAGAGACTTGAGACACAAAGCTAGTCAAGGCCACTAATACTACAACCATACAAGGCAAGCCTCACATGACCAAGACCACCCAAAAAAAAGTTACGTCATGCTAAAACAATAGCCTAAATATGCTGAAATTAAGGCATAGAACACAAGGAAAGCATGCTCATTTGATAGCCCGCAAATAAGGCATGAAGACTCAACTCTCAAACACAATGAAATAGTGATATATGCGAGAGTGAGACAATGATATATGCTCTGAATTTACATGCCAAATGATGCCATATCATGCAAACATCACAAATAAGGCATGTTAGGGGCTTCAAAACACAAGACTAGCAAGGCCAACTATACCATAGCTATACAAAGCATGAACCACATGGCCAAAACCATTCAAAATAGTCCTAAAGCATGCTAAATCAAAGCCAAAAACATGCTGGAGTGGAGCATACACATGCTAGAATGAGAGGCATGAAGCATGAAGCATATTAAGCCAATAAGTAGGGTTGCACTACAAGTACAAAAACCAAGCAAGAAGTGACCCCACCAACCAAAATTAGAGCTAAGGCATGCCAAAATAACACCAAAAACATGCTTGAACTAAGCCATAAAAAAGTAGCAAAGCATACTCAAGTATGAGGCCAACAAGGCATGCAAGCAAGACAAAAAGAGAAGGGGGCCACCCCCTCCTATTTTGGACCACAAGAGAAACTTTTTACCACTGAAATTCCTCTGAGTTTCAGTGGTAAAAAGGCCAAGCAAGGGGATATTCAAAAGCTTAGAGAGTTGGCTCAAGAGGCTTAACAAGCCAAAGAGAAAAAGAGGGGGACCATCCCCTAACCCCACAAGGTTCAAACCAACATTATAAAGCCTTAAAATCAGAGTTATTGAGAGGCTAAAATCAGCCTCAAAGTAGCATGCAAAGGTGGTATAATACTTAATCAAAACAAAGCTTTATAAGGAGTATATGCTTACTATAGACACCCCATTTTTGACCAATCTTAAGACTTAGACATCATCAATTGAGCGCTCGGTGACTGCGCATGTTGTGCTCATTTGGTTGAGAGCCTCACCTTCGGACCTTAGGACTCTTTGTACTTTGACTCGGTCTGCGAACTAAGTCTTGTTTTCTCTTCCCGGAGGGAGGGAGAGGTCTTGTAGACCATCTCTCAGTAGTCGTAGACTACTTTTCGTGGTTGTAGGCCACTGTTCCCGTTTGGAGACTAGCTTCCGGTTTTCGAAGCCGTCGGCCGTGCGCCTCAGTTCGGGACCGCTTAACATTCTCCATTTGGCACGTTTTTTGGAACACACCTTGTTTCCTCTATCTAGAGGGACACTGTGGTCCGGGAGACCACTTTTTGTGGTCATACGCCACTTTTTGTGCTCAACAGCCAGTTTTTGAGGCCCTCGGCCGCGTGCTTTACCTCTCGAACTCTCGTTTTGCATCCGTGTTGGTTTGTTCTTGGCACGAACCTTGTTTTCCTTGTTTGGAAGGTGGTACAAGGGTGGGAGATCAGCTTTCTCCTTGGAAACCACTTTTCTCCCTGCCAGCCGGTTTTCTGGTCGAGAAACTGGTTTTCTTGGTCTTTGGGCCACATTTTCTGGTTTCCCATCCCACCATTGGCTTGCTTTTAGTGTGGAGACCACCAATACCCTTGGCCGACCACTTTTTATTTGGGAGACCACTTGCTCTAGTTGGCCAACCAGGGAAAGTGGTCGGCCGACCACCTTTTCTGGTCGACTGGTTTTCTCCTGTTTTGTCAGATTGTATGGATGCCAGCTGTGCCAACTGGAAGGCACAAACTGTATCCTCCATACACATGTATGGAGGATTTGTATCCAAGCTTTTAGCTTCTTGAGGAAGCTTTAGCTTCAAACCTCTATAAGGGAGGCCCTCCCTCTCCTTTGCACAGGTTCAGAATTTGGGTTGAAGGCAAAATATATATCTCTTTCTATATCTCTATATTTTGGCTCAAAGTGTGTATTGTTCTTGACCTATTGCACCACACCTCATAGCCATACACCTCCACCATTGATCTGAGGTTCTTGGAGGGTATTTTCAGAGGTTGAAGAGTTGGTTTTTGGTCCCAAAACTTGCTGGGTTGAGCTTCAAGGGTAACTCATTTTCCCTCTTTTTAAACTCTACCTTGATCATTCTCTTAGCCATACTTGCATGCATATTTAGGCTTTGTTGTCAACTGAAAAAAGCTTCATATTTAAGTGTTTTTCATGTTAGTTTAAGGCTCTTTTGGTGTTGAGGGTCATCTACCCTCTTGCATGCTCTATTTAGCCTTGTTTTGTGCCATGCCATGAGACCTTTGTGTTGATCTTTGCTTGTCCTTTTAGCCACTGAAAGCCAGCGGATTTTTAGTGATTGGCATGTGGTTTTGAGGGCCTAAATCAGAGAGGGGAGACCCTCTCTCTTTTGGCCTTGTTTGTTTCCATTTTTGGCCTTTCAAAGGAGCACATACTTTCATACTTCCAAGGCTTGGTTCATGCACTTTTTGGTGACTTTTAGGGCCTGCCTAGACTCTATCTATGGCTGGTTTGGTCACCTTGGGTTTGCCTCTTGCATGTGTAGAGTAATCCCCTTTGTGGCTTATCAAAGTAGCATGTCATTCTTGCATGTATTGGTCATATTTTAGTGGGCTTTTGGTCATCATTTGGCATGCCATGACTCTATTTTTGGCTAGTTTGCTAGCCTTTCACATGCTTCATATGCTTGTAGTGTAAATCATGTTTACTAGCTTAGAATGCATGGTGTTTTGGCCCTCTATTCTAGCATGTTTTGGCCATGCTCCAACCTGGTTTTGTTTATATTTTGGTTTGCCTTAGCTCTATTTTGAGGCCTCTTGGTCGAAATATGCTTGCCATGCATGCTTGTGGTGTAATAGCCTTGCCTAGCTTTGAGTTTTTGAGGTCCCTTGCATGCTTAACTTGAGGTATTTTCATGTTTCAGCATTATGAGGAATTGCTATTTCAGAGCTTATTTCTTGCCATATTCTCATGTTTGTCACTCTTTCAATGTGCTTGAGAGTTGCATCATTATACCCCATTTGTGAGCCATTGCATGAGCTTCATTTTTGTGCCTTTCAAGCCATCATCTTAGTTCACTTTGCCCCTATTCTGGCCTGCATAGGGTCTTTTTGGAGTTGGTTTGGCTATTCAAGCATTGCCTTGCATGCCTATAGTGTAATATACTTCACTAGTTTCGGTGCTTGAGCCATTCAACATGCATTGTGTGAGTTGTTTACATCATTGGAGTCATTTTGTATGCCATTTTAGAGTTGGAACATGTGTCCTTGCAGTCCATATTTCATCCTTTTCAATGCGTTTGGAAAGTTATGTTTTATTCCTTAGGCTGGGGCCATTGCATTGGGCATGTTTGCATGAGTTTTGGAGCCTTGTTTTCATCATTATTGGCCACTGATTTGGGTGTGGCTGAGGCCCATCCATTTTGGTTTAAGTCCATTTTGCATTGAGTATGCCATTGTAGTTCATAGCATTGAGTATGCCACGTTGTCGCATGATTGATCATTGCATTGTGCATGCCTTGTTCATCTCATTGTGTATATTAGTTCCATGTGCATTGTGTATGCTAGTGTCATGAGCATTGTGCATGCCATGTAGCTTATAGCATTGTGTATGATAGTTGCATGTTTGCATGTTATCCCTTGCATGTTTGCATCACTTAGTTGCATTGCATTAGGATTGCATGCTAGAGTTGCATTTGTGCATGCCATATTTGTTGCATTGTGTTTGGGATAGGAGTTAGTCTGAACACGGGAAACGAGGGATGCCTCATACTCAATGTGACGAAACGTGCCTCGATTCCCGGTCGCTGACATTCTTGACTACCCATGATGGAGTTGATGGCTTTAGGTGCTTGTATGTGCATTCATTTCACATTGAGTCGTGCAATTCGGCTCCTCGGCCATCATGCATTGAAATGTGTGATTAGTGGCCCGAGGGTCGAGGACTACACTCCCTTGAGCTTATGCAATGATGAGGAGAGTGGTCGTGCACACATGTGTTGCAAATACTTTGCCATGCCTCTCTCTTTCCCTTGCAGAAAACCAGAAACCAAGAGAGGAAACTGGTCGGCCGACCAGATTTACCAGCAGGCCGACCACTTTTTTTGGTTTCCACCACAAAAGGTGGTCGGTAGTTGGTCTCCTATTCCTATAAGCTGGCCGGCAGCCTTCCCACAGATTCCCAGGGTGGAGTTTCATCTCTCTGGAGCTTTGTGCAAGTTTTTGAGACCAATTGCAAACAAAGGCGCGTTGCGAGGGATTTCCAAGCAAGGCAATTCAAGCATGCCTGCGTCCTTTGTCATTCAAAGTAGAGCTAAGGTAGCCCACATTCATTTAGTTTGTATGCTCATTTAGATTGTTTACTTAGTTAATGTTGTGTAATAATTAGCTGTAGCTTATTATTCATTTCGTTGTGTAATAACTAGTTTAATTAGATTAGCTTAGGTTAGCTAGTTGGTTTTGTATTATTTATTCGGACCCTCCGTCGAGAGGGCGAATTTTGTAATAAGTGTGGGTCTGTGTGTTGCATATCTTCCAACCCCACTTCTTTCTTCCTTTTATTTACCAGCTTACGATGGTTAGTTTTAGGGCATGTTTCAATTAGCATCCTTATGCTTCGCATGTTCGCATTCATTCATCTATCTTGCATGCACTGGGCTCGGCGCATCATAGTAACTGCATTGCATTTCAATTCCGAGTTGAATACATGTTATCTGTAGCATCTCATATGCCATCTTAGAACAGCCGAGCGTTTCTTAGTTGCATTTTGCATGTGTTGTATTAGCCATCTTAACATGAACTAGGATCATGCATTGATTACTAACTAGTTTCTGTTTTGGTTTAGAGTACTCGGTGAGTGTTTATGCTTTAGCATCCTTGCATGTGTGTGAGTGATTGCCATGATAGCATGCTTGCCATGAGGCTAACTGCTTATGTGATATACCTGCCTGAATACCTGTGGGTGAAGGTTGGATTATTTAAATTGGAACAATTCATCGATTGCGAGTTTTAAGCCCACTTGAGAGCGACAAATCACCATGTTTTCTAAGCCCACTTGAGGGTGGCAAAATCTGCATTTTAGCCTACTTGCGAGTAGCAAACCTCTTTCAAAAACAAACATGAGATGTTTTGTTCTAACTTAGACGATCCAGTCTATACTTGTATGCTGTACGCATCACGTAACAACTCTAGGCTAATAAGCCGGAATAAGAGCACATATGTTTTCAAAAACAAGATGTCATGTTTAGTAGTGGCCGATCATTGATCGGGCGAGCGGCGGTGCTCATCGCATGACCTTCCCCAATCGTACCCAAGCTCCTGAGCCGAGGCAACTTTGGTGATGACAGACACGTGACCTTAGGCACGAGTCTGGGTTTCCTAAATTTCCCAAAAATAAAATATTTAGGTGGCGACTCTGTATCTGGCAAAGCAGTCCATGTTTGGCACTTCTTTCTAAAAATCAGTTTTTCAAAACAATTTGCTGGATTTGGACTGTTTAGTGATTTATCAACCTCATATTGCACTTTGTGAGATCAGATTAAGAACCGTGACATTGAGTCTGAACTGTAGTAAGCCCAATGGACAAAACGGGATTTTCTCGGGACGTTCGGGGACGTCTACACTTACCCTTGAAGAACAATAGCAAGACAGCAACTTCAGCAACAATTTTGCACCAAAGCCAATGCTAGGACCTCAAAACAAGCTCCAATGGGCTTTAACTCCAAAGTGAAGGTGCTTAACTAGGTGTCTTAGTGAAAAAGTGTGAAGAAAACTCACTTTTAGACTCAATGTAGCAAAAATATAGAGAGAGGGGGAGAATTCTAGATAGAGAGGGATATTTTTAGCTCCAAAATTCTGAACCCTCAATTAGGGGGAGGAAGCTCTCCTTATATAGAGCAAACAAGCCAAAAGGCTTGCTCTATCCCTCCATACAGTGTATGGAGAATGAGTTCAGTGAGCCACAGCTAGCTCAAAAGATCTGAAGATATCTCAAATGGAGAAAAGTGGTTGCCGGCCAGTTAAGATGGCCGGTCAGCCACCTCCCCTAGCCGACTGACCACTTGAAGTGGCCTATAAGGGAGAAAAGTGGCTGGCAGATGCCAAAAGTGGCTAGTAGCCCTTCCCCTCCCTCAGGCAAAGGGGTAACAAGGTTTGGCCCAAAAACCAAGGCCAAACCACAAAGTGTTAAGAGGCTCAAAGACAAGGCACTCAACCAAGGCCTTCGGGCGCTCGAAACAAGCACAAACATGCACAATCATCGCGTGCACAAATGATGACGTCTGAGTCTTAAGGTCGGTCAAAAATGGGGTGTCTACACTTAAGATGGTTAGTTTAGGGACATTATGTTTTATTTAGCATTCTTCATGCTTGGGGACATGCACTGAGGCTCGGTTCATCATTCTAACTGCATTGTTGTTTCAACACTTCTTTGAATACGTGCTTACACAGCATGCTATTTCATTGATTCATATGCCATGTTTAGTAGTCGAGCCTATTAGTTGCATATCGCATGTATTGCATTTGTTGTCTTGCATAAGTTAGGAATCATGCATTTTTCTAACTATTTTGTTTATTTTGGCTTGGAGTACTAGGTGAGCCTTTACTCGCCTTAGCATAATTGCATGAGTGTGATTGTCGCCATGTCTAGCATGCTTACCATGAGGCTAATTGCTTAAGTCCTAAACTACTTGAATGCCTGTGGATGACGGTTATTGTTTGAATTGGAGTAATTTGAGTAATGTTCATATGCGATCAGTTTTTCAAGTGGCACATATTTTGAAATAATTTTCAAAACAAACATGACTCGAGATGTTCCAATTCTTGCAAGTTAGTCTATACTTGTGTGTGTGTGCATCACATAGTAATGCTAGCCTAATAAACCAGAATAACAACATATAATGTTGATAAAAATCATATCATAATTAGTAGAGGCCGATCTTTGATCGGGTGAGTGGGGTGCTCAATTCATGACCTTCCCCTCTCGTACCTAAGTTCTCTAGCCGAGACAATCTTGGTGATGATGGACACATGGCCTTTGGCATGAGTCATGGGTTTCTTAAATTTTTCAAAAATAAAATATTTAGATGGCGACTCTGCATCTGACAAAGCAGTCTAATTTTGACAATTTGATTCAAAATCAATTTTCCAAAAGATTTGTTGGATTTAGACTCTTTAGTGTTTATCAATTTCACATTGCACTTGTGAGATTAGATTCACAACCGCGGGAGTCCGAATTGTAGGGCTTATATTAGAACTTCCGAAAGGGGGCGGAAAAAGCCGAGCTACAGTTTCTGGCGACTCTATTGGGAAAATTAGAGAACTTGACTCAAACTCATGATATGAAATTTTATCTACACTTATATGTTTCTTTACATTGGATTTACGTCGGTGCGTTTAAGTCACTGTGTTTGCCATCTGCTATTCCTGGATGGTTTGCTGGAGGCTTGCCTAGAAGCTTGCCAAAAGGCTGACTGGTTGCGGGCTCTGCCGCGATGGGAACATAACCCTTGAATCTGGACTACTGCTGTACCGTTTGATACTCCTTTCACTTCTCGGTGTTAGGTATGAGAGGTATATTTGGTAGTCTTGCTGAGGTACACTTTTGACCATTTGGCCTACTTACATATCAAAAGTCATAGAGACTATTCCAAACTAGGACAGGTTGCTCACCCGAATTCAAGATTGCGTGAAACCACTTTGTTTGAATAGTGAACCCTAGTTCCTAATGAAACTAGGACAGGGTAACCCTACCCCCTCATAGAGGTGTTTTGGATCTCACTTAACTGGTATGTTCTTTATAGTGAAACTGTATAGGAACATGTGTATCAGTTGCAAGTTGGGTATCAGTTTTGGGGGCACAATTCAGTATTGAAAGCAGTCCTATAGCTTTGATTACATCTGTGTGTTGTTAACATCTAAGCTGAGGTACTGTACATTTTTCAGATTTTTTTTTAATTTCTTTTTGCTAGGTAGTTTATCACAATAGCTTCGGGAAGTTCGGATATCCCCCTAGCACTCTGGACTTGTGTCAAGAGGCTTTACAGATCTGGAGATCTTGTTAGAGAATAGCCTATGCTTGCTTCGCTTCCACCGGCTACTAGACGGAGAAGAGTTAAGCATAATTCACCAGTCTAACGATCACCTGTATCTAGTCAGGCTCAGTTTTCTATATCTAGGCCAGCACGAGATCACTTGCCAATTCTAATGGCACAACTCCCTTCAGTTAGTATGGAGGACTTGATCCGTCATCTTTAGCAAATAGTGGAAATCATGCAACAAGATGTTGCTTGTCAAGCTGAAGTCACAGCCTATTAAACTGAAGTAATAAATAGGCTGCAACAACAACAACCACAGCTGGCAGTGGCTTCTGTATTCCAGCATTTGGAGCCACACTCCATACTGCTAATGCCCAGGCTAAGAATCAGGGCAATCTGGTAGACCCCATCCCACCACAAGCCTCTAAGGCACTAGTGTACCAAACTGAGGCTCTGTTTGAATTTGAAGTTGACCCGACTGTACTTAAGTTCAACAAGCTGGAGAAGCTTTTCAAGCGGGCACAGGGTGTTAACTCAATCCCCAACATTGAAGATGGATATACTGACTCTGTAGTAACCTTGCCAGACCGGTTCAAAATGCCACACATCGTTTGGTTCGATGGCTCTAGAGACCCCATGGTTCATCTTCGGCTATTTTCAGACATTCTGCGGCTGATGGGCCTTACTAGATTAGAGAAGCTCTCACTCTTTGGCTGGACCCTGTCTGGTATAGCAGTTATCTGGTATGCAAAGCTGGACGATTCTATGAAACAGAGTTGAGAGGAAATAGCTGAGGCCTTTATTGCACAGTACTCCTACAACACCCAAATCGAGGTCACAACCCGTGATCTCGAAGCAACGCGCCAGGAACGAAAAGTGGGTTTCTTAGAATTCGTGACAAGGTGGAGGGCCAAGGCTTCGATGATGACTACACGACCTTCAGAGAAAGATTAGATAAGGATGGTAGTCTGTAATCTGCACGAAAAGTTACTGTAGAAAATGATAGTCTTACCTTTGTTCACGTTCACCGAGCTCCATGAGACAGGAGTTCAGATTGAAGACACCATGAAACAGGGGCTAATCACTGATAAGAAAGAGCAAGCCAAGAGACCTTTTGTGCGCAGTTCCAATGCAACCATTAGTGGTAGCACAGCCGCACGACCGTTAGATGTGAATGCTATCGCCACCACAACCAAGACCGCTGTGAGACCATGAAATATCCTCTCACATGGATTGTAGAGATCCAACAAAGAGATGAACTTTACTCCAGTAGACCTGCACATATGAGCATGATTGACACTACCTAACTGGGGTTGCTGACCGGAGACACTCTGATGCTAAAGTTAGTCCTTTGATTGAAAGAATAGAGCTATGGAAATCAAGAGTGTTGGTGTGTAGTGTTGGGAGAGAGCACATACCTCCTCTTCTGGGATGCCCCCCTTTATATAGATGGGGGGTGTGATATTTGTTTGGGCTGGACCTATTGTAGGCCTTGTTTGGGTTAACCCCAATAAGCGGATATATATTTTTTTCTGGCTCCCACAATTGCCCCAAAAATTTCATTGTCTACGGTAGAAGGAATGAGAGTTTTCTTGCTGAGTTACGATGTTCAAATAACTGTTAGGTTTTTTTTTTTTTTGGATAAAGAACACTCTGGATAAATGAATAAAATGTACGAATGAATGACTGCTTGTATGCTTGAATGTATGTATATAAAGGATGGCGACCATAGGACGAAATTATATCACATGAGTTCCAAACAAATCATAACGATGGGCCACGGTATTGTTATCCTCAGGCAAGGGCTGTAGGTCATGGTACTGTGACCCTCGGGCGAGGGTGTAGTATATTCTCAAGTGCAAAGAGCGCTTCAAAATATGGACTTTCGTGCTGAGCTAGAGATATTTCTATGTACCAAGCACGGAAATGATTGCTTGAACCAAATAATGTAGATTAAATACAATAGATATATTAGCCAAAAAATGGACCACGATATTATTACCCCCGGGCGAGGATGTAAACCTGCGGTATTCTAACCCCCGGGCATGGGTGTAGACCTGCGGTATTCTAACCCCTGGGCATGGGTGTAGGCCGCGGTATTCTAACCCCCAGGCATGGGTGTAGGCTTGCAGTATTATAACCGCGGTATTCGAACCCCTAGGCATGGGTGTAGGCCTTTGCTGATGGTGCTTCATGCTGAATGCGAAGATTACGCTGTACTTGGAGACGTTTGTTGATTTTAAGTAGCGATCAAGTGCTAATATTGCAAGGATTTTGAATAATGCATCCTGTGTCAGCGATGGCTTGTACCGAATGAGGTAAACGAGTTAATCACAAATAATATTTCACAAATAATATTGCTCTGCTTGTGAGGAATTGCCAAGTAGATATCCTTCAAACTATTTAATTGCCATGAATTTTGGGTCAATTAGCATTGCTCGATTTGCGTTTAATCCAATGTAGACTTGCCTCATTGCTTTTGGACTTGCCCCATTGCCCTATGTTGCAGGGAAGATTCGGCTTTGGTAAAATGACGGCGCACAAAAATATGCGAACTGCTGACTGCCAAATGAGAATTGCCTACAGCCAAGTGTGTAATGTATTGCCCTAAAACTAACGCTTGCTTGGAGTGTTACGAAAAAGGAGCGGGAGTATGCAACTCGATCAAATGTCGTTGTAATGTTTGTACGAAGTTGGCCGAGTATGCATGCATATCAGAGGTGTCGAGATGATGATCGACTGACGTGCCCCAATTGGAAAGCGAAAAATTGACTAAGATGTCCCAGTGGGCAATAAATGGCTAAGGTAACGAAATGAATGATCGGGAAAGACAAAGGATTATTTCCTAGCCCAAAGATCCTATCGTTGAAAATGCATGCCGATCGGGCATGATGTGACCGTTGATTTTGCATTTAATGTTCCTAATGGGCCGATGTATTGAGCTTAATATGCGACTCAGAATTTGCAAAATTGGACCGTACGGATGTGTTCAGAAGGGTCCAAATAGTTTGAATTGACTTTGGGATCGCTATAATCGGACTCCTGATGGCGTAAGTGTAGCCAAAATAAAACTGAGAGCTCAGATCAACAGGGTGTGATCAACCGCGAAGCACAAGATAATTCCTCTATTGGATGGCTGGTCGCCTTCTCTAGAGAACCAGTTTACTTTATACACAAACTTTGATCGGCTCGTATGGCTTCGTTTTAGCTTCGATTTTGACGTGGTTTATGGCGTTGGACTCGTCGCGATGAGGACTTCACGCTGGTATGGTCAAAACTTGATTTTGACAATGTTGAAAATTTTTGTTTTCTGAAAATTTTGTCCGTTTCGCAACTACCGGCGACCTTTGGTTAGTTCTTGGCTCCTCAGATTAGTGGGTTTAGACTCCTTGAATTGACACGAATCCGCTAGTATTTTCAGATATAGATTTTAACAAGCCGAGATGCTAGTATTATGCTGAGATATTAGTGCCGAGCAAGATTGTGTATACTGGACTGTCAAATAAAGCTGCCGAAGTCGAATAATATTGCTGAATCTGAGTTGATAATATGCGGAATGAAAAGCCGAATTGCAGAGTCGAGTAATGTTACAGTTAATTGTTTTGCCGAATACTTGTGGCCAATGTTGCTGCATAAAGTTGACAATGCATAGAGTTGACAAATAATGTTGTTTAGCCGAATAAAGCTGATGCATGGTTGAATAATGATCATGCATAATGTTGAATTAATAATGGTGCCAAATAATCTTGTCGAGTATAGTTGATGCACTGTTGAGTAACTAGTGTTAAAACATCGGTGTCCGTTTCATATATAATGTGATTTTGCTGAGAAGTTGGTCAGCAACAATTGGGTCGGTGATCGTGCCAATCTTTTGGTCGGCGATTTTTCTTAGCTTCGCGGTGTGTCGGCTTCCCTTCGGAGTTGGATTTGCTAAACTTGGATGGCAATGGTTTTCGATTTATTGAACTTGAGTTTCTTGTCCAACGTATACCTGCCCATTGCTTTTGAATATTATTTGTTATTTGGAAGGAATAAAATTGACGTGGGCCAAAATTGCCAAGTAGGCCGATAAAAATTTGAAATGGATGCCATGCCATTGTTCGGTGCCTGGTGATATCGGAATGAAGCCGAGACAAAGTAAGGTGCTTGGTGATATGCGAAGTGAGCCATTCCGCTCAATTTTTTGAATAAAATATGCAAATTGTGTTTTTTTTGTGAGTTGAATTTACAAATTCTGACCATACGGATGGACTCGGAATGCGTCAAATAGCTAGAAAGGACTATTGAGTCGTTGTAATCAGACTCCTGGTGGCGTAATTATAGCCAAAATGATTCTGACGGCTTAGATTGGTGAAGACTAGTGCTTTACGATTCACTGGATAATTGCTCTTATATTGAAAAAAATATAACAAGACGTCTTCAATCATCGTGACAAATTTGAAGCCAAGATGTTAGAGTGATGCCAAGATAGTAGTGTCGAGCAATGGTGTGATATTTCCAAGAATTAAATCATGAGATTCAAGGTGGTAGCGTCTCGGCATTACCGCGACACTGTCAAATTATTTTTCCAAGTAATGATGTTCGTAGAATAATGAATAATAACCTTGCCGAATTGTAGAGTTGGGCAATATTGTGTAGTTGGCTGCCGAGAATGTCCAAAGCTATGGTGTGTGGGCAGCCGAGTAGTTTTGTGGCCGAGTAATGCGAAATAATGTTAGTGGTTAAAAATCTTTTGGGTGAGCGTAATGGGCAGCTTGGGCGAGTACAATGATGCTGAGAAGGGTAAAAGAGCTACCGAGAAGCCTTGTTGGATTGCCGATTTCAGCGGTTGTTTGCCGAGTAGTAGCTTGGCTTGGCCAAGATGGTTAATTTTGATGCCGAACTAAACCATTGAGCAAATGAAGTCGAGGTGCTGGTGCTGTACCAAGGCACAGTGCCAAGCTTTGTGGTGTTGGTCTCTATGAATGAAGTGCCGAATTGTCTGTTTATGAGGTCGATGATGGAGCTTTCAAACCTCCTTTATAAAACACTCCAAAAATTATTTGGGCAACATAAGTCGTATAGATTGCCTTAACACTCCAAAAATTATTTGAGCAACATGAGTCGTATAGATTGCCTTAACACCAAAAATTATTTCGGCAACATGAGCCGTATAGATTGCCTTAGGAAAAAATAAAAAAATTATGAAGTAAAATTATGAAAAGAGACAATAAAGATTGTTTCATACTCTCACAAATTATGAAGTAAAAAATGCTATATTACTTGTGATAATAACTCATGGCCTTATTTATGTCAATTTAGTCTAGAGAGAGAAAAAGTGAAGACCCACTTTTTTTTTTTTTAGGATATACACGTGCGTACATGTTAAGAATTAAATGGATAGATCATGCATGAATTTGGCCAATAAATCCCGTTAGTAATGCCGAAAAGAGTTGAAACCCATTTTTAGAGAATGCAAAAGTAAATACAATGACTATGTGTCGACTACTCTTTGAGAGAGAGTGTCGAGATAAATATTAAACAAATGTTTGGACCAAATCTATGAGCATAATCGTATATATATATATGTGTGTGTGTGTGTATATGTATTTGCATATAGACAGCAAGATTGAAAAATAAATTGAAACAAAGAGGAAAAGGATAGGATCAACCATGGGTCTTGCTTCTAATAATGCGTAATGATGATATGGGCATCTTAAGTGTGGTGTTTGTCATCTCCTTCGTTGAATTCTCGTAGACATTTCCCACAGACGGCACCAATTGTGAGACCATGAAATATCCTCTCACATGGATTGTAGAGATCCAACGAAGAGATGAACTATACTCCAGTAGACCTGCACAGATGAGCATGATCTGCGCCACCCAATCGGGGTTGCCGACCGGAGACACTTTGATGCTAAAGTTAGTCCTTTGATTGAAAGAATAGAGCTATGTAAATCAAGAGTGTTGGTGTGTAGTGTAGGGAGAGAGCACATACCTCCTCTTCTCGGAGGCCTCCCTTTTATATAGATGGAGGGTTGTGATATTTGTTTGGGCTGGACCTATTGTAGGCCTTGTTTGGGTTAACCCCAATAAGTAGATATATATTTTTTTCTGGCTCCCACTACCGCTAATCCCTTTGCTAGTACAACTCCATAAACTTCAAACAACCAGGCCCCATCCCAAAGGACCTTTACCTCACTCTACATGCCTTTATCCCAAGCCATGAGGGTGTTGAAAAAGGGGCACCTCAAGCCATTAGAGACTCGTCCACTACCCGATCCTCTCCCACCAAAACACAACCCAGCCAAGTACTACGTGTTTCACCAGCAACACAGTCACGACACTGACCAATGCTTTAGGCTGTGTCATAAGATTCAAGACCTCATCGATAACAAGGTGATCGCACCACCCTAAAAGCCAAATGTGACTACCAACCCTCTCCCAGCCCACAATCAAGTTCCTCCACCTCATAATCTAAACCTAATCCATACATTGGCCTTCCCATACGACCCCAACGTATATATTACCCCTTTCCACTTACCCAAACCAACGTTGTTCATTCCTGAAAGCACAGATTTGTGCATGATGGACACGTCCACACTTCAACCTAAACCCGTGGTGGTGACAGTGGTAGAAGAAGGGAAGCTGGCCTTAGAGGAGAGTACGAGTCCGCTGCTTGAGAGCTCTGAGGATTTGACTGAGAGGGAGTATGACCCATGCTACTATATTGTGCCGGTTGATCAAATCAAGCCAGAAGTGGTATTGCCAATAGTAGTGGAGGTCAATGTGGTTAAGGAGGATGGCCCGAGCCAAGGTTTGGATGATCTGGCAGAGCTTAAGGAGGACTTAGACAGTCTGCAGTTCTATGACGAACAAGATCAATGGGATATGCAAATTGACTGGTTCGATTTGAATGGGTTGACAGACAACTCTGGATGGTTGAGTGATGAACCTGATAGGGAGGAAGCAACTGAAACAAAACCAAAAGAAAAGGAATCAAGAATAGCTGCAGTGGCTGGAATGGATGATGAAAATAGGAAACTACCGGAGAGCACCGGCATCGAGAATTTAGCTTAAGACTTGGGCACTGTGAGTACTGCGGATACAGAACAAGAAGCTGCGTTGAAGTAGTTTCAACAAGAGAAGATGGAAGACAACCAGAAAGCCAGAATGGCCTAACACCCTGCGGGAGATGCTTGTGATGTGAGAATGATTAGAATGGAGCCGGACAATTGTTTGTCATTTGCCGGAGGTGTATGGTGGGAGGATGATGACCTACATTTGGCTCACACCGATGAAGACTGGGATGAGTGCCTTCTAGACAACACCTGGTACGCTGAAGAGATTGACCACATGATGAAACGTGGGCCGTATTTCAAGCCACTGCATTTAGACCAAGCTGAGACCTCTGGGAAATATAGAGAGGTTAAAAAACAGAAAGAGAAATAGTTGGAGGAAGAGGCAGTGTTGAAGCAACTAAAAAAAATCCAAGCCGATATTTTGATCTGGGGTCTTTTTATGGCCTCCCGAGTGCATTGACAAGCTATATTATCAACAATGGACAAAGCCAAACTGTCCATTGACACTACCCTTAAACAATTTATGGGATTAGTTTTCCCAGGTGGTGCTAGCCCAACCCTGACCTTTTTCGAGAAAGAACTGCCGCCAAAAGGCTCAGCTCACAACAAACCTCTGTACATATCTGTTGAATGTAGAGAAAAATGGGTGCCAATGGTGTTGGTCGACACCGGGTCAACTATCAATGTCTATCCTTCTCGCACAGCTTATGCCATCGGTCTAAAACCAGTAAACTTCGTGCCCACAGCCCAAGTGATTCGGGCATATGATAATACTAGCAGGAAGGTGATGGGCACAATACAAATCCGAGTTCAGGTGGGCCAAATGCAACAAGATGTCGAGTTCCATGTCTTAGATGTGCCAGCCACTTTCAACTTACTGCTAGGGAGGCCCTGGCTACACCTTGTGAGAGCAGTCTCTTCTACCCTTCACCAAATGCTGAAATACCCTCACGGGAAGGGAGTGGCAATTATGTTTCGGAATTCGTCCATACATCCTTCGCCAGAGGTAACTACACCAGTGCTGGAGATTGTTCATGGTGAGGAGAATGTATTCCTTTCAGGGTTTACCTTGGTTGAGGCTCGAGTGGTGCAGAACATCTTGGCAGCTGATGCGGCATGTATGTTAGCGCCCAGTCTGTATATTTCATGAACAAACTCCAACACGTGCTAGGAATGGAACTAGAAAAAAGTGGCCGGAAAGGCGTCACAGGATTGGCCGATGTGTCGCATAATTCGCATGCCTTTGGTCTTGGCTATATGCCCACCAAAGAGGATTGGGCCAGGAAAAGAGAAGAGATGGCAGGCAAAGCCAGAGCCAAGCGGGTTGGGAAATACTACGAGCTTGTTCACAAGCTGATCCGAGGAACGCTGAATGGCCACTTTGTTCGGGAGGGAGAAGACTTCCCATTTTGTGGCTTTCCCGAGCCCTAGTTGAATTTTGCAAAGCAGCGTGTCCCCGGCTTCGAAATCTTCTTCGACCTATAATTACAAGACAGTGATGCTGAGGAAAAGGCTGAACCAAGTGCTGAAGCTGAATAGACCATAGAAAGTGACTTGGACAATGGCGAGCTTAGAGTAGGGGCAGTACTGGCATGTCTCCTTTCAGATCCTCCGGTCGACTCAGAGAGCTTAGGGGATAACCTGACAATCTCTATGATCAGAGACCAACTGAATGTGAACCCACCTAGTAGTATTTTGGATGCATCTGAAGCGGCATCTCTCGTTTGGCAATTGGAGGAGGGCTACCTGTCTAGTTCTGAGTCGGGTAGTGAGCCAGAATCTAATTCCATAGAGTCTGTGGAGTCGGAATCAGATTCTAGTTCTTCTGAGTCTGAGTCTGGTATTCCTAGGGGTGATAACCCAGATGCCAAGGTCTTGTCCAGGTCCTCTTTTTTTTTTTGCTTTTGAGTTGGTTGTAACTAAAGAGCTGGACTTTATGAATGATAATATCGCTACTGTTTCTGAGTATTTCTCTGTGTCGCTTGTTTATTGCACTGACCAAGATTTTCAAAATTTTAATGAAAGTGAAGAAGAAGGAATTCCTCTTGTTTTGAAAAACTTGATTAATCAAGAGGAGAAGAGGTTTGCAAAACCCCTTGATGATGAAATCATTGCTATTAATGTGGGTATTGAGAAGGATCCACGTCTGGTCCAGATCGGGTCCACGTTGTCTTCAGATGAGAGTGAGCGTTTAGTCATTTTATTAAAAGATTTCAAAGATGTTTTCGCATGGTCCTACGAAGACATGCTTGGAATCGATCCTAAGATTGTATAGTATCGGATCCTTTTTGACCCCGAGGCTCGACCCATCAAGCAGAAGTTGCGAAGAATACGTCCGGATTGGGCTTTGAAGATTAAGGAAGAAGTTACCAAATAGATTGAGGTAGGGTTCTTGCTTGTGTCTGAGTATCCAATGTTGTTGGCCAACATTATTCCAGTCCCAAAGAAGGATGGCATAATCAGAGTCTATGTCGACTTTAGGAATCTGAATAAGGCTAGTCCGAAGGATGACTTTCCCCTGCCGCATATTGATGAGTTAGTGGACTTTACCGTGGGTCATGCGTTGCTCTCCTTCATTGGTGGATTTTCCGGGTATAACCAGATTCTGATAGCACCCGAGGATAGAGAGAAAACTGCTTTTACTCTGCCATGGGGTACTTTAGACGTCCCCGAACGTCCCGGGAGGAATAAATCCCCGTTCTGTTCGTTTGTGGGTTTACTACAGTTCGGACTCAAATTGTCACGGTTCTTAATCTGATCTCACAATGTGCAATGTGAGATTGATAAATCACCAAAGAGTCCAAATCCGGCAAATTGTTTTTGAAAACAGATTTTTTGTAAAGAAGTGCCAAACATGGACTGTTTTGCCAGATACAGAGTCGCCACCTAAATATTTTTTATGGGGGAATTTAGGAAACCCTGACTCGTTTGCCTACGGCCACGTGTCCGTCATCACTAAAGTTGCTTTGGCTCAGGAACTTGGGTACGATTGGGGAAGGTTATCTATGAGCACCCCCGCTCGCCCGATCCGAAGATCGGCCTCTACTAACCATGATATCTTGTTTTGAAAACATTATGCGTTCTTATTCCGGTTATTAGCCTAGATTTACTATGTGACGCGCACAACATACAAGTATAGATTGGATCACCTAAATTGGAACAAAACATTTCATGTTTGTTTTTTAAAGAGGTTTGCTACTCGCAAGTTGGCAAAAAAAGCAGATTTTGCCACCCTCGGGTGGGCTTAGAAAACATGATTTTGCCACTATTTAGTGGGCTTAAAACTCACAATCAATGCATTATTCCAATTCAGATAATCTGACCTTTACCCATAGGCATTTAGGCAGATATATCACATAAGCACGTAGCCTCATGGTAAGCATACTATCATGGCAACACTCACACACATGCAAGGATGCTAAAGCGTAAATGCTTACCTAGTACTCCAAGCCAAAACAGAAACTAGTTAATAATCAAATGCATGATCCTAGTTCATGTTAAGATGGCTAATGCAACACATGCAAGATGCAACTACAATAGGCTCGGCTATTCTAAGATGGCATATGATGATGCTACAGCTAACACGTATTCAACTTAGAATTGAAATACAAATGCAGTCAGTGTGATGCGCCGAGCCCGGTGCATGCAATACAGATGAATGATGCAAACATGCGAAGCATAAGTATGCTAAATAAAACATGCCCTAATCTAACCATCATAAGCTAGTAAATAAAAGGGAGAAAGACGTGGGGTTGGAAGACATACACACACTCACGCACACTTATTACAGAATTGCCCTCGCCCAGAGGGACCAAAAGAATAATACAAATTAAACAAATAATTAACTACTCTAGCTAATTAAATATTACAAAGCTTCTAATTAATTAACAAATTAAATACAGAAGGAAAGTGGCCGCAGCCCCGCCTCGGAATGATGGGATGATGCATGCTCGGTTCACCTCGCCTGGAAACCCGGTACCATGCCACTGCTGCCTCTGTTTACACTGCCTTGCTCC
This sequence comes from Camellia sinensis, assembly GCF_004153795.1. Classification (NCBI taxonomy): domain Eukaryota; kingdom Viridiplantae; phylum Streptophyta; class Magnoliopsida; order Ericales; family Theaceae; genus Camellia; species Camellia sinensis. The sequence continues at coordinate 472,671 of NW_021024609.1, read as the reverse complement.
TCTGAAATTTATGAAAGTTTCTAGAATCCTTCTGAATCACTCCCTGAGTGTTGTGGAATATCACCGGCCACAATTCAAATCCACCGGCCATGGGAATAGGCTTATCGACCAAATATTGAACCACCGGCTGGAAACTGATGGTCGGTTGGCACCAAAAGTGGTTGGCCGGTCATTTCTTCATGCAGAGCCCTGTTTTGACAGTAGCAGAGGATAGACAGTGCATGGTATGGAATTTTCAAAGCAATGTGTGCATGGCCACTCTCCCTATCATGCTATGGGCTCAAGGGAGTTTGGTACTCGACCCTCGGACCACCAATTGCGCATTTCAACGCATGATGGTCCAAGAAGTTAAGTATGCATTTCAATGTGAATGAATGCAACAAAACACATGAGTGCTACACGCCCTATCATGTTGAGATCAAGGACATCGGCGACCGAGGATTGAGGGGCGTTACGTCACTTTGAGTACGAACGCCCCTCATTCCTCATGCTTGGTTTGACACCCCAAACCAAGCAAAGTGTAATGCAAGTATGCAATGTGACTCAAGTATGCAACATGTCTCAAGCATGCAATATGAGGCTAAGGTAACAAACATGCCAAGTGCAATGTGCCAAACATGCAAGATACAATGCAATGCAACCTATCATGCAAGCTAGGATATGGAATACAACTAGCTAAACAAAATGCAAACGTGCAAAGATGAGACAATGCAAGCATGGAACCAAAGTAATGCAACATGTCAAAACATGCAACGATGGACTTAAATCGCAAAGGGCAGACCTCAGCCTTGCCAAAAACAGTGGCCAAAACACCCAATTTAAGGGGCCAAAAGGGAAGGCGGATACACACACAACATTGGCCCATAAGCTAGACCACTATGCACAACATTCAAGCATGAGCAAGATGGAGTAAACATGAGGATGTGGCAATACAACAAGCTCTGAAATCATGTCAATAATGCTACCAAATCATGCACCTAAGGTGAATAAAGAATGCTAAAGGGCTTAAGGTCCAAAGCTAGTCAAGATGCTTGAACTAAGGCCATATCAACCAAGCCCCGCAAGGCCAAGATGACTAAAAATAGACTTAGGGCAGACCAAAAATAAGAATAGAACATGCATGGAACATGGTCAAAACATGCCAAGAAATTGACCCAAAAGAAAGGGCATTCAAAGCCACAAGGAGGGCCTAGGTAATGCAAGCTAATGACTCACACACTCAAGGCTCACAAGCCAAAATGCAAAGAGGCTATACCAAACATGGCAAACATGATCAAATCAGTACCCAACAAACCTTAAGCATGATGAAATATGACCAAAAGCTTTATGAAGTCAAGCTAGAACATGCAAGCATGGAGGTCTGAAGGCAAGATGCATTTGTAGGCAAAATGGAGGAATACAAGGCAAGTATATTATGCATGTAAGGGGTCAATAAACCCACATAGAACAGAGGTAAAACATGCTAAATAAACTCCAAATAACCTCTGAAACAAGACCAAACAAAACTGAGCATGCATGCTACCCTTATGAGCCAAAAACATGAACAAATAAGACACAAAGGGAGAGGGGTGTCCCTCCCCTATGCAAGACTTGAAAACCTCTTCTTCACCACTGAAATCCGCCAATGCACGAAAGTATTCAAAGCTCAACCAAAGAAGGCACAAAAGGGGCCAAACAAGGCCTAAGAGGAGGAGGACGACCCCAAACACAAAAGAGACCTTAATGAAACATCTTAAGCATGAAAAATCAGAGTTTTTATCAGTTAACACAAAGCTCAAAATAGCATGCAAAGTAGGTTAAAAGCTAGCGCAAGATTGGGGAATATAAAGCAATAGTGTTTACCCTTGAAGAGCACTTCAAGAGCAGCAAGTCCAGCCCCTTTTTCTCATCAAAACCAACTCAAAACTCCAAGAACAAACTCTCAACACCTCCAAAACCAAAGTATGGTGTAATACTAGGTGTCTTAGTGCAAAACTAAGAACAAAACACCCTTTTAGGCCCTCTAACACACACAAATGAAGAGAAAGAGGGAGATATATATAGAGAGAGAGAGAGTGGTGTATATATGCTATATAACTCTGATTTGCTGAACCTCCTCAAAAGAGAAGGAAGGCTTCCTTTTATAGAGGAAGACAAAGTGCTAAGCTTCTAAGGGAAGCTAATACAAAAGGGTCAAGGGGGTCAAGCTTCTCAAGGAAGCTAAGGCAAAGGGTCTAAGCTTCTTGAGGAAGCTAAGGCAAAGGGTCAAGCTTCCTCAAGAAGCTTGAGCAAAGGGTGCAAGCTTCTCCAAGAAGCTTAAGCAAAAAAAAGGTGCAAAGGGTGCAACTCCTCCATACACGTGTATGGAGGACAAGTTCGTGCATTCCAGCTGGCACAACTGGCATGCACAATGCCTGAAAAAGGCAAAAAGGAGGTACCGACCAAAAAAAGAGACAACAGGCCAAGTACATGGTCGGCCAACCACACAAAAAAGCCGATACACCTAAGAGAATACCGACCAACCAAACATTTGGTCGGTAAAAAAAAATCAAGGCCGGTGGCATCATGCCACGACCAGTGGGTTTCAGGGATGGCTAACAAGCCTCTTCCCACCCTCAGAAGCACAAAACACAAGTCCTTGGTGCAAAACCAAGCACAGAACAGGCAAGTTAAGAGATCCTGAGGCAAGGCTCACGGCCGAGGCCTCCGAGAACTCAAAATGAACACGAACATGGATGATCACTGAGCATTCAAACGGTGACGTCCACGTCTTGAGGATGGTCAAAAATGGGTTGTCTACAGGTACCTACTGCTATCGAGTGATGCCGTTTGGGCTGAAAAATGCTGGGGCTACCTATCAATGGGATGCAACCACTATTCTGCATGATATGATCCACAAAGAGGTCGAGGTGTACGTGGATGACATGATTGTCAAGTCTATAGAAAGAGAGGGCCAGCACACCGCCTTGAATAAATTCTTTCAATGGATGGAGAATACAAACTGAGGTTGAATCCATAGAAATGTACTTTCGGTGTAATAGCAGAGAAAATACTGGGCTTCTTGATCACACAGAGGGGCGTCGAGGTAGATCCTTCCAAAATCAAGGCCATCATAGAAATGCCACCACCGAGGACTGAAAAGGAGGTGCGAGGCTTTCTAGGCAAATGCAATTCATAAGATGGTTTATTTCTAAATTAATCTTAACTTGTGAACCACTTTTTGGTCTCCTGAAGAAAGGAAATAAATTCTGATAGGATGATCGATGTCAATTCACTTTTGAGCAGATTAAGCAGTACCTTCAGAATCTGCCTGTGTTATCGCCGCTAGAGCTAGGGAAGCCTTTGATTCTGTATCTGTCAGTAACAGACACCACAATGGGATGCATGCTTGCTCAGGAATCTAAGGATAGGGTAGAGAAAGCTATCTACTATTTGAGCAAGAAAATGCTAGATTATGAGACCCGCTACACTCCGTTGGGGAAAGCTTGTTTATCCTTGGTATGGGCTACCAGGAAGTTAAGGCACTACTTGTTAGCTCACTCTATAATTCTGGTTTCGAGATTAGATCCCATCAAATATCTCTTTGAGAAACCAGCGCTTATGGGTAGGCTAGCCTGTTGGTTGTTTCTTCTCTCCGAATTTGATCTCAAGTATGTTACCCATAAGTCGGTCAAGGGGAGAGTTGTAGCGGAGTTCCTGGAAGATCACCTAGTAAAGGGGGACGAAGCGGTAGAATACCTATTCCTAGATGAAGCTATTTTGCAAGTCGAGGAGGAGACTTGGATAATGTACTTTGACAGAGCGTCTAACCAATATGGTTATGGGATAGGTGTGTTGCTGATAGCACCCGACAATTCTCATATACCTTTAGCCTTCAAACTTCGGTTCAAGGTATCCAATAACGAGGCAGAGTATGAGGCACGTATCACTGGTTTATAAGCCACCCTGGAACTAGGGGCAAAAAGGTTGGATGTCATCGGGGACTCGAACCTAGTTGTTTCTCAAGCAAACGGAGACTAGAAGGTCAAAGAAGAAAAAATGAAGATTTATCACCAGACCTTGGACGTTCTCATTCCTAGGTTTGAAAAGCTGACTTTTACGCATCAACTGAAAGAGAGCAACAAGTTCGCTGATGCCTTATCAACTCTATCTTCTATGATAGGCATCCCGCTTAGAGTCTGGATACATTCGATCATTATTGAGCAGAGATACACGCCAGCCTATGAGACTATCACCGCAATAGATGAATCCCAAGACAAGAACCCTTGGTACTACAATATTTAGAACTTCTTGGAAAAGGAGACCTATCCACCAGGAGCAAATGCTAAGGACAAAAAGGAAATACGGCAGATGGCCGTTCAATTTATTATCTGCAGAGGTAAACTGTACAAGAGGGGTCATTTGAGAATGCACAAGTTGTGTGTCGAAGAAGAGGAATCAAAGCGCCTGATGGAGGCTATCCATGGAGGAGAGTACGGAGTGCACATAAGCAGAGTAATGTTTGCCCAGAAGATTCTCAGGCAAGGTTACTACTGGTCCATTATGGAGGAGGATTGTATTGGTTTTGTTCGGTAATGCCACAAATGCCAAATTCATGCTAATCATATGAACATCCCGCCCTCGAAGCTGTACAACATGACTTCGCCATGGTCTTTCTCAGTCTGGGGAATTGACGTCATTGGGTCAGTTATACCAAAAAGGTCGAATGGGCATGAATACATTCTGGTGGCAATTGATTACTTCACGAAATGGATGGAAGCTCAGTCCTACGCAATGTTGAAAGCAGCGCATGTAGCTAAATTCATCCGAAATAACATCATTTGCCGATATGGAGTCCCAATTGAGATTATATCTGATAATGGCTCCCACTTTAAGAAGGAGGTGATAGACTTGTTAGAGAAGTATAGTGTGGCTTTTCACAAGTCATCTACATACTGGCCACAAACCAATGGAGCTGTTGAGGCCGCTAACAAGAACATCAAGCATATTTTGCAGAAGATGGTTGAGACATATAGGGACTGGCTAGATAAATTTCCATTTGCACTCTGGGGCTACAGAACTTTAATCCGGACGTCTATAGGGCAACTCCTTATTTTCTTGTCTATGGAATGGAAGCTGTTCTGCCAATCGAAATAGAAGTCCCGTCGTTACGAGTTATGGCCGAGTGTCAGATAACAGAGGCAGATTGGCAGCAGAGCAGGTTTGAAGAACTGATGCTGTTTGATGAAAGAAGAGTGAAAGCATTGTACCATGTTCAGGGTTATCAACGCAGGATTGCCAGGGCTTTTAACAAGAATGTTAAGTCTCGGAATCTCAAAGAAGGAGATTTGGTGTTGAAAGACAACCGAGCTCCCATTTATGACCCTAGGGGCAAGTTCAGACCTAATTAGACTGGTCCTTGCATCATCAAAACTATCTGATCGGGTGGAGCTGTTATTCTCATGGACTTGGATGGCCTAGAATTTTCCCAACCGATCAACGTGGACAAGTTGAAGAAATACTATCCCTAAGGTGCTCGCTAGGCCGAAAACCCGGAAGGGCAACCTAGGCAAAAGTTAGAGCATAAAAAATTAGAAATAAAGAAAAACTGAGCTAGCAAGGTTGAAAACCTTAAAGGGCGGCCTTGGAAAAAGTTAGAGCACAAAAGGAGAGAGTTAATACTCGAGTGAACCTGAACCGAACTACATAAGGCCTGATTCCCATCTTCGCGATATGTAGGCAACTTTATCTTGAAGTTCGGCCATAAACACCTTTAACTCAACTGTCCTGTTCATGTGTTTGATCAGGTCATCTTTGTTTGTTCTTTACTTGAGGGTTCGGTTGTTCAGTTGTGATCTTTACTAGAGCTGGTTACGATGCTGAGCAGTGGTGTTCAAACAAGGGGTAGTTTTGATCTTTGGATTCGGAGTTATACATCTTGAGGATTGATTCCGTGCGTGTCAAGTGGTGATCCTTTTCGAAAATGGTTTTCGAAAGTTTTAATAAAAGTTGATTTTTGTTGAAATTTTTCCTTTTACAACTTAGACCATTTTTGGACCAAAAGGAAAATTTTCAATGCTCACAACTTTAATTTCATTGATTTCAACATGAAGTTCTCCAAGTCTCTGATACAAATCAAAGTTGCTTTTATTAAATTGAAAAAACTTGAAAAGAAAGTTCAAAACAATAAACTAGAGGCATAGATGAATTAGGTGCTCCTGCATCCCTCGCTCGTGCTTGTGGAAGCTCTTGAAGCCAAAGTGGGCCCGATTTGTGACTCATCCTTGAGCCAAGCCAGACATTTGCCAAAAAGGGCACAACTGAAACTAGGGGAGGGGCCAGAAGCTCTTTTGTCCTCCAAGTAGTGAGATACCTAGCCAAGTGTGAACCTCGGATGGGGAATGAAATCGGGTACTCTACCTCTTCCTCTCGGCGGATCTGATCATGTCCAAACTAACATCTAAATCGAAAAGGGAAGTAGAATATACAGTGTGTGAGACCGATCAACTGTATGCTAGGTTATAGAGTCATGCTGTAGCTCATCCTAGTCAGATTAAGCCAGGGGCAATGCCAAGCTATGTCAACAGTAGACCTGTTGCACATCCAGTGGCACCACCATCCCTCATTCGAGAAATCCACTAGACGGTGGTGGAAAAAATAGCCTCGAGCTGAGTACTTAGGGTAAGAGTCCACTACCTTCAGTTTATCCATAAGCCACAACTGGGAAGGGATAAAAAATATGAGAGATTAAAGAATAGAGAGATGTACATCGAGAGAAAAGTGAGAAAAGGGCTTTGAGAGAAAAATAGAGCATGAGTGCCAAGTCATGTAACCAGCACATATGAGAAATGATGGGAAACATTACCTGGAGAAGTAGTGAACTCCCCACGAATTTGGTAGTTTCCCGTCGATGAAAAGCGTCTAAGCCCATCAAAGTCTCAGCCAGCACCAAGGCAATGTAACTTTTGCCTTCTTTCAAACCTTGGGCCACTTCGACTAACAGAATGCTGGACCCACTGAAACTTGGGGCAAAAAAGAAACCAGCCAGCATGCACAAGCAGAGGGCATATTGCTGAAAGCCTCGTTAGAGAAGGTCACCTCGATCACCAATGTCAGAAAATTAAAGAACCAGGCTGAGAATATCCAGCTCTCCGTTGTTGACCAAAGATTGAAGCTCGTGTAGAGTGAGCCCACACATCCATCCCAAAGCTTGGAAGTGGCCAAAACGGGGCTGAGGTATATGATTTCCTCATCACGCTGGGATTCCATTAGTGCCTGAAATTCTTGAATTGTCAGGCATATTTCTTGTCCCCCAAAGCTAAATACATGTGTGCCTCCTCCCCCCCCAGGAAGCATAAAGGCTCTATCACATAACCACCGTTCCTACACTTATAGATGAAGGAAGTTGGAGAGACCACTACAAGGGAAGTTTTCGTGAATTCTTTGTGCGCGCTGGAATTTCGATCGCAGAATTTCGATTAAGATGTTCTTCTTTATGCTGCTCCTAGTTGTTCTATTCTACATAAGAAGATGCATAAATCCCTTTTGTTTTTTTTTTTAGATTGAAATTAGAGTTCATTAAGCCCCTTTATTAACATTACATTCAATTGAAAGTATTAATTTTCTTTTATATATATATTGACATATCTATATAACATGATCACTTGAGCACATATAGTGTGCTACTCAAGTGGTCATGTTACTCAAGTGACAAAAAAATACACGTATAATATTGTTACATCGTGCCTCTAATATTAATCTTCTTTTTTTTTTTTTTTCATTAGACTGCTAGTATATATATATATCAAGACTATTTTAACTCACTTTCCTGAAGAATTGAGCCCAATTTGGATTTTGGCAAGGTTTTTGAATGTTTAAGATTTTTTTCATAAATTTTATTCGTTTTAAGTATATTTAGATTGAGTTGATCTAAACTTTCAAAAACCGTGCAATTGGCTAGAACATGGCGTTTGACATACACAGACAGATACAAGTATAACATGTTTACTTTACAGTGCAATTAATTAGTTATGTTATAACTTATTGATTAGTTGGCGTAATTGTCCTTATTATCTTTAATGTCCGTGTAATTCATATGATCATCAAATATATGCGAAAATCATGCCAACAGAGGCTTAGAAGCTGCAGACATTAAGCAGAAAACTGAAACTGGGTCTGCTAAATAGCCGCACGTGCGGAGCACCTTGGCCGAACGTGAGAGACTCTCACCACACGTGCACCGAATAGCGCAATTATTTCAGAATGCAAGGTGCGTCTACCTTTGTTTCCCGCACGTGCGGGCCTCCTCGCCGCACGTGCAGCTGTGCCTTCCGCGCGTGCAGTTCCCCATGCTGCACGTGCGGTTCTGGGTGTTCCAGAACCGAAATTGCTGCTCTGCTTTGGAGCTTCAATGATCCAAAAATCAAACCCAAATTTGAATAAATCAAGGCTTAAAACTTACAAAAATATGGTGAAAGAGTAAATTATATGTTCAACCCAACATCATAAATTCAAACAAACTCATTGGTATTGGAAAAGAAAAGATAACTTTCCCAACCCAAATCCATAAATTCCTTCCTCCAACTACCAAAGATTATGCAAAACTTTGAGTGTAACTTTCCTAGCCCAAATCCATAAATTTCTTCCTCTAACTACCAAAGATTATGCAAAAGAAAGAAATTGAACATGAATAATGCTATGTATGCCATATACAAACATGAAGTCTAGAATTTAGCATTCTTGACATAACCTACACTACCCTAATTCTTAAACCAATGCAAATTCTCCCATCTCATATGTTAATTCCCAAGGTTGAGACAAGAATTCTTACCTTAGCTTATGGAATTGTGGAAGATTGACTTTAACCCTCAACACAGTTAAAAATTAAAAAAGAAAAATTAAAAAATTAACTTTTAACTTATTTCTTAAAATAGGTCTTAATAATAATGCATTTAATAATAGTATCCGAGGTAGGTTCAATGGATAGGGCTCAACACTACAAGGTTTTAACCCGTGCTCGAGACTCCATTGCCTCTCAGTATGGTACCCTTAAAAATAATAATAAATTTCATGTATACTACAAGAGAAAATAGTAAATTATTTCAAAATAATTTGAATGATTTTTTTTTTAAAATTTATAAAGCCTCGTGCATAGCATGTAACGAAATTTTTTTTAAAAAAATTATATACTTCATATTTTTAATTAAAAATAAAATTTATTGACATGACACAAACACGACACGATAAATATCAAATAATAAATGAATATGATTAGAATATCTCTAATCGTTCACCAAATCTTGCATCAAATTTAAATTTGATAAAAAAATTGGTAAAAAATAGGTCCAATTATTTCATTAAACTTGTATTCTTTCATCTTTAATAAAATTCAATTCCAACATGTTCCTAGCCTTGAAAAAGAAGAAACAAAACAAAACCAAAACAGTCTGCCTTTAATTTTTTACTTTAAGTCATTCATGTTGCAGAGCCAACCCCTGTAAAATATTAAGTCGATTGGATAGCAAAAATCACGTGCTTGAATCAATTTTGTATGGAGGGTTCCGTAGAGTATATCATCTTTGCAAAAAATTAAGTTGATCAGATAACGGAAATCAGGTGTTTGGGTCAATTATGAATGGACAGTTGTATGAACCGTTTATTTTTTCACCGTCTATATAAAATTGATTTCAACATGTGATTTTCGTTATCTGATCAACTTATTTTTTTATTTTATTTTGTTTTGCAAAAATGACATACTTGGCAATCCTAAAATGTAAACAGTTCAACTTATCCAAACGAGACTCAAAAATAGACATAATAAACCAGATTAGATGGTCCAATCCGATGGTTGATTGCACAATCCAAGTCCTCAAAAAGATGTAGAGAGAGGATGTACACGCCGTAAAGTAAAAGACCAATATGGACAAATAAAGGAGGTGTTGATCGTTACGAGAGGTGTCACATGTCAAATCGTGGTTAATTGTCCAAATCGCCCCCAAACACCCCATTCCCAACCACCCACTTTCCCCCTCCCTCCTAAAATAAAAGCTCCATTGTAACGCCCTCAAAATTAACCCATTATATATATCATTGACATGCATTATTTAAAGAAGACAATTTATTAATTCATTCATCAGAGTATTACTAAATAAAGCATTACATGTAACATTGAATAAAATGCCTTACAGGCTTACATCTTTCCAAGCCAACACTTGGATACAAAAATATAAGTTCTAACTCAAAACAAGAAAAGCCCTAGGCTTGAATGTTTACATGTACTAATAAATAAAGACAATTAACTAAAGGTAGTCTTCTTCAAACCAGAAGCCAAACCCTCCCAAGCTAAGTCCTTGGAGGTAGTTTATCACCTGAACCTGAAAATGATGTTCCCATAAAGGGTGAGCCACAGCCCAGTAGAAATATTCTAAACCACATATAAGAAATGAATAAAGCAATAGCATTAACAGATGGTTAACCAAGATAATCAATTACTTCATTTTACAGCCTCATGACACTATTGTCAAAGATACATTTTACTTTCCAACTTAATCAACATGGCTCAGAACCTGGCCGAACTTACAACAGTGAATTATATATATAATATTCACATTCTTCCAATATCAACAAACAAATGAGACTCAAGCTCAATTCAAAACACTTCATACTTCCAGATTGATACACATTTTAGTGCTGTATCAATAAAACACTTCTATATAAATAAGCACACATAAAAGTGATGCTAATGGAGTCCATCCCCTATCTCCTCCCAAACAAAAATCCGGTTTAGAGGTCCATCCCCTATCTTCCCCTAAACCGTGGAGTACATCCCCTATCTCCTCACACACACAAAACAATGTATGCAAATGCAATGCTCAATCAATACAAGTATTTTCTGTATCAATGCCATAGTCAAAATTAATGACTTAACCAATGTGATTAGTTTCAGTTATTCCTAATCCACATGCAATGTCTACAACAATCACGACTATCCTCCACCGATAGCCCAAAACAGTTATTTCTAAACTGAAAATAACTATGTCAACAATTCAATAGACAAATAATTCAAATTATCCGACTACGCCATTTAATCAATGAATTCCCCAATTCCATGAATTAAACTATCTTTTCCCAACTCCATGAATTAATTATACAAATTAATTTAATAAAACAACTAGGTTTTTTTCCCAGAATTTACCAAAGTATCCCCAACATATCAAAATACCAAAACTTAGAACAAAACCTATAAAATGGAGTAAGAAATCCCTATCTCAAAGAAAACAACTCAAAAGGTGAAGACAGAGATGAGTGCCCAAATACCAAAGTGCTCCAAATTGCCAAATGCTCAGATTAAATGGAAGCCCTCGACTCACTCTATCTTTTTAATGAAGGATCTAGGGTAGAAACACTCCCTAAGTGGATCAAATCTAAGAGAGAAGGTGAGTAGGGAGAGAGAGAAGTCGGACCTAGGGTTTGGAATCAAAAGAAGATGAAAAGGACTGATCAAAACCCGCTGCTGTGTATATAAACTGGACAGGCTTGCTCGAGCGAAGCCTTTGTCGCTCGAGCGACCAGACACAGAAAAGATACGCTCGAGCCAAGGCAACCTTGCTCGAGCCAACAACCCAAAAGCTCGCTCGAGCGAAATAAAACTCGATCGAGCGAAGAACTCAAATCCTCAGGTCTGTAATCAGGCTCACGCTCGAGTGAAGGAACCATCGCTCGAGCGAAGAACAAACTAACTCGCTCGAGCGAAGAAAATCTCGCTTGAGCCAAGAATGCAGAGCTACAGGTCAATACTGGACGCCATCTCTCGCTCGAGCGACCAACTCCTCACTCGAGCGAAGAACCAAAATCCTGGACAGCAACATTTGGTTTCTAAACCCAACCAACCTGAAACAAACCTGCCCAACACATCCTATAATTCCAAATGAGAAAATAAAGGACAACAACAACAATTATGCAATGACAGAATCTACGGAACCTGAGTCCGGATACAATAATCAAATGGGAAAAGACCGGGGTCGCTGTATCCATCACAGAACCACCATTCCTAGACTTGAAGATCCCCCCTCCCGCCCCCCGGGGAAGTATAAAAGCTCTATCACAGAACCACCATTCCTACACTTGAAGATGAAGGAAGTTGGGGAGACCGCTGCAAGGGAAGTTTTCGTGAACTACATTATCAAACTATTGTGAGCAAATTGGGTTCTGAAATATTCGGACACTTCTTTGTGCGGGGCTGGAATTTCGATCGCAGAATTTCGATTAAGATGTTCTTCTTTATGCTGCTCGTAGTCGTTCTATTCTACATAAGAAGATACATAAATCCCTTTTGTTTTTTGTTTTAGATTCAAATTAGAGTTCATTAAGACCCTTTATTAACATTACATTCAATTGAAAGTATTAATTTTCTTTTATATATAATGACATATCTATATAACATGATTACTTGAGCACATATAGTGTGCTACTCAAGTGGTCATGTTACTCAAGTGACAAAAAAATACACATATAATATTATTACATCGTGCCTCTAATATTACTCTTCTTTTTTTTATTAGACTGCTAGTATATATATATATATATATATATCAGAACTATTTTAACTCACTTTTCTGAAAAATTGAGCCCAATTTGGATTTTGGAAAGGTTTTTGAATGTTTAATATTTTTTTCATAAGTTTCATTCGTTTTAAGTATATTTAGATTGAGTCGATCTAAACTTTCAAAAACTGTGCAATTGGCTAGAACATGGCGTTTGACCTACACAGACAGATACAAGTATAACGTGTTTACTTTACCGTGCAATTAATTAGTTGTGTTATAACTTACTGATTAGTTGGCGTAATTGTCCTTATTATCTTTAATGTCCGTGTAATGAATATGATTGTCAAATATATGCGAAAATCATGCCAACAGAGGCTTAGAAGTTGCAGACATTAAGCAGGAAACTGAAACTAGGTCTGTTAAATAGCTGCACGTGCGATACTCTCACCTCACGTCCACCGGATAGCACAATTATTTCAGAATGCAAGGTGCTTCTAACCTTGTTTGCCGCACGTGCGGGTCTCCTCGCCGCACGTGCAGTTGGGCCTCCCGTACGTGCAGTTCCCCATGCCACACGTTCGGTTCTGGGTGTTCCAGAACCGAAATTTCTGCTCTGCTTTGGAGCTTCAATGCTCCAAAAATCAAACCCAAATTTGAACAAATCAAGGCTTAAAACTTACAAAAATATGGTGAAAGAGTAAATTCTAAGTTCAACCCAACATCATAAGTTCAAACAAACTCGTTGATATTGGAAAAGAAAAGATAACTTTTCCAACCCAAATCCATAAATTCCTTCCTCCAACTACCAAAGATTATGCAAAACTTTGAGTGTAACTTTCCCAGCCCAAATCCATAAATTTCTTCCTCTACTACCAAAGATTATGCAAAAGAAAGAAATTGAACATGAATAATGCTATGTATGCCATATACAAACATGAAGTCTTGAATTTAGCGCTCTTGACATAACCTACACTACCCTAATTCTTAAACCAACGCAAATTCTCCCATCTCATATGTTAATTCCCAAGGTTGAGACAAGAATTCTTACCTTAGCTTATGGAATTGTGGAAGATTGACTTTAACCCTCAACACATTTGAAAATTAAAAAAGAAAAAATTAAAAAAATTAACTTTTAACTTATTTCTTAAAATAGGTCTTAATAATAATGCATTTAATAATAGTATCCGAGGTGGCTTCAGTGGATAGGGCTCAACACTAAAAGGTTTTAACCCGTGCTCGAGACTCCATTGCCTCTCAGTATGGTGCCCTTAAAAAGAATTATAAATTTCACGTATACTACAAGAGAAAATACTAAATTATTTCAAAATAATTTTAATGATTTTTTTTAATTTATAAAGCCTCGTGCATAGAGTGTAAGGAAAATTTTAAAAAAAATTTATATCCTTCATATTTTTAATTAAAAATAAAATTTATTGACATGACACATAAACACGACACGATAAATATCAAATAATAAATGAATATGATTAGAATATCTCTAATCGTTCACCAAATCTTGCATCAAATTTAAATTTGATAAAAAAATTGGTAAAAAATAGGTCCAATTATTTCATTAAACTTGTATTCTTTCATCTTTAATAAAAATCTATTTCAACATGTTCCTAGCCTTGAAAAAGAAGAAACAAAACAAAACCAAAACAGTATGCCTTTAATTTTTTGCTTTAGGTCATTCATGCTGTAGAGATAGCCCCTGTAAAATATTAAGTCGATTGGACAACGAAAATCACGTGCTCGAATCAATTTTGTATAGAGGATTCTGTAGAGTATATCATCTTTGCAAAAAATTAAGTTGATCAGATAACGGAAATCAGGTGTTTGGATCAATTATGTATGAACAGTTGTATGAACCATTTATTTTTTCAGCGTCTATATAAAATTGATTTCAACATGTGATTTTTGTTATCTGATTAACTTATTTTTTTATTTTATTTTATTTTGCAAAAATGACATACTCGAAAATCCTAAAATGTAAACAGTTCAAATTATCCAAACAAGACTCAAAAATAGACATAATAAACCATATTAGATGGTCCAATCCGATGGTTGATTGAACGATCCAAGTCCTCAAAAAGATGTAGAGAGAGGATGCACACGCCGTAAAGTAAAAAACCAATATGGACAAATAAAAGAGGTGTTGCTCGTTACGAGAGGTGTCACATGTCAAATCGTGGTTAATTGTCCAAATCGCCCCCAAACACCCCATTCCCAACCACCCACTTCCCCCCTCCCTCCTAGAATAAAAGCGCCATCACAGAACCACCATTCCTGCACTTGAAGATGAAGGAAGTTGGAGAGACCGCTGCAAGGGAAGTTTTCGTGAATTACATTATCAAACCTATTGTGAGCAAATTGGGCTCTGAAATATTCGAACACTTCTTTGTGCGGGGCTGGAATTTCGATCGCAGAATTTCGATTAAGATGTTCTTCTTTATGCTGCTCCTAGTCGTTCTATTCTACATATGAAGATACATAAATCCCTTTTGTTTTTTGTTTTAGATTGAAATTAGAGTTCATTAAGCCCCTTTATTAACATTACATTCAATTGAAAGTATTAATTTTCTTTTATATATATTGACATATCTATATAACATGATCACTTGAGCACATATAATGTGCTACTCAAGTGGTCATGTTACTCAAGTGACAAAAAAGTACACATACAATATTATTACATCGTGCCTCTAATATTAATCTTCTTTTTTTTTCATTAGACTGCTAGTGTATATATATATATCAAGACTATTTTAACTCACTTTTCTGAAAAATTGAGCCCAATTTGGATTTTGGAAAGGTTTTTGAAATTTTAAGATTTTTTTCATAAATTTTATTCGTTTTAAGTATATTTAGATTGAGTCGATCTAAACTTTCAAAAACCGTGCAATTGGCTGCAACATGGCATTTGACCTACATAGACAGATACAAGTATAACGTTTTTACTTTACCGTGCAATTAATTAGTTGTGTTATAACTTATTGATTAGTTGGCGTAATTGTCCTTATTATCTTTAATGTCTGTGTAATACATATGATCATCAAATATATGCGAAAAGCATGCCAACAGAGGCTCAGAAGCTACAGACATTAAGCAGAAAACTGAAACTGGGTCTGCTAAATAGCCGCACGTGCGGAGCACCTTGGCCGAACGTGCGATACTCTCACTGCACGTGCACCGGATAGCACAATTATTTCAGAATGCAAGGTGCTTCTACCCTTGTTTCCCGCACGTGTGGGCCTCCTCGCCGCACATGCAGTTGTGCCTTCGGCACTTGCGGTTCCCCATGCCACACGTGCGGTTCTGGGTGTTCCAGAACCGAAATTTCTGCTCTGCTTTGGAGCTTGAATGCTCCAAAAATCAAACCCAAATTTGAACAAATCAAGGCTTAAAACTTACAAAACTATGGTGAAAGAGTAAATTCTAAGTTCAACCCAACATCGTAAGTTCAAACAAACTCATTGGTATTGGAAAAGAAAAGATAACTTTCCCAACCCAAATCCATAAATTCCTTCCTCCAACTACCAAAGATTATGCAAAACTTTGAGTGTAACTTTCCCAGCCCAAATCCATAAATTTCTTCCTCTAACTACCAAAGATTATGCAAAAGAAAGAAATTGAAGATGAATAATGCTATGTATGCCATATACAAACATGAAGTCTTGAATTTAGCACTCTTGACATAACCTACACTACCCTAATTCTTAAACCAATGCAAATTCTCCCATCTCATATGTTAATTCCCAAGGTTGAGACAAGAATTCCTACCTTAGCTTATGGAATTGTGGAAGATTGACTTTAACCCTCAACACAATTGAAAATTAAAAAAGAAAAAATTAAAAAATTAACTTTTAACTTATTTCTTAAAATAGGTCTTAATAATAATGCCTTTAATAATAGTATCCGAGGTCGCTTCAGTGGATAGGGCTCAACCCCAAAAGGTTTTAACCCGTGCTCGAGACTCCATTGCCTCTCAGTATGGTGCCCATACAATAATTATAAATTAAGGTTGAGACAAAAATTCTTAAACCCTCAACACAATTGAAAATTAAAAAAGAAAAAAGTAAAAAATTAACTTTTAACTTATTTCTTAAAATAGGTCTTAATAATAATGCCTTTAATAATAGTATCCGAGGTCGCTTCAGTGGATAGGGCTCAACCCCAAAAGGTTTTAACCCGTGCTCGAGACTCCATTGCCTCTCAGTATGGTGCCCATACAATAATTATAAATTTCATGTATACTACAAGAGAAAATACTAAATTATTTCAAAATAATTTTAAATATATATTTTTTAATTTATAAAGCCTCGTGCATAGCGTGTAAGGAAATTTTTTTAAAAAAAATTATGTACTTCATATTTTTGATTAAAAATAAAATTTATTGACATGACACATAAACACGACACGATAAATATCAAATAATAAATGAATATGATTAGAATATCTCTAATCGTTCACCAAATCTTGCATCAAATTTAAATTTGATAAAAAATTTGGTAAAAAATAGGTCCAATTATTTCATTAAACTTGTATTCTTTCATCTTTAATAAAATTCAATTCCAACATGTTCCTAGCCTTGAAAAAGAAGAAACAAAACAAAACCAAAACAGTCTGCCTTTAATTTTTTACTTTAAGTCATTCATGTTGCAGAGCCAACCCCTGTAAAATATTAAGTCGATTGGATAGCAAAAAATCACGTGCTCGAATCAATTTTGTATAGAGGGTTCCGTAGAATATATCATCTTTGCAAAAAATTAAGTTGATCAGATAACAGAAATCAGGTGTGTGGATCAATTATGTATGGACAGTTGTATGAACCGTTTATTTTTTCAGCGTCTATATAAAATTGATTTCAACATGTGATTTTCATTATCTGATCAACTTATTATTTTATTTTATTTTATTTTGCAAGAATGACATACTCGACAATCCTAAAATGTAAACAGTTCAAATTATCCAAACGAGACTCAAAAATAGACATAATAAACCAGATTAGATGGTCCAATCCGATGGTCAATTGAACAATCCAAGTCCTCAAAAAGATGTAGAGAGAAGATGTACACGCCGTAAAGTAAAAGACCAATATGGACAAATAAAGGAGGTGTTGCTCGTTACGAGAAGTGCCACATGTCAAATCGTGGTTAATTCTCCAAATCGCCCCCAAACACCCCATTCCCAACCACCCACTTCCCCCCTCCCAGCTAAAATAAAAGCTCTATCACAGAACCACCATTCCTACACTTGAAGATCCCCCCCCGCCACCGCGGGAAGTATTAAAGCTCTATTAGAGAACCACCATTCCTACACTTGAAGATGAAGGAAGTTGGAGAGACTCCTGCAAGGGAAGTTTTCGTGAATTACATTACCAAACCTATTGTGAGCAAATTGGTCTCTGAAATATTTGAACACTTCTTTGTGCAGGGCTGGAATTTCGATCGCAGAATTTCGATTAAGATGTTATAACTTATTGATTACTTGGCGTAATTGTCCTTATTATCTTTAATGTCCGTGTAATGCATATGATCGTCAAATATATGCGAAAATCATGCCAACAGAGGCTAAGAAGCTGCAGACATTAAGCAGAAAACTGAAACTGGGTCTGCTAAATAACCGCACGTGCGGAGCACCTTGGCCGAACGTGCGATAATCTCACCGCACGTGCACCGGATAGCACAATTATTTCAGAATGCAAGGTGCTTCTACCCTTGTTTCCCGCACGTGCAGACCTCCTCGCCGCACGTGCAGTTGTGCCTCCGGCACTTGCGGTTCCCCATGCCACACGTGCGGTTCTGGGTGTTCTAGAACCGAAATTTCTGCTCTGCTTTGGAGCTTGAATGCTCCAAAAATCAAACGCAAATTTGAACAAATCAAGGCTTAAAACTTACAAAACTATGGTGAAAGAGTAAATTCTAAGTTCAACCCAACATCATAAGTTCAAACAAACTCATTGGTATTGGAAAAGAAAAGATAACTTTCCCAACCCAAATCCATAAATTCCTTCCTCCAACTACCAAAGATTATGCAAAACTTTGACTAATATTAATCTTCTTTTTTTTTCATTAGACTGCTAGTATATATATATATCAAGACTATTTTAACTCACTTTCCTGAGGAATTGAGCCCAATTTGGATTTTGGCAAGGTTTTTGAATATTTAAGATTTTTTTCATAAATTTTATTCGTTTTAAGTATATTTAGATTGAGTCGATCTAAACTTTCAAAAACCGTGCAATTGGCTGGGACATGGCGTTTGACCTACACAGACAGATACAAGTATAACATGTTTACTTTACTGTGCAATCAATTAGTTATGTTATAACTTATTGATTAGTTGGCGTAATTGTCCTTATTATCTTTAATGTCCGTGTAATGCATATGATCGTCAAATATATGCGAAAATCATGCCAACAGAGGCTCAGAAGCTGCAGACATTAAGCAGAAAACTGAAACTGGGTCTGCTAAATAACCGCACGTGCGGGGCACCTTGGCCACACGTGCGATATTCTCACCGCACCTGCACCGGATAGCGCAATTATTTCAGAATGCAAGGTGCTTCTACCCTTGTTTCCCGCATGTGCGGGCCTCCTCGCCGCATGTGCAGCTGTGCCTCCGTCACGTGCGGTTCCCCATGCCGCACGTGCGGTTCTAGGTGTTCCAGAACAAAAATTTCTGCTTTGCTTTGGAGCTTCAATGCTCCAAAAATCAAACCCAAATTTGAACAAATCAAGGCTTAAAACTTACAAAATATGGTGAAAGAGTAAATTCTAAGTTCAACCCAACATCATAAGTTGAAACAAACTCATTGGTATTGGAAAAGAAAAGATAACTTTCCCAACCCAAATCCATAAATTCCTTCCTCCAACTACCAAAGATTATGCAAAATTTTGAGTGTAACTTTCCCAGCCCAAATCCATAAATTTCTTCCTATAACTACCAAAGATTATGCAAAAGAAATAAATTGAACATGAATAATGCTATGTATGCCATATACAAACATGAAGCCTTGAATTTAGCGCCCTTGACATAACCTACACTACCCTAATTCTTAAACCAATGCAAATTCTCCTATCTCATATGTGAATTCCCAAGGTTGAGACAAGAATTCTTACCGTAGCTTATGGAATTCTGGAAGATTGACTTTAACCCTCAACACATTTGAAAATTAAAAAAGAAAAAATTAAAAAATTAACTTTTAACTTATTTCTTAAAAGAGGTCTTAATAATAATGTAACGTCCTCAAAATAATAACATTAAACCCATCAATATAGACATACATTGATATAAATAAAAGTTCCACATTCTTCTATTCAACAGAGTTTCATTACAAAAAGTATTACATGTTAACAACAAATCAAATGCCCTAAAGGCTTACAGCTTTCCAAGCTAACACTTGGTTACAACAAAAGACTACTAACTCATTTACACATTAAGCCCTTGGCTTGAATACACATGTAATACATCAAAAGAAAAAAAACAACAAAAGTCTGCCCGCCTCTAGCCTCCCAAGCAACATACATGGTTCACAGTTCATATCATAATCAATATACATGATACAACTCCAATTTTAGGTGGCATGCTACCTGTACCTGAAAATGATGTTCCCATATAGGGTGAGCCACAGCCCAGCAGAGATATACTAAACCAACTATGAGCAATGACTAAAAGATTAGCAATTGATAGATGGCCAACACCGAGACATCCGCATATATCACGTCACAATTTCATAACATACGAGTCTATGTCACTTTCCATTTTCCATCTTTATTTAATAGATAAGCATATTAGCTATATCAACACATCAACAGATAAACATCTTACGCATCAACAGATAAGCATATAAGCTGTATCCACACTTCACTAGACAAGCATGTGAGCTGTATCTACACTTCACTAGACAAGCATATGAGCTGTATCTACACTTCACTAGACAAGCATATGAGTTGTATCTACACTTTTCAAAGATAAGCCTATGAGCTGTATCTTCACTTCTCTAGACAAGCATATGAGCTGTGCCTACGGAGTTCATCCCCCATCTCCTCCCAACACTATCCGGTTTAGAGGTACATCCCACATCTTCCCCTAAAACCTGCGGAGTACATCCCCCATCTCGCTCTCTACACACAACTGCACTATATAAACACAAGCGTTCTATACACAATCAATCAATAGCATAGAATTATGTATTCAATCACGCGTCATACTCTATGACACATCACTCGATTACGTTTTAGTTATGCCTAATCAATCATCGCATTGTTCTAACAACAATCAAGACTATCCTCCACCGACTAAGCCCAAAGCAGTTATTTCTAAAGTAAGAAATATGCACAAAATGGTATTAAATCGACATTTCATTAGGTGAGCAATAATATGATCGACCACACTCTTTGTCTCATACAATTCCCGATTTCAACATTCTCAATTCCAATCCTCATTTCCAACAATTAATCAACAACATAATTACCAATGTAATTTAGGGCATATTCATATTATACCATCACAACCTTAGGTTCCATTTTTCCATTAAATGTTTTAACATTAATTTCACTTTTCCATGCCAAACATGCATTTAGTTTTATATGATTAAAAACCCCAATTTTGTAAAATTACAACAAGGCCGAACTTTCTCAAAATTACCGCACAACTCCCAACATAATCGAAATGCCAAATTTAAAGACATAACTCATAAAGAAGAGTAAGGATATCCCTAACTCAAATTCGGAGTTCAAGGGTGAAATGAAGAAACTCAACGTGCCTCAAACATCGAAATTATTCAGATCAATGAAAGCCTCGACGATCACCCAACTTTTTGTAAAGACCAGGTGAGAAAATACACCTAGCTAGATCAATAACCTAGAGAGAGAGTTGAGTTCTAGCGAAGAAGGAGCTCTTCAAATGGAGGTTTTTAAAAAGTAAGAGAGAGTAAAAGGATTGTAAAAGTGTATCCAAAGTCGGATTCTCGGATTTATATAAAAGTCGCCGCGCTCCGAGCGTCCAAACCCTCCGCTCGAGCGTCAGTAACAAGACTCCCGCTCGAGCGTCAACAATCCCGCTCGGCGTCGGATTACACACTTCCAAACTTTTTACAGAACCTCATATCCTCCGCTGCGATTTGCTCAATTCCCCTCGCTGAGCGTTCACACACAACACCCGCCCTCGAGCGTCAAAACTCTCGCTCGAGCACACACTGTCAGAGGAGATTACTGGAAAGATGAAAACTAATGCTCGAGCGTCGAGAAGCCCGCTCGATCGGACAGACAACAACGAAGGGCCGCTCGATAGCGTAAAATCCTCGTCTCGCAGCGTGAAGGCCAAAATCTGGGCACTACTTCTTGGTTCCTAAAGTCCACCAACCTGTTATAACACACTGCCCACGACAACCCAAGGGACCTCAAATACAAGAGTAAAGGAGTAAACGAGATGTACACAAACAACCAATAAAAGGGAAACCGGGATCGCTATAACCTCCCCCTTAAAGAATTTTCGTTCCGCCGAAATTAGACCAAGTTTTTCAAAAAAAAAAAACAGGTTTTTCTCTCATTTCTAACAACATTTAAGCCAATATAAACATTTCGACCCATTTGCGGTAATTCATCTCTTTTTCAAGAGGCCATTTCACAACATATATTCAAGTGGCATTAATCAATATGCAATTTCTTCTCATTTCCAACATTTTCACATAACATGGTTCACATTCATATCAATAATCAATATACATGATACAACTCCATTTATAATATGGCCAATCATACTGCAATATCAATAATCAACTCCCATATCAGGTAAGAGTTCTACAACGTACTTCCATTAAACCAAAACATCACAATGTTTTTACAACTTAAAGACATATATAAAGCTCTTAAGTCCCAGAATATTAGCAAAATCTAAAATACAAGATTACTCACTAATAAACAAATCCAGGATAATTTCTCGCGACTTCCAACTTCATGTTCCCAAGTGGCTTCCTCCACTCCGTGATGTTTCCACAAAACTTTACGCAAGGGATGTCTTGCACGCAGGCACTGATCCCGCCATATCCAAGACCCGAACGGTCACTCCTCCATACGGGAGTTCTATCTACTCTAAAGTTGTCCAATTACACAATGCAATGGATTCGGCTCATTTCGAAGCATACTAACATGAAACGTCATGCACCCCGAGACAACTGACGGGGTAAAGCAACGGTAGCGACTCCCCAATCGTCTTCAAGGATCTCAAAGGGACCAATCAAACGAGGATAACTTCCCACTCTTCCAAACCTCATTCAACCCCCGCCTAGGTGATATCTTCATTAAGACATGATACCTATCTCAAAACATCAAGGGTGCTCTCCTACCGGTCGCATAACTCTTTTGGGCAACTCTGGGTAAGTAATAAGCCGCCTACGGATAAGCTAACTTTCTCACGTCGTCTTCCCTAACCAACTCCGGCCCACAAGAGGTGTATCACCCCACCTCGGCCCAACAAACTGGAGATCCTACACGGCGGCATACAAGGCCTCAAACGGTGCCATACCGAGTACTCGACTGAAAACTGTTGTTGTGCCAAAGTCCACAAGGGCAAGTGCCTCTCCACGTCCCAACTAAACTCAGGACACAACCTCGAGGCGGGCCAGGCACGAGCGCATATAATAATCGCTCGAAGGATCTGAATAGTACGCTCAGACTGCCCGTACAGTCTGAAGATGTAAGCCCGTGCTAAAGGTCATCTTAGTGCCCAAGGCACTCTGCAAACCTCTGCACAACCTAGGCAGTAAAACGAGAATCTTATCTGAGACGATCGTCACTGGGGACCCCGTGCAATCTCACTATGTCCCGAATATACAATCGGCCGAGATGATTCTACTGAAATCTCTCACACGGCATGGGAATAAAGTGCGCCGACTTAGTCAACCGGTCTACAACCAACCCAAATAGCATCACTAACCTGTCCGCGCTGAATCCTCGAAGACCATAAAACAACCGAAGTCCATGGTGACATGCTCCCAACTTCCCTCGGCAATAGGCAAGGGTTTGCAAACAAACCCGCTGGCCCTCTGATAAGCTCGGCCTTCACTTGCTGACAGTAAGGCATTTCGACACGAAAACTGCCACATTCCCTCTTTAATATACAGCTCGCTCAAAAACTGGCAACACCCAAATCATGATACATTTAGTGGGCCTCCCGGATGCACCGCAAGGCCGTGATGGTGGAACTCTCGAGTAACGGCAAAGAACTTGCCGGCACAAACAAACGGTCCTTCGGTATCTCCACTCATGGTCGGGATACACCGTCAAACCCTTCTCCACCTTCCCACTTTGAGAAATCTTCTCTCGGAGGATTCTACCCTCAAGGTCCCTCTCTGTGCCTCTAACACCTAAGTCACAAGTGTAGGCTGCGCACAACAGAAAACAAGGCCGCAGCCTCAAACAGATTCCGCCCAGACGCAAATCAAACTCGCCAAGTGTATCCAAACATCTATCCCATTCCACGGATGGCTAATACACTACATCAACTAATGGATTTTCTAGCTACGGGCATTCGACCACAACATTGGCCTTTCCGGGTCGATAGTGGTCAACTCAAAATCGTAGTCCTCAACTGAACTTGCTCCATCCATTCTCCTCTGCTCAAAAATTCAAGTCCCTCTGGGTAAAAGGTAGCTGTCAAACTCTTGTGGTCCGAGAACACTTCAAACTCTCACCATACAGGTAGTGCGTCCAAATTTTCAGGCAAAGATCACTGTGGCTAACTCCAAGTCGTGTGTAGGGTAATTCTTCTCAGTGTAATTTTCACTGACGTGAGCATAAGCTACCACTTTCCCCTCTTGCATCAAACACACACCAACCAAACCGCTCTCGTAGGGCATCACAATAACCGCATAACCCAACCCTCTCTCCGGAATAATCAAAACGGAGCGGTGGTCATCTTAACTTCCAACTCTTGGAACGACTTCTCACAAGTCTCATTCACACAAACTTGACCCCTTTCCGGGTGTCAATCTAGTCCAACGGCGAAGCAGTCTAGGAGAAATCTTTCCACGAACCGCGGTAATAACCAGCTAATCCCAGAAATGGCGGAATAAACCAATCTTTCACTGCCTCTTACCTTGGACGCATCAAACAGACACCCTTCTCTGGATAACTACATGGCGCTAAAGAACTTGACTTCTCCAGCCAGAACTCACACTTCCCAAACTTGGCGTACCAGCCTATGGGCTCTAGTAATCAAGCACTCTCTCAGTGTGCCTCGTCTCCTCCTCATAAAAAGGAAGGCGAATAGATAAGAATGCGTTCCACAGAAAACGACACAATCGGATCTAAGAAATTCCGGAAGATCCGGTTCATCAAAGTCCAATAAAGACTGCCGGTGCATTGTAAGCCCAAATGGCAATCAACCAGAAACTCATAATGGCCATACCAGTGTACGGAATGCCGTCTTCGGGATATTCCCTCCTCCCTGACCCTCAACTGGTGTAAACCCCGATCGTCAAAGTCTAATCTTAGAGAAACACGGAACCCTTTCAACTGGTCAAACAAATCATCTATACGGGCCATAGGGTACTTATTACTTGACCGTAGCCCGATTCAACTTCGGTAGTACGATACACAATCTCAAGGCACCATCTTTCCTTCTTAGCAAGAGGGCGCGGTGCTCTCCACGGTGAAACACTAGGGCGAACAAACCTTATCTAGGCACTCCGAGCGAGAAATCTTCAACTCAACTCAACTCGATGGGGCAAACTGATAAGGTGCCATAGAAATCGGCGCCGAGCCGGGCACTAAATCAATAGAGAACTTTATCTCTCGGTGAGGTGGCTAAACTAACAAGGTCCTCGGGAAAACATCCGAATATTCACAAACACACCTCCGGCAACACAAAGCTGGGTCTCATCACACTCACGCACTCTCAAAGCTAGCAAGTAACCACTAAGCTCACTCCGCCTAAAACGAATCATTACCCCTGGTGGCAAACACTACAACCCGGTCTCCAAGAAAATGGAACCACGTCCCTGCCAAGTACATAACGTGACCCTCTGGCGGTAGCAATCAATAACAGCCTCGGTATGACGATAGCCAGTCCATACCACCAAAATAAACATCAAAGCCCTTCATGGGCATGATGACCACAATGGAAAAGGAAGCTAATGGTCGGCGACCTCTAATATCACAACCTCTAACTCCCTGTTTCAAGATCAACCTTCACCACCAAATAGGCGATACTACAACAAAATGGGGAGATGCTAACTGTGCCACTCCAATTCCAAAACAGATGCAAATGCAGGCACGATACAAAGAATGAGATTCACCCATATTAATCAACACATTAGCAACCGAGTTGCAAACAAAGAAGGTACCTCTCACATACTGATGGGCCGGTACTAGATCCTGTACGGACTGATCCAGTAAGCTAAGTTAGTATCTTCATGCGGTGGTAAACAGCATACACGCGCCCTGTAGGCACCTGATCCACCTGCTTCACACTCTAGGAGCAAAACGACTGTTGCACAGACTGGGATGAACGAGCTCCCGGTTGGCCCCGAGGCCTGCGCAGACTGAGCTGGGCTGAAAAACTTTGCGTCGCCTAGAACCAGACGCCCCTGAAGTAGCACCTCAACATGGGCAAAAACCTCTCAGGTTGCCCGCAGGCTGACCACACACTGAAATAAGACAGACGGGGACTGGCCCCCTGCCCTGACTCTGGCCCTGAGGTCTAGCTGAAAGAAAGAAGCAGCTCGCTGGACCCCTCCCTTCTGCGGGGCAAACCGAACCTTGTGACCACAGCTAGCCCACACTTGTAATAGGTGAAACCCCCTTGGACTACCTCTTCCCAATAAGCCCATAAGAGCCTGTACTCGGCACACTAGAAGGTCGACCTAGCCAGACCACGCCCTGAGACTGCTGAGGGTTGGACCCCTCTGTCTCCTAACCTATCGCCCTGACCATCTTGGCTCCTCTTGAGCCTACTCTGCCCCTCATCCTCCTCCTGCACAAGAGCTCCATATGAGCTGCGCATCCACCAACCCATCGAACCGTCTAATACTCTCGGATGAAGATCCACCAACCTCATCTTGAGGCCTCGCATCAGCTTCGCTCAAACTCTAAGCACGGCGTTCCTGACGGACGCCACTAGTTCAGGTGCAAACCTGGATAGAGTTTGGTAAAGAGGAATTTAAAAAATATGTAAGCCTCAAATCAGAACACTGACAGGCTCTGCTGGCTTAAGCTGGCAAAACTGCTCCTCGGCTTCTCCTGCAGCTGCAGAAAAACTCACCTGGAAAAGCATTCCAAATGCCTTATGCACCACGCAACACTGCCCTTCTCGTACTTCCACATATGACCCACATCTCCCTCAGTTTGGAAGGATGCTAAGGTCACCTTAAGAGCCTCGTCCTGAGCACCTCGATGCCAAGCATCTCGAACGTCTTCTCCATTTGTTCCAGCCACTCGTCGCCTTAAAGTGGCCTGCCCTTCGGATCCCCAACAAACTCGCCGGGTTTAGACCGGAAGAACTCCCTCTTCAAGAAAGAGGTCGCACCATCAGTACTTGATTTCAGCTCTGGAAATACCCAAAGCTCCACTATCTCTTCGGCCAAGGCGCCCATAGCCTGCTGAACCACTGGCTCGGCCACGTTTGGCCTGACCACTCCCTCTTGTACTGCCGATATCATCCGGTAAGGGTACTTCCTGCCATCAACAGGCCTACCACGCCTAGCACCTCTTCATCGTACCTGACATCCTAAATAAAGGTCCAGACTATTGCACATTCACAAATGTGCCGAAGGTTTTAACATTAGCGTTCCTAATGCAATGGACAACTGTATTCATTCCACGTACAGCATATAAACACATAAGCACTTTACGAATTTCATTTCCGATAATGATAGTCCCGAGGCGTTATCTAGGTTCCGTTTAGAAAACAACATTGAATCAAGTGCCTTTCCACAAGACTCACAGAAACCAGGATCCATCAACATCCTAGAAACTAAATCCCATACCCACATAGTACATAAGCATGTTATCATTAAACACATAGCATGCAACAACTATTCCGAAAGTCTCTATCAATGCGAGACAAACCCATTGTGATACTAATCACTTCCCACGTACCCAAAGTATTCGAACGGCCGGTACGCCTCTGATACCAAGTTGTAAAGCCTCAAAATAATAACATTAAACCCATTAATATAGACAATACTTGATATAAATAAGTTCCAACATTCTTCTATTCAAGCAGAGTTTCATTAGCAAAAAGTATTACATGTTAACAACAAAGCAAATGCCCTAAAGGCTTACAGCTTTCCAAGCTAACACTACGTTACAACAAAAAGAGTAACTAACTCATTTACACATTAAGCCCTTGGCTTGAATACACATGGTATACATCAAAAGAAAAAAAAACAACAAAGCTGCCCGCCTCTAGCCTCCAAGCTACGTCCTTGGAGGTGGCATGCTACCTGTAAACCTGCAAATGATGTTCCCATATAGGGTGAGGCACAAGCCCAGCAGAGATAATCTAAACCAACTATGAGGCAATGACTAAAAGATTAGCAATTGTAGATGGCCAAGCACCGATACATCCGCATATATCACGTTAACAAATTTCATAACATAAATGAGTCTATGTCATTCCCCATTTTTCATCCTTATTTAATAGATAGCATATTAGCAATATCAACACATCACAAGATAACATCTTACGCATCAACAGATAACAGATATAAGCTGTACCACACTTCACTAGTCAAGCATATGAGCCCCTTGTATCTACACTTCACTAGACAAGCATAATGAGCTGTATCTAGATTTCTCAAAGTAAGCCTATGAGCTGTATTTCACTTCTCTAGACAAGCATATGAGTGTGGCCTACGGAGTTTCATCCCCCATCTCCTCCAATCCTATCCGGTTTTAGAAAGTACATGCCCCCATCTTCCCCTAAACCGCGAGTACATCCCCATCTCCTCTCTACACACAATGCATATAAACACAAGGGTTCTATACACAATCAATCAATACATAGAATTAATAGTATTCAATTCACGTCAAACTCTATGACACATTCACATCGATAGTTTTTTAGTTTGCCTAATCATCAATGCATTGTCTAAACAATCAAGACTACTCCTCCAACACGATAGCCCAAGTAGTTATTTTCTAAACAAAAAATCACATGCACAAATGGATATTAAATCGACCATTTCATTAGGTGAGCATAAATGAGATCCAACACACACTCTTTAGTCCCATACATTCCGCGATTCAACATCTCATTCAATTCCTCATTTCCAACAATTAATTATACAAATTAATTAACCCAATGTATTAGGCATATTCCATAATTAACATCCAACCCTTAGTTCCATTTTCATTAATGTTTTAAACATAATTTCACTTTTCCATGCCAACATGGCCATTTAGGTTTTATATGATTAAAACCCAACTTTTGTAAAATTTACACAGGCCCGAACTTTCTCAAAATTACCCCAATCAACTCCCACATATCGAAATGCCAAAATTTAAAAGACATAACTCATAAGAAGAGTAGGATAATCCCTACCTCAAATTGCGAGTTTCAAGGGGTGAAAGATGAAAGAAATCAACGTGCTCCAAAGTCAGAAATATTCGGATCAATAAAATAAAGGCCCCTCGAAGTACGAATCAACCCTAACTGTAACGTCCTCAAAATAAACCCATTATATACATTTCATTAACATGCATTATTTCCAAAAAAAAACAATTTATTATTCCATATCATCAGAGTATTACTTAATCGAAACATAACATATACATCAAAATTAAATGCCCTACAAGGATTTACATTTTCCAGCAACACTTGGATACAAAAATTATGAGTCTAATCAATACAATAGGAAAGGCCTAGGCTTTGAATGTTTACATGTACTAATAAATAAAGACAATTAACTAAGAATAGTCTTCTTCAAAATCCAGAAAGCCAAGCCCTCCAAGCTAAAGTCTCTGTATGCACGTCGTTTCTTCATCACCCTAAATGTACTCTTGAGAAATAGATCGATGTTGCACACCTACACGAGATGGAGACAGCCAGAGCTACGTATGATCATATAATATCATAATTATCACCAACTATAATGTCGTAGATAAGTCAATGTGCATCTCATCTATCAAATATTGCGATTAATCTACTCCAACGAAACTCCATTAAGCCACTCTTTCACATTTATCATGTTTATAATTCCGTTTCATGATATTAATGTCTAAGATACGTATATTACCATAAATCCAA
The DNA here is from genome assembly GCF_004153795.1 of Camellia sinensis. NCBI lineage: Eukaryota > Viridiplantae > Streptophyta > Magnoliopsida > Ericales > Theaceae > Camellia > Camellia sinensis. The sequence continues at coordinate 442,916 of NW_021024609.1, read as the reverse complement.
CCAACACTTTTTGAGCGAACTCATCCGCCGCCTTATCTATGAATCACGTATAGGAACGCATCTAGTTGATTAATCAAGTAATAAACATACACACCATATGTGTTATAGAACTGGTTGAATCAAATGCAAACTTTTCAGAGTGTAAATGTCAACAAACAAATGAAGACTTTGTTCAGGCGAGAGAGTACTAATACTCACCACCTTTCCAGTTTGATACACACTATGTAGTGCTGTACTCATAAAACATCCTTCATTATCACCGACTAAGTCACACAACAATAAGAAGTGATGTCTAATGGAGTCCTATTCTCTATCTCCACCCACACAAACATTCGAGTGTTAAGAGCCATTCCCTACTTACCCCTAAACCGAGTATGGAGTTACATCCTCTACACCTCCCACACAAAAACAATGGTATGTAAACCATATACCACTATACAACACATCAATCAATACCACTATAGATATGGCGCCTGTCTATTAGAGAGCAGTTCAAAAGATACTTAATCATGATAGTTTTTCAAGTCTCGCTAATCCACATGCGAGTAGTCTAACAACAATCATGACTAATCCTCTCACCGATAGCCAAAACAGTTATTTCTCAAACAGGAAATAAATGAATCAACTAATGTGAATCCAACAATTTTCATAGGTGAGTGCCATCTCCACATTATCCAGAGCGTACATCCATTTACGCTCATTGAACTTCTAATTTCACTGAATTAACGCGGGCCAATTCCCGCAATTTCCTAAATTTAATTATAAACAATTAATTTAATTAATGTACAACTAGGGTTTTTCCAACAATTATCAAGTAACCCCCAACATATGCAAAATTACCAAAACATTAGAACAAAACCTTATAAATGGAGTAGGAAATCCTAAGCCTCAAAGAAAATAACCCAAAATGGAGAAGACAGAAGTGATAGCCCAAGATAACCCAATGTTTGCTCTAATCTCCAAATGTTCAGATTAGATGAAGCCCAAGCCGCCCTCTATTTTCTTACAAAGACTAAGATGGAATTCAAACTAGAAGTAGATAACACCGTAGAAAAAAGATGAGTTTGAGAGAGAGAAAGTCGGACCTAAGGGTTTTCGATCTAGAAGTGGATGAAAATTGATCAATACCCGCATTGCTGCTTATTAAACTGGAAAGGCTTCGCTCGAGCGAAGAATTGGTTGCTCGAGCGACCAAGACACAAAGAAGTACTCCTCGAGCAAAGAAAATCTCGCTCGGCCAAGAAGCAATACTAACAGGTTAACTAGACGCAAACTCTGCGCTGCGGAGCGATGCCAAACCCCGCTAGAGCGAATAACAAAACAAAGCTCGCTCGAGCGACCAACTCCATCGCTCGAGCGAAAGAACCAAATTCTGACAGCACACTTGGTTTCTAAATTTCACCATACCAAACCTGAAACAAACCTGCTTACACTATAACTCCAAATAAGAAAAAAAGGACCAACAACAACAATTATAACAATGACAGAATCTACGGGACTAAGCCGGATA